>VXAX01002810.1:58115-165732 GCA_013399835.1 Leptocoma aspasia
GGACCACGAGAGGTGCCCCTAGGAGGCTTTTGTGGCACCTGCCGTCCATCACCTACAGGGGATCAATCGACTTGTTACTTCATTGCAAGATAATGATCACTCTGTTCATTGTTATTTTTAAAAAACACATTGATTTTCTCTTACCCACATCCAAATCTCTCTGGATCTAATTCTGCTCTTATTTACATCCAAATAATTCAGGGAGAAGGAAAAGGTGGGTCTTAAATCAACAGCAGTGGGACCAGAATCGAGCCCAGCACATACACCTACATTACAACTAACAGTTAAAATTACTGGTTTTGGCAGGCCAGAGTTTTGGATGGAGAAAAGTAGTTAAGCAAAATAAAAAATTGAAAAAAGCTGTGTAACAAAATGTGAAAAATGTGGTTTATTTTATCTTCTGAAGTGTCAAACTGCCTGAATTTGTTGACCTCTCAGATAACTTATGTGACTGTTTTCCTGACTCTTCCTGAGAGAAAGAGGAAGATGCATTAGGTCACTGTTTTGAAGTAGGTATCTTAAAGGCTTTTCTGTTCTTCTTTTTGAGTCAGTTTTCATTATTTTGATATTGTAGAGAAGCAGATGATTTAGTTTGTTTTTTGCAAAATAGCATTTGAAGCTATCAAAGGAAATGCCCATCACTTTGTCTGGGGGATTATTTCAACACTATGTGCAATAACTAAACAAACACACACATCTTTGCACTATACTCTGTGAACCACTTTAAATGTAAAAAAGCCACTGCCATTTTGTAGTGTACAGAACTTGAGCTACTGTTATTTGGAAAGTCCTTAGAGGTTGAAAGCGCACCGAGGAACCACGACTACCTGCTTGTTCTGCTTCCATACCCTGCCTCAAGCATCTGCTGTGGTCATTGCTGAAGATGGATGCTGGCAGAGACAAATGTTTGGTCTGATCCATTCCTACACTCTCCAGCTTGTGCTTTGAGGCTGCTGAGAAGGGAAGCAGCACCAAGGGGGAAGAAAAAAGATTAAGCTATTATGATTTTTTACTTAGGAGTCACTAGCTTCCTGAGGAGTATCTTCCAGACACAAAATTTAATGCTGGCAAATGTGCAAGCCCTTTTTTACTGCTTTGAGGAAATTTGGCATGATACTTTGGTGTCACAATACTACAGGGAATTTGCCAGTTTGAGAATATTTTTGATAGGATCTTTTGCTTTGATTCACATGGCTAACTTGAGAGCTACACAGGTATCTTTAATACTTTTTCCATCATGTGGCTGACTATTTCTTGCAGCACGTTTTTTCCCCTCACTAGAGTCTTGCTTTTTTCACAGCTTTTCTCTCATGCTTTCAGAGCCATCTGTGCTTTCTCATTGTTTTCTTGCAAAGGCCCCGAAGAGAGGCTGTTTTACCAACCCTCTCTGGCTGTAACATTTTTTCTTTTTAATGAACACATTCATTCAAGAAAGTAGCAGAAAACAAAAAGCACTGAAGACAGGGCTACTGTGGGACGAGTTCTTTGTCAGTGTAAAATAATAAGGCTCCATTAAAGCAAATGATACTACAGAACCCTACATGAGCAGAGCACTCCAACAAGCACTTATGTACACAGTATTGAACTGACTACAAGTAGCTTTGCTCTGCTGTATCTCATCTGTAACATTTGAGCACCAACACACACACACACAAAAGAAAAAAACACTTATAAAAAGTTAAAGCAAGAAATGCCATCAAAAACTGACCAGTAACAGGGCAAAGTGTGAGAAGCGGTAGAGTGTGACATCTGTAGTGATTAAAAGTAGTGATTAAATCTGTAGTGATTAAGCCAATTTGCTGAAAACTTCTGTCTTATATGGCCCAGCAATAACACTGCCCTTAGAGAGTTTAAATACGAGATGTCAATGGAGTTGAATATGTCACATGATAATGGACTCCTGCTGCTACATAAATGCTGAGGCATTAAATGTGAAGCATTTACTGAAAATAAATGTTGGAGCAAAGCCAAGAGATTTCTCTCTAAACTGTGAGGCATTTGTAATGTAAGCAATTATGTATGACAGAATGTCATATCTGTATGTCTTAGGCATTTTATGAAACATGAGGTCAAAGGCATGAACTGAAGTGCACTGAGTGCATTACAGCACTTGAAGAATGATTCTCTTAATGTACTGAAAAATGAGTTCCAATATGCAGGGTCATTATCTCGTAACTCGACCCATTATAAAATCACTTTGCTTGCTAGAAGCATAATCCTGGTGTCCTCACTCAGGCAAAACTCTCACCAATCTGAACAAACTACCAGGCAGATAAAGACAGAGGTCTGTAAGAATGTTTATCAGTTTTCCTGTGTGAGTAAATGTGGTGCCACACGCAGCTGAAGCTACAGTTTCTTTTGTTGAGTCCAGGTATGATGGCATTCCTTTGAGAGCATCAGTTCTTTTCTTCTACTGATTAGCTAAAGAATCATCAGATATTGATTTCTAATAAAAGTGAGGACGAAACTGAAAAAAAACAACTTTACTTTATATGGGCAGTTGACGTCAAACTGTTGGAGGACTAGACGAAAATCAAATGTCTTCAGGCTTTAGAAACAGGGGGAAACACTGAACCAAGTTGACTGTACTTTGGTTCTAGCAGAACTTCATGGCTTCAGATGTATTCAGTATTGCCTGGCCTATCTTCATTTATTAGCATTTCCATTTACTATTTCTGCATTTCCTTTTACTAGCAAACCAATTTAATTTCCATTTACTAGCAAACCAACCTTCAAGGCACAGAATAGGCCAAGGGCTAGTGCTTTTGTATATAAAGCTTGTGCCAAATATTCAAATCATCTGATGGGTGTTATCTACATTTTACTACCCTGTGGTACTCTGAAATGGTGCCGTTAAAAAAAAATAAAAAAAGAGACGTAATATACAAACACTTATTTCCAGACTTTCATTCTGCAGAGAAATGTAGTCTTTTTCCCCGAGTTACAAAAGTTTCCAAACTCAAAGCATAACAGAATTAAGGCCACTTCAAACACTGAGCATTGAAAGCACATGAATAGGGTTATTCAGGAGAAAAGAATGCCTCTCACCCATTGTGCTCTTCCTCTTGTCTTCCCTGTCTTCTGTCCTGTTTGGCATGGCGGGAGTGGGTGGAGCAGACGCAGCTGGTGGAAGAGGGGCACGCCTCTTCTTTTTCCTTAAATCATTCAGGGATGCTCCTTGTGATATCTAACAAAATTGAAAAATAAGCATAGTAAAGGATATATTTTGTTGCTGTTGTAAATTTTCAACAACCAAAAGAAAAGTGTTTGCCATATGACCTAATTTCTCAGCACAGTATATTTATAATGAGCATTTATAGTGACAACCAGAGATTAAACAATTACAGTAATATTACACTCAGAAAAGGAAAGAGACAAGAACTGCAAAAGAGTGTCACAGCAGAAATACCAGTTTGGTAGGCATTTGATGGTTTTGGAAAAAGTGAACTAGAGAGCCCAACACTCAGCAAACCAGAGTATGACAATATGTGTGTTGTTAAGCTTGAGCCATAACATGATCTTCTTTTCCCATTGGCCTTAAACTATGGTTAAATACTCCAATTGGCATGTATAGTGAATAAACTCTTTCTCATTTCTTTTATTTTCCTCTCAAATTCTTGTCTAAGGACTTCTGAGAGAAGAATCGGAATTGACTGTTTGTTTGCATGACTATATGAGATCACACTGTACTCTATTCATGCCTACTGGACTTCACAGACGTGCTTTTGAAGATCTGTAACACCTTGGCTTCCAATAATTGCAACATGCTGGTTGATATGCCAAGACTTCATTACTGTTTATGCTGCCTTTTAAAAACACGAAAAATGTTATTACAAGTGACTTGGGTTTCATTGGGTTGCATAATATTTTCTGTAGCTTGTTGGAACTTAGCTCTACTTCCTTTTTCCGGAAAAATAATAATAATAAAACCATGTAGGAAAATATGTGGAATTTTTATATTTGAAAAGTGCTGACAACGCTAGTCAGTACCAGGCTTTGCTGAGGCAGAAAGTAATGCTGGGTGCCCACATATGACATGCTGCTGGTATTCCTCCAAAGAAGTCTTCAGTTCTTTGATTTAATTGCTCTGTCTGTCCCAATACTTCTGTATTGAATGTACAGAACTGCGGGTGGTTTTCTACTATTTCAAAGGCCTAACTAATAAAAGTAAAAATAACAACAATCATATTCATGATATTTTGTTTAACCCAGAGGATTAATGGACCCTTAAAATACAATCATTATGGGAGATTTCATTAAACAAATAGTAGCTTCACACTGCTTAAATCTACCATCAGACTTCAGAGGAAAGGCACTCATTTACAGGTTTCCTTTCCTACGCTGAGTAAAAAAATCTGAGAATAAATTAATTTTACAAATATTAAGATATGAATAGTTAGTCTTCCATTTTAAAAGCACTCAGGAGGGTCTCACATTTTAAAAAAAGAACCATTTTGTTCCCACCTTTGAGGATTACGCTTTAACCACCATGCCACATGACAATTGGATGCTCTCCACCCCTTGGGGAACCTGCATCCTGCATGGGAGAAACTTGGTAGTGACCACATTGGACATAGAGCACAGCAACCAGGATGAGCTGCAGCTTCACACCAAACAAGGGTGGGAAAGAAAGGTGTCCTGGTCCAAATTCCTACTATCATGGATTATATCAGCATTCTATATTCACTTTCCACCAGATACAGTTCATGACTAAAGCCAGTGAGGCCAATCTAGACAAAGTTAAACATAGAAAATGGGCAATTATGTTAGGAGTAACTAGCGATTTGGTGGACCTAAATTTTGGTCACCAAATTTCATAGAATTTAAAAAACACTGGACTTATACCCAGAAAAGAGCACCACACCAAATGCTCCAGCCAGATACAGCAAAATTTTAGAGCTCCACTGAAAAACTTTTGCCCAATGTTATAGTGTTGCTCCATATTAAGATGGGACATTCCCCTGACAAAGACACTGCCTGTGGTGATTAGGAACAAACCATAACTAACTGAAGCTGAAACAGAATGACCAATATTGAGCTGAACACAGGAAACTCCATTCAGTGAAACAGACTCATCAGGCTTTGGTTTTGAGGGGAATTACACCAAGGACAGGCACCTAATGCTGCACACTTCTCTATTGAAGAAATTGGCAAATACACACTTTGCAAAAAAAATCCCATTCTTCTGCCCTCCATTTAAAATAATTGATAACATGCAGGCACTTAATACCGTATCTTGATTCTTCAGGATACTACTTGACATAAAAAAAAAAAATATCGAAGTGGGGATTTTGATTACTACAAAGACTGCAAAATTCAGTAGCTATGAAGAAATTAAATCATCTGGAAGACAGGCACCATCTGAACTTTCCCAACACTTTACAAGTACAAGCTTGACTTTTGCAGTTGTTTAATGGCATTTTGCAGCTTCCACCTTCACTCCTCCCTCTCCAGACAGAAAGGTCATTTTTATTTTAGGACAAAAAATGGTTTGACTGGTGATTTAAAAGATAAAGCAAGGAAATCTTGAGAATCAAGGCAGGAAGTACGGAAATGTGTCTTCCCACTTAAAATGATATCTAATAATCTATCTAATCATCACTAAAGTGATCACTAATCACTTTCTCAGCTACCAGATGAGTGAAGGATGTTAGCTTGGTATAGTCAAACCCCACAAAGACACATAACTGCTTTCCTATGAAGAAAGGATCCTTGTTAGAAATCAGCTCATCCTTTGCAGCTCTATGTACTCTTCCTTAGTGGAATCTTCTGAGGAACACTAGACAGATGTATGGATGATCACGCTGCTACAGTTAAAGAATAGGCTAGGAAATAGCTAGTGTACAACTGCAATAATGGAAGTTTGGTGAAATACACACACAAAAATGCTTTTATTATGCTGTCAGCTAAGTGCAGTATTCTTCACAAACACCATAAAGAAGATGAAAAACTGGTTTAAAGCCAGTCATGCTACAATGTATATAAGAAGTGTCTAGTTCAAGAACAGGTCATAAAAATTGTTAAAAGTATCTTTTCTTTAATCCCAATTTCGGTAAACCAATGAAGCTAAACACAAATGGAAAAACCCACAAAGAACATTCTGTTTCTTTCTTCCAATTGTATATACAAAACCAATAGAACTCAAAAATAATTTGCTATGGCTGGCTGCTTCTTTTATAAAGAAATCAAGCCTTAACAACATTATTTGGAGTAAGTTCCCATTGAAACTTTGTTACAGGAGCCCCTCTCTGAGTCTAACAGAATATTTCCTAGTTTTAGCACTTGTGCTTCACCTATATTTATTAACAAGAAATTATTAGATTAGCTCCTGTTACAACACATAATTTGAAAAGATGTTCATTAAGTTCTGGCTATAATTAATACCATGAACTGAGCTAGAATAAAAAAGGTCAAAAGGACCCAAACCTGAAAAATAGTTCAATTTCTCTTCCCCTATTGATAAGACAACATATAACAATTAAAAAAAACCCAACAAAACAAAAAACATCACATTCAGTGCTCACAAGCTCTTTGAAAAATACTTCCAATATTGCAGCCAAAATATCTGAGCAATGTGCTGAATGTGTTTTCCTACTGTGAAAGCTCAACATACTTAACAAAATTTGAGGCTCTAGATAAGATTTGAGAATATATTTAGAGCATAACAACAACATCATTGGGAAGTTAATTGTCAAAATTGTGTAGAAAGGAATCCTACAAGGCTAATGCTTGAAACTTTCAATCAGTAGCATTTCACAGTCACCTTACTTGCAAACAATCCCTGGACACTGTAAGAATGCATGTGTAAACTGAGTTTAAGTTTCCTTATGTGTAAAAGTCCAGTATTTCCTTTGGGTCAGGTTGCAATGAATATGAACTAATGAAAATTATTAAAGGAGACCCAAGTAAACAAAAGTCACCGCTACTGAAAATTCATCAAGCATTCAAAGACAAGGAGGTTCTCAGACAAATTTCCAGTGTGAGCTTCACTCCTTTGCCTTGCCTGTCCTCTACTTACAGGCCAGACACTGATTTTGTATTTGTCAGCCCTTCCCTTTTAAACTTTCTAACAGAAATGTTTATTTATAAAAGTACTAAGTTATCTGGTAAATGCCAACTTTCTTTTATCCACAGACCCAACTAGGCCCAAATTCACTGCAGGTTTATGGCTCCCAAAACTGAGCCTCCTTCTGTAAGCCAGAAACTGCACCCTTAATTTGTATAGTTTGTGTTTCAAAATCCAAACCAGTCTTTCCAATATTTTTATAAACATTGCAAGAAACATTTGTCTTATGGCAACAGATTTTTCCTTTTACTATCACTCCTTTCATTTTGCCATAGAAAAGGAAAAATCTTGAAAACCTAAGAATTTTCCAGTCTCAATATTTAACAAAATTCTCCTTAAAGCAATTTTCTTCCTGCTCAAACAACACAGTTACAGATGATACAGATATATCAGGAATAAAATAATGTTTGGAATAAGGACTGCTTTTAAGGGATGTCAGATGATTGTTGAGCATATGCAAATAAAAAATTCTATAGCATATGGTATAAACTGTGTGAAGAAATTCCTTATACTCTCTTGCGTCTTTCTCCTTTTTATGCATGTTACACATCTGGACCTTTTATTGTTTTATAGAGGAATTGGCTAATTTGTATACAAAATTGTCTTATTCATGGAAACAGTGAATGACTGTAGAAATTATTTTTAGAAGTAAAGAAAGAGAATTGGAAAAGGGACACATGGATTCATTCACTGACATGCCCTCATTATAAAGTGGTTCCATCATCCCACACTGCCTAGACACACACCTGATTTAAGTGAGCCAGATTCTGATACACCTACTGGTGATGATATCGTGTGGGGTCAGAATGCCTATTGAATTTCAAAAATGTTTAAATGCAATCCAAAAGAAAAAAAAAAAAAAACAATCAGAGCTAACCTGCAACTGAACAAACAACATATCATCCCAAACTATGTGTGGGACCATCTCAAACTTCTTCCCCCCACAAAAAATTTAAGAAAACTTCAAATAATTAAGAGCCATTTTACAAGAAGTTCTAAAAGAGAAAAAGACACTTTTCATTAATAGGCTTGAAACTCTTGATATAACTGTAACTGCACTAATCCTTTATCATGTTCTGTGAAAGACAAGTGGTAGATTGGTGTGTAAGTAAGATTTATGGGTTTAGATTTAAAGACATATTACTATGACATAACTTAAAGCAGTTGAGAAAAAAATATTTTGATCCAAGAAGAGTTGTTCTAGGAAAGTCAGACAGAGAAGTCTTTCAGCTGAGAAATTGCGACATAAATCTGTCCACTAAACTTGATGATATAAAAGCTATCCTGCCCAGCTGATTCTGCATTTTCACAGGGCAACAGATGCTTCAACATGCCTAGCACTAGAAACCACAAGAAGTCCCAAATGAACATTAATGTGTCTTAGACAACATTTAGTCATGTACCTCATATTCCTTGGACAGGTCATACATCATTAGTCTTTTCACTGGCATATACTGACAAAGGAAAATTCAGTGAGCTCTCAAAACTGGGAAACTGAGCAACTCATGAGGGTGACCACTTTAAGCTACATTGAATAAAATTGTCTATTCAGCACTGAACTTCTCTACCTTTCTTTATTGGGTAGTATCCTGTTTCATTTGATTGAAAGATAAAGGTTTAATCTGTAAGTACACAAGTGCACTAAAACACAAGTATATTAGAAACTGCATTCAAAGACAGCAGCCTGATGTCTCCCAGAAGCATGTCCTTTGCAGAATGCATTTGTGTGGATTATTTAAAATACTTACTAGGATACCATGCAATACAACAACATATTACCAAAACAACAGACACAGAGATAATAAAAATCTAGCACACTGAAACACTTTTAAAGACGGTATTATTTGGAAAACTTGTCATTTTGGCAAAATCCATAGAAATAACTACACTTTAGAAATCAGCAATCAATTTTTCTGCATTGGTCATTTTACTTCCGTACATGTTGATGTGTTGGATCTCAAAGCCTGGCAATAAAATTAATAAAAATAGGCTTAGCTTTAAGTAAGCCAAATGAGCACGTATGCTGGGATAGCAGGACTGATATTTGAACCGACCAGACACGACAGCTTGTGTAACTCCTGGGGAACAGATTTAGATGGGAGACCCCCAAGCTACTGCCAATTTAAGTCCACAGTAATAGCAAGCAACTCTAGGAACAGGATAACCGCGTTTCAGTCCTGACCACACCATGCTCTATTAGGGGGCTTCCTCCTGACTTTGAAACTCTGCACCTTGTACTTCCTTGTACTGTACAGGTGTCTGTCCAACCTGATGGCTGCATCCCAGCTGCACTCCTGCACCAGCAGCTGTACTCCCTGCCTCAGCTTCTGAGCTGCTTTGCTGCTGGAAGCACTCAAGCACTGTGGGAAATCTGTCTTAGAACTAGAGTGCAAACTGCATCTGCCTTCTGAAAATACCCCTACCATTAATATTTTAATCACATACCACAATATTTTGCATTATTTTGCCTATGATGCTTAACTTCAGATTAATTTTTTTATTACATAACTTTGTTGTTAAACAGAGTTTTAAACAGAATTTAATATTGATTATTAAAAATCAAACTCTGACTGCAAAACCACCTCAGTCTTAGCAACAGGCAAAAGCTTAGTACTATGGGATTTTACAGAAATTGCTATGTTCTTGTGCTATTTTATTCGCAAAATGAAGAAGACAAAAGGCAAGTATGTCCTTGAATACTTGGCTGATTGGTGACAGAGAGCTAAATCAGTTAATACAAGAAAGCCAGTACAAGGTGAAGGGGCAAGCTCATTTTTCCATCTGTTTTTATAGAACACACCCTTTGTGAAATGTCACAGTCAAGGACAGTTAAAAATGAATGCCATTCTAATCTTCAAACCCTTTAACTTGTTCAGTTAAATGTGTCAGACAGGAAACTATCCATAAACAAATCTGAGATGTTAAATTACTAAGATAGCTGTGATTTCCTTCTTTGCAAAATCTCGTTTCTAGCTGCAGTATTATTTCCACTCAAGGAAATCACTCTACAACACCAAATATTTTCACATGCATTGAAACATGTAGACTACACAAGTCTGCGGATGTTTGCTTTGGCAAAGAATTGAACTTCCTCTGTTTCTCAGAATACAATGTAATTCTCCTCATTTATGTCTTCATTTAGGGGGGAAAAAAACCAACAAGAACCCCTCAAACACTTAAAAATCACATTTTAAAACCACCACAAACTGATTTGCTAGCAATATTCACTTCTCTACAGAAGTTAAACAAAAAAGGCAAAATCAACCTCCAGATTTTAATCTCATACTTGTGCACATCTTTATAGTTAGAACTATACAATTAACAAAACAAATGAACATTAATTAGAGCGTAAGATGCATAGTAGCAGTGCAGTTCACATTTCTTCTGACAACTTTGCCAATGAATTTGAATTCAATGATCTTGAATATGATCAATGTCATGTTCTTAAGTGACTGCCTTTTGGAAAGGTACTAGACTAAGAATTTTATACATTATCTTTTCTTTCTTAGTCTCACATCCTGGATTGTAGGCTGGATGATCAGCTGATGTGCTTGTCTGTCCTTAAAAATCTCAGAGATATCATGAAAATTTGCAAAAGTTATTTTGCATCTTTGTCCAATTTTTTGCCAAAAAGACGTACTGCAGCTGAAAATCTGTTAGGGCTAGAACATGGAAGGGAATTCACACAAACCTATGACAAAGAGCAAGGAGAACACTATCCTTTCTACTTCCAGTAAGTGACATACTTTCCTGGAACTTTAGGTTTTTCTCTAGACTTAAAATTTTCTTCTGTAGAGATAGCCAAGTTAAATTTCTAGTGCTTAGCACTAAGTCCTAGGCAATCACCTTGGCAGTCTTCTCAATTTAGAAAAAACCATATCTGATTATTTCCAGTGTTCCACTCCCTTCTATCAGCCTTCTCCTTCTGCAGGCACATAGAATGCCTGGGAAACATGGTTAGGCAGTAAGTCGAGCGATAGTTTCTGATTCCTTTCCAATTTGATAGGTCCAGAGAATGGTTTGGGTTAGAAGGGATCCTTAACAATCACCTTGTCTGTGCCATGACTTCCCACTTACCCCTTCAAATTCCCACTCAAGTCTAGGTCTTTCCAGCACTTATGAATGCCAGCCAAAAGCCCCTGTATTTCCACAATCTAAAAGCACTAAGAGGGGAGAAGAACAAATTGGTACCACAGTGTCAATTAGATATATTACTGGGACTGCAGCATAACATGGCTCTACATCAAGCTACCGCCCATAAGTGTAAAATTTTATTATCCAAAATTACAAATAGATTCTACTATGAAGAAGTTTGAGGAACCCATCATGGCACACTGCTTGTTAGCCACACCTGGAAGTGTCAGAAACATAGAGCTGAGCAGGACTCAGGAGTTGTCTACTGGGTCTCAGGAGGTGAGAAATTATACTGTCATTAAGACAGGCATACTGCAAACAAATGACATGCCTACTTCTCTAAGTGACCTGTCTCAACTTTAAAGAGGATGGTGCCAGACTCTTTACTGTGGTGCCCTGTGACAGGATGAGGAGCAATGGCCATAAACTAAAACACATGAAGTTGCACCTCAACATAAGGAAGAACTTCTCTACCTTGAGAGTGGCAGAGCACAGGAACAGGTTGTCCAGGGAGGTTGTGGAGTCTCCCTGTCTGGGACAGAACCCCTCTGGATGTGTTCCTGTGTAACCTGATCTAGGGGACCCTGCCTTGGCAGGTGGGTTGGACTGGATGATCTCCAGATGTCCCTTCCATCCCTAAGAATCCTGAGATTCTGTGAAGAATAGCTTGAAGTAGCAGAGAACAATTTTTTTCTTAATTATACCTGTGATGTTTTCCCTTATTTTCTCATTTGGCTGAACAATGACTATGCTATTAGGCCATAAAATTAAACCCGATTGACACAGCACATATTTACTTTGTTAATTTTTCTATTCTGTAATTTTTTACCTTTTTAATTTAGGGTCTATGTAAGGTGGAGTTAGAAGCAAAGTCTGAAAAGTGATGCAAACCCAGTTTCTAAATTAAGCACAGTGTTAGGGTCATTTTTCATCGCTCATTGAATGCCAGCTCTTCAGAAGTCTCGCTGCTCAAAATGATCTTTGTCTATTAACTTCCCCTAAATACCATGCCCAACAAAGCCTCATAATTACTTGACACATACTTTCTTCTTTAATGAGAGGTAAAGCTTGCGATGACATCAGCCTGTTCTATTTGTCTGAGACTTGCAAGCCAGATGAAGTTTACTTACTGAGCGTTGCAACCCTGCCAAAATTCAGGGCTGCATAGAACAGTATGTTCTGGCCCTAATGTCTTGCCAGTTTTCAATGAAGTGCTTGACAGAGACCACATGTGGAGGTCAAGTGATGCTATCATGATCTCACCAGATGGTAAGTTGTGGTATCATTCCCAAGGCAGGTAGTATAGTCTGTTCAGAAACAGTTGGCAACTGAACCATGAACTCACAGCCAGAAGCAACTGGATTATTACAAAAGATCAAGAATGCTATTGATGCTGGAAAAAAGACTATTCCAAGAACTTTTCTTACACATAATTCAAGGATTCAACTCTCAAGACATATGTTTTCTTGAAAAAAATTGGAAGTCCTCCTGCCAAACAAATCTTGCATTTTTGCATGATTATTATGTTATGTATGTTCAAATGTAATATAAAGACACTGTAAGCTTACCTTGCTTGTGTTCTTGCATATATATTAACCATCACCAGGTCATTCCAACTTTGATGTCAAGTCAGAGGTTATAGCTATGCAGGTTAGAGTGCAGGACTGTACTACTTTTCAAAAAACAAGAGGAAAGTAGACCATGGAGGAACCCTACAAAATTTTATAATTACATTTTCCAACCCCTAAATTAATAGCCTATCCAAGTCAAATTGCGAAGCACTCAGCATTTCATGAAGTCCAGCCTTCAGTTAAAGCAGGTAAGCAATTTAAATCACCACTGAACTGACATGGCTTCTACTTCCCAGACAAAGTTGCAAAACCCCTGTTTCTGAAACTGCAAAAAAGCCACAGAGTGTATTCCTCTTACAAGGTAAAAAGACATAATCTTAAAGCAGATCTCAAATTTTTAAATTCTTCTGGTGCAAAACCTATTAATTGACTGTGAACATTATCTGAGTAAAGATATTCTCAAAGGGGTGTTGCAAAATGAGTCATCTCCAACTGCACTTCTGAGAGGCTGTACCTTCTCACTAACACAAAAACCTTGACTGCAATTCTGAACTAGTTCCTAGTTCCTACTGGCCAAGCTTCAGGAAGAAATGTAACCAATTGCAGTTAATCACTTCTTGACTGAGAAAGCTTAGACTCCTTTTAAATAATTCATCACACTGTGGCACCTTACTCTATTTAAAGTCACAGGAAAAAAGAGTTGAAAGAAAAGGATGACAAAAAGGCTGCTGGAAAGTAAGTTGGCTGCCTAAAGAAGAGTTGCCTAAAGTTATTAAAATGCTTTCTGCCACTTTTGTTTTTTTAATGAGACACATGCTGTTAGTAAATAAATGTGCAGCAAACAAAGTGTGCTCAACACAGTTGAGCATTAGAAGAAATAAAGAGGATGGGTAGCAATTTGGACTGAAAAAAACAGAATTTCTTTACAAGTATAGAGAAGAAAATTCTGTAATACAGTATTAAAATACAACATACGCTTAACTGATACTCGTTGGAGATGTTGAGGTTGTTGTCACTACACTGCATGTATCATTTAAGCTGTAGTTTTTAATAACTACTTTAAAAGAATTAATGTGTTTAAGTGCGCATACACCAGAATTAATTTTTGGAGCTCTTTCTATCATAAAAAGAAGTACAAATTACTCCCTTTCTCTAGAAGCTTTTTTTAGCCTTCCTAAATTTCATGCTTTACATCACAGCAAGATAAGCCTTCAGCCATCATTGCACTTTACTCTTTTCTTTTAATTTGGGCCTGCATCATTTATCCAAACCAAAGTGCAGCTGTTAGCTAAATTAAGCATCCAAACTGCACAGCAAACATTATCTGATGTGCTGTCAGCTGGCTTCATGTTTGCCATCTGATTACTGTTTTGTAAGACATGAACAAGTCTGGATATTTCTCATTCAGATAACTGAATGTCATGTTTAAAGCTCTTTAAAAAATGAACAAAACATCTTCAAAGTGGAAATTAATAGTTGAGTTTTAATTTCTTAGTCATTTACCATGGTATAGGGCATTTTAAAGACCACAGATTTATTCTACTACTCACGTTTGTTTCTACTAATTGGTTCTGTACACCTTTATAATGGTCTCTACAATAGGATAGCACTAGCCAGATTCAGCTCCAGTGGAAAATAAGAAATAGATAAAACTTTTCAGTTTTATGATTGGTTACAGAGACTATTGTTTCTATAAAACTTAATGTATGTCATCACAAAATTTTATGTCTGTGAAGGACAACAGTTTGTACATGGCTTTTTTGTTAAGCCCATTAAGTGAAAGTCATTAAGAAAAGCTCCACCCACATACACTCTTAAAAATATATTGCCTGGTCCTTCAAGCAAAAGTGGATAGACGAAGGGAACACCCAAAGACATTGACTTCCTATCTCCTGAAAGGTAGAAATATCATTTTCTAAGTAAAACCATAGCCCCATCACTGTACAAGATGGAAGTGTCTCAACAGTTCCTCCCTCAGAGCACCTGCAACCTAGAGAATTTATCTGGCATGCACCTGAATCTGATACTGATTTGAAATGCAAAGGGATCACATCTTTCATGCTGCTTTTTATTTTGTCAGTGAAAAGCACATGTCCTGTAGAGTCCATGGGACATCACCCATACAGCTCCCAGCCACCTGTAATATGAGCTGTCTAAGTACATCTCAGTATTTTGAGACACAGCCCAAGGGACCTACAAATATGACCCTCAGAATCCTGTGGGGCTGTTTGATACTGCAGTCACACTACCAAGTCATAAAATGCACACCAGGCAAGTTGCTTTAGGATTCTTGGTGCAAAATTCTTATTGGTCCTATGATTTACTGTCAAAACTTTCAGGTTCATTCTGCAAATGCAGTTTTGCACTTGGGAGCACAAAACAAAGAGACTGATGACTGGGAATAGCAATTAGAGGCAGCTGTTTCTGTTTTTAATGAGAAACATGTTTTTCTGGTCATCAAATTACCACTGATAAGAAGACCTAGTGAAGTCATTGTGAATGCTGCCAGTGACTTTTCTGGAGTGATATCAGATCATATGAGACAATTATTTGGGTATAACTCTCTTCAGTATTCTCCTAAAATAGCATGTGTTAGATAAGGGTTCTGCTCAGGCTTTATTAGACTGTGGCAGGTACCTACAGGACAGCAAAAGAAGAGGAAAGGTATGTTCAATACTACCTTCTCCCAACCAATCTTGTGGCCACCAACTTCATTTCAGGGACTTCCTATATGTGTGATGTGATTTATCTTTCAAAATTCATAATGGATTTGTCATCCTTGCAGCATTTGTTCAGTCTTCTTAAGCTCATGTATACTTTTAGTGTCCATAACAACCTTGGTGGACCAATTCAATAAAGACCCACATGCTTTGACTTTGGGAGTTTGCCTGTTTCCTATTAGCTCCAAACGCTCCTGTAATGGCTGGCTGAAAAGTCAAATCCTTATCTATAGCAGAGGGACAGTGGAGCCACAACCAACACTGAAGAAGGCTGCAAGTATCTGCTTCTGCTCTTTATTGCTCCTCAGTACAACCTTTTAAACTCTTGCTCTCACATGCAGCCCACCTGTGTGTCCTCTCTGCCCTTTTGTGATCGCTCATGCACCTCAGCACTCCATGTCTCATCACCTTCAATACCAGTCACTTGTCTTACACAGCTGTAGCCCATTAGGGATGAGGCTTGGCCATAGCCCCACTCCCAATTACCACAAGCTGTGTGCCTACAACACAGCTTCCATAGTCTTCAGTCACTTTTTCAAGACGAAGAATCATGGTTTACTTAAGTTGCACCATTGACTCTGTACTAAACTATTCCACACCTTTGATCATCCTTGATGTTCTTCCACAAGTCTCCTCCTATTCTGTAATATCCTTCTGAAACAAGGAGAATGCTCTTGTAGTATTTAAGATGGCATAAAAAAGCTCACAATGTAGTGGTGTAATAAAACTTTTTACCCTTTTTTGCTCTCCTAAAATGCTCTGAATCAGATTTGCTTTTTGATTGCTATTGGGCTTGGAGATGACTTTTCAAATAAAAATATCTTCTGATCCTAAGATCCTCCTAATCAGTTACTGCCAGCTGAGAGATCAGTATTTTACAAGGTCTTAGGGAAAACTCAGAGTGGCCTGCTCTCATGTATAACACTTCATCCTTCCCCACACTGAATTTAACTACTTTCATCTGCAAGTGCTCCCAGCACTCAGTCTCAAGGTCTTTCAACTGTTGCTCTTCATACTCAGCCTTAGTCCTTGCTATCCAGATAACTCAAGTTGGAACAACAAAATTTCTCACTTTACTGTTTGTTTTTCAGGTCACTTCTTAATATGATCAACATGGATAATCAAATACTCCAAGGCTGCTGCAACATTTCACCACCAGATGAGCAGATAATTTAGTCCTAACCTGCATTCTCTTTTCTTTAGTGTCTGCTATTTAAGAGTAAGATGACCTTATTTATTATGGAACTGCAACTTGATTTTCTTATGAAATTCTTGATGAGGGAACTTGGAAGCTTTGTGGAAACCCAGGCAGACTGTATCAACCAGATCACACCCATCTGCTTGCTGAATGCATCAAGAGCACTGTAAGGGAGTTGTAAAGCAGGGTTTCTCTTTTACTAAAGCTACATTTACCCTATTCACTATCTTTACAAAGATGCCAACTGGTTAAATTCTTTATTACATTTCCAGTAATTTTGCCAGTATATAAACCACCTAAGGAAGCTCGGAGGGTTTTTTTTTTTTTTTATTTCTTTTACACTTTCCAAACAGCAACTGTATCTTTCACCTATTTTCTCTGAATTTCTTCATGCCAGAATGTGGCATTGGCAGCATTTAGCAGTATTATTCTGCAATTTTTTCTCTATTTCTTTGCTCCTCATGGTAGAAACAGACTTACTACAGACACAGTTATTTTACACAATCTTTCCTATTTCAGCTAGCAGTGCAGTCCCTGGCGCATCACCTTGAGAATACTTCACACAGCTGCTGCTCAAAGGAACTACAGCGTGCTCCTTAGACAAAGGACTGAAGTGCACTCCTTATCTCTGTTATTGGACAAGCTTGATGGTCATTATCTGTCTGTGCCAGACCACTTAACCTGTGAAAAATGTAAAGCCAAGTTTAACTGTTTTACCATCCAGACTAATATGCAACTCTCTGGACAAAGTGTAAGACAAAATAAATTATTTCTATATAGTTCTATGAACAGAGGAAAAAGACCCCACGACTCTCAACATCTATAGAAATACATAAATGAAATAAATTAGCTTCTAACTAAAATTTCAGGCAGAATGACTGGAAGAAAGGCACAAAAAAAAGCACAAAAAATAGATACTAAAAGCCTAATGGAAATTTTTTATAATTACCATGAAGTATTCATAGCCTGGTACATCCAAAATAAGCAAGTGTTACATGAATTGATGTGAAACACAAAACCAAATAAAACAAATATAATCTCCATTCTTAATTAGTTTATCAATAATTATTTGTTTATCTGCATCAACAGAGAGAGACACACAGCTACTCTTTGACCTTATCAAATTACTGCCACATGCCAATTATCTAAGTCCTCAGCCTCTTAATTTGGCATCATATAGCAGTAAAATGTGCACTCCAGCACCCAATATCCAAACTCTAATACAAACCTAGCTTCCTTCTTTAAGGATTACATAACTTGGGCATTTGAACAGTGTTCCAGAGAAAGAGCATCTTTAATAAACATTCAATATCCCCGCCCTCATCACAAAAATGCTGTTGAGAGATATCACATATTGCCTGAGAATTCTAACAAGTCTGCCACAAAGATTGGAGAAGATCACAGCTAACACTCATGACATCCTCAGTTAATGAACAAAGGCAAAGACACTTCTAAAAATAACATGCAGCATTCACATTTCAGGCCTCTGTGCACAAAAAGAAAATCTAAATCAGAACAATTGAAAAGGCATATAAACCCAGAAATTAATTAACTTTAAATCAACATTTTAAACAAATTAAAAAGTCAGTCAAGTGTTCTCCCTCTTCCTTCTGAATAAATCCTGCTTTCATGTCCTCAGGGAACTTATAAAAACCTGAGAAGTGACCTAGAAGATACAGTAGGTTGTAGAGATAAAACACATATTTTGAAAAGCAGCTTTTTCCTACAGCAAAATCTGATTCATTGCATCCTTCCTCAGAATGTGAAAAAACGTATCTGTTATTCTCAAAGGAGACTTCTGGATGCTCCACAGAAAAAAAAAAAACAACCACAAAGCAAAATGAAAATACATTCACAGAACACTTAAGAGAGAAAGGAAATGTGTCATAAGAAAAAGGTTGAGAAGACCTCACCCAGAAGACCTTTGAGTCAAGAGAAACCTCCCTTCCTCTCTAAAAGATGATAAAAAAAGCATGCATTCATATCTTGTTGATTTCTAGTAGACATTTCTGGTTTAGGTGTAACCTATGAAAGGAAGATAAGTAATCTGAAGCCATCCACCCTTTTGCTGGATTCTGGGCTTCTTATTAAAACAGAATACATCTGTCACATATCACCCATGAACTGCCCATTATCCTGGACCTTATACAGAAGAAGTGAAATAAAGTACAAGGTAGACGGGAAGAAAATACCTATAGCATAAACATATCCTGCTGCAGTACAAAAACCAAACCCCTCCTTCAAGTATGACTGCAATACTTTCTACAAAAAATAGGATCTACCAACCAGGTAAATCTGAACTAATTTGAAACTTTTTCTCTTGGGACACAGGATTCTGATCAGAGTGAAATTTAGACAACAATAAATTACAGCAGATGCACAAAAGAAGAAGTAGAAGAAACGAAGCTGGTATGAGTACTGTGCTTCTAGGGGTGATGTTAATTAAGTGGGTTTTAGACAGCTGGCTACAATAAATCTCAGCTCTGTAAGAAGCCCTGGTAGGTGTTCTCATTCAGCTGTGACTGTTCTGTCCCTCAGCTTCCCACAACTGCACTGCATCTCTTACAAAATGACAAATCTCACAGTCCAAGAAAATTTGTGAGGAAAAAAGGCTGTCATCCACACAAACACAGGTTCTTCCTAAAGACTTGGCTGTTTTCTCAGAGGGAAAGCCACCTGCACGAGTATTATTATTTGAAGTATCAGACGTATTAGAAATATCCAGGGACAAAGCAGATTCTAGACTCACAGGCCACACAGACAGAGAGCTCTACTGGTGGCATCCATGCTGACACAGATGTACATGGCAAGAACTTACTCTACACTGTTCTACAGGATGTGAGCTCATGGCTTTAAGGCTTAATCTGTAGTCACAGGGAAATGTGTCATTTTGAAAAGCTGAGGAGAACAACAGTAACAGCATGATTTCATATAAATCAAGATTATCCTTGCGGCCAGCTAACCACAAATCTGTGGCATTAGATTACACAGAAGTAAGGTGGATGAATGGTTATCACTTTGTGCAAACATGCATGAAAGATAACTGTGCAAAAAACCCTGCTGTGCTGGGGGGACATTAGTGGAAAAAATGCTTGCTTTGCTCAGATTTTTGTATTAACAACCTCAATTTAAACTCCTTTGGTGACAGAAGGTGCCACACTGAAAAATAATGTGATATTAAAATCACAGTGGCCAGATACTGAGTTGCTGAGCAACCAGACGTAGTTTCTGACATCTTAAAAGTTCAGAAAACATCAAGCTCCAAAATCAGCTTCCTAATTATGGACAGCTGAGCTAACCATTTCCAAAAATCTTGGTCACTGTTTTAAAATACATCTTACTTCTAAGGAAGATTATGAGTCACAGTTCCACGTAGCTTCCAAGTCCATACCTGTAGCATATACACATACACATGGGAAATTTAAGAACTGAAAATTCAGAGACTGATTCTAAAAATTTGGATGAGTCTACACTTTATTAATACTTTGAAAAAAAATAGTATATTAATTATGATTTCAATATTAAATTGTTCATACATTTCCTTTACTGCCTCTCCTTTATTTTTACTGCTTGAAGATTATTCTGCAGTTCTTGCTGGCAGAATAAATTCCAGGTATGTTTTATTTATATGCTGTGCTCATCTGCAGTGTCATTTCAAATGTTTCAGGGCTGCTTGTAGATGGATACAAATTCAATGGCTTCCAGAAAGGACATTTCACTGGAGTATTATGGGGTGGGGTGGGGTGTGGATGGGAGGAGAGGAGAAGAGAGGAGAGGNAAGGAAAGGAAAGGAAAAAGGACTACCCTGTGTGGTGGTCAGTATAACATATCATCAACGAAGATGGCAAAAGCATAGCAATTCCAGAAAGTATCTTCTATATAAGCAAGACATTTGGCAAATTTTTAGTGTATGTTATTTTCTCCAGGAAAGATATGAAAATCTCATTTACATTTGTTCACATTACAATAATTCGCTTAAAGCCAAACATCTCATTTAGGCATAGAATTGGTTTATTTTAACTATGGACAATGGGAAAGAAAACTGTCAGAAATTATGAGAGTAAGCCTATGGCTTACTCTCTTTTGGCTCTCTTGCCTTTTTGTTCAGGTGAGTAAGACTCTTCAATGATTAAGTTATAATTGGTGAGAAAATATCAGCCTTGATCAAACACTGGGTGCAAGTATTCTGCTCTAAAATACCGTCTTGACCAATAATTCAGAGTCAACAACCATCCTCAGCAACCCAACTTGAGATCTAAATGGAGAAGAGAGGAATGTAAGAAGCAGGGCAAAACCCCACAGTATGCTGTATAAATTATTTTGTCTATAGCAACATACAGGAGATGACATAAACATGTAAATAAACTTCAAAGTTGTATTGGTTTATAATACAGCCCTCTAAAAGTGTAAGTCCACTTCTTCACCTGCACTAAAAACATCAATACATTTTTTTTATTTCAGCACACTGTCTTGCCATATAACAATTAAAATTGAAGTCTGTGACACAAATGGTAGAATACTGTATCTGGTATATCACTCTAATATTGTTCTATTAGTACAGGAATTTGACTGGCTAGTAAAAAAAAATCTCTGATGCCTCCTGTTACATTTACAGTGCTTCTGTTGTGAAAATGGTAGCAGCTGAAATAACACAGATCCTTTATCACAGTCTACAAGTTGGGCTTCTGACATTTGAAGTTGATATCAGAGCTTTTATACTCATGAAGGCACTGAAGAATCCTCATCTAACTCTATGTTGTCTCCAAAAATACCCATGAACTTCTTCTGAAGAAACCATTGCTATAGAGAAATCTCTTTAAGAAAAGCCCAAGGCCAACTTTATCACATCAGTTTCTGTATTACACTCCAGTTTCTGTATTTCCCCATACATGTTAAAAACCAAAAAAAGTAATTATTCCCATAAACTAATTTGCCAGTGCACAATACTTTTGATTTCCTAGACACTCAACTCAATTTCACAGTTCGTTCAGGTTCTTCCAAAAGGGTATTTTTTCCAAGAAAAACACACTTCTTTTACACATTTCTTTTAGGGAGAGATCACTGAATAAGCCTCTAAGGAGATGCCTGTAATTCTGTCAGATTTCACGTGTGGCGTTTCTCTGTGTTCTCTGTCTACAATGTCATACTCATACAGGTTTTTCTCTTATATTTTGTTGATACAGTGCATGCTTTTTTGGGGGCAGGGGAGACAGAAATTCTGCTAGCAAATCTTCTGCAGTGCTGTGACAGACAACAGAGACTGCACAGGATGTTCAGTTTTAACTCACCCCTACACTGTTCTGCTCTACTCTTTGGATTGTGTGGGCTCTGTGTTGCAACTTCAGAAAGGAGAGGACCTCCTTGCTTCGTAAGCATCAAACCTTTTGGATTTTGTCCTAGAATTGTTATATACCCTAGCCTTTTGAAGATTATTTTTTCAAGTGACTTCTCATAATTCTAAATAGCATCATTTGGAATGTTTAAGAAAAACAGGGGTGAAGTCTCCAGGGAAGAAATCTGTAGACTCCTTTCTTTGACTCTGCATTCCGTTGCAAACTATTTAGTGCGTGTTCAGCACACTCTGAACACACATGAATATTTTCTAGGGTAGATTTAAAACAGTTACAGAGAGAACACTACTTTTAAAAAGATATGGAAAATGAATGTTTTTTCACTAAAAAATAAATAAAGTTACTGCAGGGGCCTTATCCACAAGGAGATAAATTATCCTAAGCCCTACAGGAACAAAAGCTATAAGACTGCAAAATTATATGTCACCTATGCAAAAAAATGAGTGGAGAAAATCTAAATGTACAGCATAAACTAAAGAACCTCAGTCTTCATACCCATGGAAACTTCTGTTTGGGACCACTAGGCAGAGAGATGAGATATATATAACCCTAAAGAATCTGTGCCTGTAACATAACAATGGGTTAAAAATAACAGGCTTATTGGGTTGGAAAGTTACAGGTGTTCGTAACAGCTACAGTACTTTATTTCCTACACAATTTTATGGAACCAGAAAGCTAAAAAAGAAAAAACCTGAAATTTCAGAATACCACCTTTTCATTTTGTATTAGTATGCTAGCTTCACTAGAAATAAACATGTTCCCCTTTTGCAGGATCTTCCTGTTGGTAACAGTTGCACATAAATAAAGTTTTCTAAACAAACATCTTATCTTTTTATGGAAGGAAGTCCATTAATAAGGAATTGACGTCCTTCCTTGAAAAAAAAGATCAGTGCTAATTCTTTCCCATAAACTAAAGAAATAAACTTACACCCTGAGATTTTTTACTCTATTTTCACAGCAAACCAGCTTGTCTGCACGTAGATAAAATGGAACTATTTGGGGTTTCTTATAAACAATATCTCTGTTGCTACTTTGCCCCATAATACTTAATAATTGATTTCTTCCCTCAGTTTTTGATTGCTTCATGAAACTTGTGTTTTATTTCGATTCTGCTCCTTTCCTGTTGAAAGTACACGGCAGCCTTTGAGCAACTTTCAGCCTGGCAGCTCCAGAAACACACCATAACTTTCTAACATTTTGCCTAATGCCATCATTTCCAGAAAGATGTCTTTTACTTAACAAATGTAGCCAAATATACTCTAGCACCTCTACTGTGGTCTTGCCTTACTTTGTCAGCTACACAAGACATTTCTTTTGCCAAAAATGAACTTTGTCACAGAAAATCCTCTGACACAACCTTCATCTGCTTCCCTTCTTAAACATAACTTTTCCTTCAAACTAGGAGAATTCAAAGTTGATACTGTACTGTACACTACATGCGAAAAATAAAATACATATTTTTCTACCAATGGCTTCATAAAACCAGCATTTTAACCTATTTGCAACAATGCTGAAAATAGAAATGTTAGCATATATAAGGAGAGTTTAGACTTGCAGTGTTATTGTATATCACAATTTAGAATCTCAATGCCATACTTCAGGGAGATCAGCCAAAGAGAATGGCAGAATAATGTAGTCTGTGATTACCATACTTGTATAAACTTAGGAGTTAAAATGCCATATTATTTTTGTATGAAAAGATCTATTTACCTTAAACACAATAACTCTGGAGGACGCAAGAAACCTCATAAAAATATTTACATAGGAATTTCAAAAGGAAAAATTTTAAGGAAAATTTTAAGGAAAAGAAAAAAACAGGGTTGCCTGAAAAATGCTGTTATTTCTCTTCAGCTATAAATAAGTGCTATTTCAAAGGCATCTATTCCAATTTTGAAAGATGAAACACTACTCTGTTCCAGCAATCACACCTAGATAACCTAAGAAATGGGAAAATAAATACCCACAATCCTTTACCAGGTGTGAGCATCAACTTTTCTTACAGAATGCTTCACTTGAGAAGGTATTTAATATATTCTTAATGCAGATAAATAAGAGAGTGACAGGGAGTGAGACCAAGCACCAGGGTCCTCTCCTCTTCCTCTGTAGTGAACTCAAAGATTCCTTTCTGACTCCATTTTGCCCTAGGTCAGTTTCCTTTCCAAAGATCAGTCTGCTGTAGAGGTGACAAGCTCTAAGCAGGTAAGAGTCAGTCCACATTACACAGCTTTGGTGATATTGGTTCCTTGCAGTCTTCTTTGGCATCCAAATATAACTTTACATGCTGATTTCTACAGTTTACATTTAGACTACAATACTATTAGTTGCTGGTGGAACCAGAAGACTTCATGTGCTTGTGCAGGTTTAGTAACACACACCTGAGTGTCACTATAAAAGCAAGAGCAATTTCCTCTTCCCTTAGCTCTATTCTTTTGAAAGGCTTAGGTCCTCAGAAAAGTTTCTCCCCATTCCTGTTTAATTCTCAATAATGTACTGCAGAACAGTGACCTTTTATAAAAACAAAACCAGAGCACTACTTTAAAAGGTCACATGGCACAACCCAGAAAACAGAGTAAATATTCTGGTATCCTATGGCAGCACTGGAACCAGGGATACAGGCGATAGCCTGACAAGTATCTGGACAAAAGAGTCTGATGCTGAAGGTTTTTGTCTCTCGTTAGAACTTTCACCGTTCTCCAGGACTGCCCTGGTCAACAAGGATACCTTACACAATTGCCAGCTTTTCTGCCTTACTTTTTATTTACCCTCCTTCTCTTAGCATATTGCTCCACAAAACTTTTCTGATGTAGAATGATCCTTGACAGGGCAGAAAGCTCGGGGCAGTCTCAAGAGAGCTCAGTAAATGTGTACAAAACACTAAGACTTTTGATAATTTTATCTTGTAAGACAGAGTTTTGGTCAGCTGTAGCTAACAGCTAACCAGAATACCTGTGAATGGCTGAATGGGATGCTGAACGAATGGATGGTACCCAGCACACCAAAGAAGCCCGTTCAGTGGTGTCACTGTTACCTGTGCTGCTGTCCCCTCTTGTCCCCTCACCTCCACGTTCGGCAATGCTGGTGTGGCAACTGGTGGAGGAGGTGCTCTGCGCTTCTTCACTTCTGGGTTTGCTGTCATTCCAGAGATGTTACCAAGGGACAGTGATGAACCCAGGCTACTGGAACGAGAATTCACCGAAGGGGAATTTGGTGCTGTGGAAAAACCCTGTAAATGGATTAACATCTTGGATTAACATCACTCTTTAAAAACAATGGGAAAGAAAGAAGAAAAACAAGAGACATCTGGTTGCCGTTTAAACAATGATATGAATAATCATGTATGTTGCTCTGCCAAACCTGCTGAATTGCAAACTCTAACTTTTGGAAACTTCCAAAGGTCAATTGGAACAAAGCTTACAGGCAGTATTAATAAGACAGGAGGCACGATAAGCACCTACTGCGGTTTAACAGTAGTATTGATGGGAACACTGCTGCTGCTTGCTATTTAAAATATAAAGTTCACATCAAGACATGTAATTACAGTTATCCAAATGCATTTGCAGTTGCATTTAAATTACAAATACTACACGTTTCTGGAAGCAAGATTTACTCTTAAACGAGAACACTGCATTAATAAAATGCTGTCAGTGTCTCAGGCTTGTCTATTTTGTTATCAATCTGCCTGATTCACCTGAGTCTTCTCTGCAGATTTACAGAAGAGAAATTCTGCTACCATTAAACTATTTCCAATTTACATGCACAATCAAGCATTATCACTTACAACTTACTGAAAACAACCATTTAACTTGGTGTAAAGAAGTCCTACTGACAGGCACCATCAGGATTCTAACAGGCCCAGATTAAAGGAGAAACAGAAACTACTTCAGTAATTCCTTACTGTTAAAAACTACTTTAGTTCTCATTGAAAACTTAATGAAATCATTGGAAAAAATTTAATAGATTTCAGCATCTTAATATATTTTTATATTAATATACAGACAGAAACATATACAAACAGAAACATACGCAAACAGAAACATATGCAGCCACATAGTAGTAAATCTACAAATACGAAAGATTAGAACTAGGATTGCTTGAAAATGTGGATTTTAACTTTAGTTTTTACTCTTGAATTCAATACTTCTTTTTTTTACTCTGCTAATAAAAATCTTCCAAAAACTTTGCCCTCAAAATCTGAGTCACCTTCTCCTTCTTTTAATTAAGAGAACCTTCCATATTAAATTGAAGATTTTACTTTTTAATTAAGTTATTTGACTGTAACTTTTTCCCAGAAATATCTTCTGTGGAATCACCACTGATACCACTTCACCATGACCTGGAGCTGAATAGCTCTTCTGTAAACGTAGGCTGATGAACATGGTTGATAATGCTGTTCTTATCACAACAGAACATGCTACCACAATTGCTAAACTCTCCCATCGAGGACATAAAGCTCTCTGGTGGAATTTTGTCCAAAACCACAGAATACATACTGGCAGGAAACTTAAAGGCCAGCCCAAATGCCATTACTTTCAAAAAAAGAAAGATAATTTCTTTCCACAAGTGCCAAATGCAAGCTTAGGTAAAAATTAAAAACACAGGGCAGCAAGATTAAAAACACAATTCATTTAGTTTTAGGACCATTGAGGAAGAACTGATAAAGCATAAAGAGCTTAAAAAAAAGAGCAATGCAAAAATATATATAATACAGGCTCCTTTACTGCCTGGTAAAGTACCATGTTCTGTAGATTCCTGTGAAAGCAACTGAGATGCAAACAGATTTGTGCCTTGTCCTGCATTTACTGTGCGTGTGATACCAATTACTGACCTAGATGCTTTTGTTAACTTTTATGTTGCACACTCCACAGAACACTTCATTTTGGAATAATGTATTTAGCACAAGTGGAGTATGATACCAGTCTTCTCTGACTGAAAGCAGTGTTTGCTGCATCTTTTTCATCAACAATTTCTCTGAACTGAATGGCATCAATAGCATCTTTACCCTTCTAGGAAATGAAGAAAAAAGCTTGAAGTAGGTGGTGTTGTTTAAAATATTAGGTATAATCTTATAGAGAATAGCCTTGTCTTGGCCCTATATCTTGGGAAGTGGAAAAAAATAATGATCTCATTTGTAACCTAAAAGTTTTAAGTCATTATCAGTGCATACTGTAAAAGGTCCTATCAAATAAAGTTTGTTTACTTCTACGGAAATGATGAGTTCATAGATGAAATACGAAGTAGTTACCTCTTTTTCACACATTTACAAAACAACTGAACAAAGCAATTTCAAAGTGGATTCTTTGAAAGCAGGTATGCTTTGACTCTAATAATTCTTTAGCCTTCTAGACAAAAGGATGGAGAAATTTTAGACAAAGATGTATGAAAATAATAAAAAAAGCCCTAAGACTTCCGTCCTAGCACTACAAATACAGAGCACTGGTAAGACGACAGGCCATAACCAGTTTAAAAATGAATATTCAATTTTATCTCGAGATCTTGTGGCTGAAGAGCTATCAGAATCCTTTTCCAAGCTACAGGTCACTGGGAAGGAATACAATGATGAACAACTAAACAGTTTAAAGCTGGTTTGTCTTGTTTTTAAGCTTGGATTTCCTAACAGAAAATACAGGTGGAAAAAAAGGTAATACTTCCATGACACTACAAGTAGTTTTCAATAAAAAGACTTGAATGATAGAAAAAAACCCAACCTTGCAAATTCATCTATGTTTTCTTTTCCAAGTCCAACCTTTATATCAAGCCCATTATTCCATTACTGAGCGTTTCAAGAATGTTCATGTAAATACACTTGCTCTAAAACAAAAACTCGCCATAGCTTCCAAGGGAATGAAATGAGGACAGTTTTGAACTAGTTTTGAAAGCTCTCTCATGCAGCAATAAGAGCTTTGCTTAACTGGAGTCAGACCTTCAAATTCTCCCATGTGTGTAGACATTTTCATTAGCTTTAAGAGAAAAAAAACAACCCTGGACACAAAACACTGACACAAGTGCTTGATTATGGTATGACTTGTCTTTTGTTGTAAAACTAATACTGAGAGGCAACACCTAATCCAGCTTTTATATTTTTTGTTGGGTTAGATGCAATGCGGTTTCTTTCCAAATCACGGGATTTTGGAGGTTTGTTTATCAGGCAGTTTAGCAAGGCAACTATTAAGAGCATACAACATTAATCAAGCAAAATTGCAGGGACATGATATCTACATGCCAAATACTCTAACCATCTCTCATTTCTTGTTTTTCTAATTTGCTATCAAAGAACCAATTGAATTACTCAAATTACAGCAGTGTAAGTGAGGAAAGCCAAGCTCAGGAATTGAAGCCAATGTTGCTGGCTAAAAAAAGTCAGCCCTCATCCTCCATTTCATTTGACAAACAGGTTAGCACGAATACTCTGCTCAGAATCCAAACCAGTTCACAAAATCCATGTGCTTCATAAGAAAAAAAAAAGAAAAAAAAAGAAAAAAAAAAGAAAAAAGAAAAAAAAGAAAAAGGAAAAGAAAAGAAAAAAATCAATTCATAAAAGAAAATTCATAGAAACTAATTACATAAAGAGCTTTCAAAAATACTTCTCAACTTGCAAAATCACAGTCTTTGTTAAGCCACCAGTGTTGGAGCACTTTACTACCAGTTCAAACAGCAATTAATTAATGTGAACTAGCAAGAAAAAGAAACAGTTTGGTTTGGGGTTGTTTTTTCCCCCTGAATTAAAGCAAACCCAATACAAAACCAGATAGACCAGCATAGGTCAGCAGTCAGGTTAGACACCAGCTGAGCACAGGTTTGGAACACGTACTGAAGCACAACCATGGATTAGAGTCCATTTCAATTCCATGAAGCAGATATCAGAAGGAGGCAAGCAACAACTGCTGTACCAACCTACGGTGCCATCATGTGTCACCACCATTTCATGTTAAACTCGCCAGGTAGATTTTTTCCCCTTTCAATTAACTTCTGAAACCCAATGAACTTCATGGTTTTTTCCCTAATGTACCAGGCATTTTCTTTGGGGTTCAGCAGTTTAATTTTAAGATTTTTTTTCTTACTAGTTCTTCTAATTGAAATTTAGCTATCAAAGACATTTTTGCAGGGCAAATAAGGACTGCTAAAAACACAGAAGTATGAAGGCTAAGAGTAACCTAGTAAGGTGTGCATACCACTCTCATTTTCAGAAGACACCAAGCAGTCATCTTTCTGCAAGACTTCTAAAGTCTCATACTTGCTGAACTCAATACAAGACAGATTAAGAGCCTAAAGCTGAGGCCAGTCTCTGTTCCAAGGTCATCAACCTAGAATGCAATTGTAAAATATCTTTTTCAAACTACCTCCTTTTCAAGATAAACAGATGTTCTGGTATCTTATGGATACTTTGAAAATTTTAAAGTCTCATATAAATAAAGGTAAGAGTAATCTATTAAAAATATAACTGTGCTGCTGTGAGAATTCCATTTTACAAAACCAGATGTGTATAAAAATGGAAATCAGTTTATGATTGTTTTTAAAAGATGTCCCTTATATATAACTTTCTTACCCAAATCCTGTTATTAGCATTTCCTTGACATTCTGATGACACTAAGTGGCATTTAAAGGTCAGCAAGGAAGAGGCTGCAGATTGCCTGTGAGAGTGATTTGACTTCCCGTTCCCTGTTCACACCGGTCAATAAAAATTTTTCAAAATGTCAAGTTCTTTTCTTGCAAGGCTGCTACAGACAAGCCTCTCTTCCGCAGCTCTTTGCCAAAACTCACATACTTGAGCTCCCAGTCTTGTTATGAAACTTCCTTCTCAGAGGTTTTTAAATCAGAAGTAATCAATTGAGCTGTTTTTGCACACTCAAAGTACCAGATGTATTTAGCAAAAAGTAAGGGTTTTATTTTTTCCAAAATAGAGACAAAAAAATAAAAGTATCATAAAGGATATAATTTTTTTGCAAGTGTACTATGGGTAAATATGAAAGGTAAGATTTACAGCAGGCAAACAAATCCATCTATTCAGTGACAGCAAGAATATTTATGCCTGTTAGACATTTAAAGTCCATTAGTGCAAACCTTCATTGATTAGTTGAATGATACCACAACTGATTACAATTGGCCATATAAAGTGCCAGACAGGTTATGTTGGACCTACTGCACAAAGTGAACTTAGAGGTTGCTTTCCCTGACATGGCACTGATATTGCTTACACTAAATTTGCACAAAAATTGACAACACAGAAACTGAATTAATCCAAGATCCTAGTTCAAAACTGAAGCATTATACTGCAGTCATGACATTGCTGGGAGACACAGTTTAAAATACCCAACAAAACAAACCAAAAAAATTATGACTACTCAGATTTTCCTTTCTAACCAGCCACACTGAATACGGTTTGTTTTTTTGTACTCCCTGAAGCACTCGTGCTGACAGTCTGCAGTCAGAAGGGAAAAAAAGTTAGCCTTTTCCTGTTCTGAACTGAAAAAAAAAAGGCATTTTTATGCAATTTATTTTATGCTGCTTTATTATCTCTCTGCATTTTGCTATTGGTAGGAAATTATCTGGTCATACATCACAATAATAAAAGAGAAGTAACTACTTCATTCCCACAACAGTTATTTACACAGGCTGTACCGTGTTGATTTTACATGCCTGGCAAGCAGGCTCTCAAGTTCTTAGTGTAAAAGTTTTGAGTTATACTTTGAAGTCTGTACAACTAGTGCTACATGACACTTGCATGAGTCTATCAGAGCATCTAGATAGCAGTTCCAGATCCTGTGGTCAGGGCCCATTTGGTAGACACCAGAACTTACACAGCCAGCACCAGAGATGTCTGAGAACATTCTGTCTCCTGTGCCCCTGCCAGTTCTCCCTCAGCTAGGCTGATCACATTCCTCTTGTTTTAGTACAGAGTTTTTCAATCAGAAATCCTAGGAGTCACCTACCATACAAAATCATTCATTTTGTCTCCCAGTGATAAAGTGACCAATCTGCCAATCTGTCACTGCAGAGGTTACTAAAATTTTCCTATGACACAGGTCCACACCATCTGCAATTATGCCATTCTTCTTCTTAATTGTCTTTATCATTATTTTTCCTTGTACCTTAACCATAACTGCCCTTCCTAGAAGCTTATCTCATTACTTGTCTTCACTTAGGTAAGCTCATGTGATAGAAAGTGTCTCCACAGCTTAGAGTACAGCCTTGGTTTCCAGCTCCAACTGATTTATGTTCACTTTGACACTCCTGTTGTATCCAACTTCTTTTCCCGTAGAAAAGCTGAAAGAATGACCACCCAAGGAAAGGAACTAGAAAAATGGAAGCCTCCAGGAAAGAAGTTTTCCAAAACACACCAAGGGGCTTAGATTCACTGTGAATTTTTCAGTAGGTAACAACTATGGGTATTAACTCTGGCCCCTTCCACTACACTGAGGGCAGCAAGGGTAAGCAACCAGAGAGAGCTTCCAAGAACCTTCTTTAGTTTTTGTTATAGTTCTTGTGCCTCAAATATATAAAAAAAGTGTAGCAATATTCAAAACTCTTTTTCCATTTGAAAATCACATGGATACTGAACGAATATGGCAAAACCCACAAGTAAAAGCCCACACGTAAGCTGCTTACTTTTTTTAATGAACTGTCAAATTATTATTATATTATATTTTGAAGTTGAGGAATATAAACATTTTACTCAAATCATTAGGAGGTCAGAAAACATGGACTAGGAATACATGAATTCCAGCTAAATATAAAAATGTCTGTAAACTCTTGCAAATATAAAGGAAGAGATGCAATATCACCCACTACTACCACCTCCTGCAGTATTCTGCCAGTCTGAGATCACAAATTTATTCTAAGTTCTCCAAAACTAAAGGAAGCACCACGGCACATATAAAGCAGTGGAATACAAGTCTAGGAATTCAACAATGGGTATTAATCAAGCAACTCAGAGATTCTCAAGTCAGTTATATTTTTCAAGATTTTATCTTGAATCAATGGTTTGAAAATTCCTCAATGCTTTGAGAATTGAAGGTATCAAATCACTTCTTGTGATTTAAAATTCAGTGTATTTCCTGCAAATAAATTCTCCTGTTTTACTTTTCAGATTCTCTCAAGGCAGAATACCCTTCATGCTTAATAAAACCTTTGTCTATTGCTGCTACCCAAATTCATTCATGTCAATCTGAAGAAGTCAATCAGTATCAAGAGAAATGGACACAAGAATTTTTTTCCATTGCAACAATAGATGCAAAAAAGGGAAGACAAGCTAACTTGATTTACATTTTTGTCTTTTTATCACCTCTTCTGTAAGTGACAGCATGTTTCAAACAAATTCATATTTTTTAAAAAATGTCGTATCCCAACAGAAATAGCAAAAAATAATCTTTCTTGAGAGAAGAGGGTAGCCATGTCTCAACAACTCAGAAGGTGGGAGCAGGCAGAATGCTGCCTGGTACTAATGGGAAGACCCCATTGTATAAATGGATGTCTGGAAGGCACACACATAAAAATCCTTTGTGTCCTCTCCTGTCAGTCTGGACATTGAACTCATTGCTGTAACCAGCAAGCTCATATCTTGTGGACCTTGTGAATCACAGCTGAGGAACTTGTTGAAAAGAAGAGAAACATAATTTCTTTGATTCAGAGCTGTTAGCATTGACAAGTCACTCTCAACTTGATGAGTGAAAACATACTTGCTACAAATCTTCCTAATGCATAATTGATTTCATTTCTGTCACTGTGTGTTCTGTGAAGGAGTAAAAAATTATTTTGCTGAAATCTGAAGATATTTAGCCACAAATGAAAGAAACTTAGGCTGCTAAACAATTTTTTCTGAACAAATGTGATCAGCAAAGCAAGGAATGGTATGTTCAAAACAGCAAACCTCAGCTCAACATCACACAAACTGACATATTTTACATTTAATATTCCACTATTCTCCAGAGTCTCAATTTACAAAAATGCAGCTAAAGATGATAAGACACCAAATTACTGGGAGATACTTCAACATTGGTATAAATCCAATGACATCCATGAAACAGCCACAGGCTTCAGCATGTGTTCATTACAGGTATCTTTATAATAAGATTTACTAATCTTATTACAGGATGTTTTTTTTTAAAAAAAGACATGTGTGTCCAGTCTTTTAAAATGCCACTTTATAGTACCATACATGTTACAGAGAAAATATGGACGTATATGCACAAGCTTCCAAAACATGCCAACCTCCTTTCTGCCCTTATGGTGCTCTGCAGCTGAGACCATCAGCTGTGAGTGACAGCACACAGAGCATGTGGGTTCTTTTTTAACTTTCTAGATGCGAGATGTATTTTAAAAACCCCTTAAATGCAAATACTTTTTCTTTTGTTTTATGTATGTAAAACCTAGTGAGAAAAAAACCATCATTAACATAGCACAGAAAACATTTTGGGATCAAATGTTCCTATGCTCCTTGGCACTTAAAAGGAAACATTGCTACCCATCACTCAGGAGGGAGGTAGGGAGTGCAGGCTGTAGGCACAACCTTAAGTGAATTCCAAAATCAAGCTGAACTGCGGGTGACAGTCTGGGATGCCAGCAGAGGCTTAGGGTAAGGTTTGTTTGCATTCCATACAAGTGTAAAATGATTTGTCTTGACTTTCAGAAGTGTGTGGACAACTTTGTATCTCATTTGATGGAATGCTCTCTTTTTTTTTTCCTTTTTTTTTTTTTAATATAATTTTGGGAAAATACCAGAATCAATTTACATCTAAAATGCACCCTCTTGGGGCTGATTTACATCTTTCTGGCTAGACTGGTAAAAACTTTTCTTCCACAAGTCCAACACTTTTTGTCACAATGCACTGTCAAAATATGTCAGCCTATAAAAACCACCATATTGTGAAAATAGATTTTTCATAACTGTCAAAAATACCAGTATTTAAAGCCACTATGGGAAGAAATAGTAATTTCAAAAGATTCCCAGAAAGGAATATCCAACAAAAGATAGAGAGTCAGCAAATTCAGCTACTCACATAACTCTTTTTTTTTGATAGCTACGTGCTTGTAATGAGAGATGTGCAGGGAATTATAAAAGAATTGGTGAGTCATAAAAGGAAATAAGAAAAAATGTGGAAAACATTACAAGTCTCTTTTTGGGTATTTGTCCAAGTGGAATAAAAGGAGACATGAAAGAAGTAGAAAAGAACACATGAAGTGAGGATGCGAACAAAAACAGTAATTGTGGCAAAAAATTAAATGAACATGTTCATGAGATTTGACAAGAAACTAAGTCCTTGAAAAAAGTCAGAGATGAAAGTCTGGAAAAGGAGAGGAGCATTGCAAAAAGCAGAAGAGTTCAGTGAATGTGATGATAAGAGTACTGCCTTATATCCTGGGGAAGGAACAATGAAGTAAGGAGGTTGTGCAGGACAGAAATAACATTTTTTAAAGAAAACTCCATGACTGTCCATATAGTGGCCCAGAAAGATGGTGATGCTCATGTTCACTTGTCATGAAGGCAGTGGGTGAAAAATCAAATGAACAGAACTCAAACCAGAAAAGATTTAGCACTGAAGGAAAAGGGGATTGATACATACAGGTTTGGTGAGTGTGTGATAAATATTTCAGTGGCAGGGGTTTAATGCATAGAAAGACACAGAAATGAAGCAGAATGGAAGAAAGTAACAAAAGAAAACAGTAACCTACAAACAAAGGTCCAAAAGCCAATGACGGGCCCAAATAGAAAAATACATTTTAAAGAGAGCTGAAGAAAGAATTACAGAGGAAAATTCACATGAACTCCAAAATTCAATTCAATCCCAGTATAGAAAGAAGATAGGAAAATACTAAGCTGGAAGGAAAACAAGGGAAAAACATTAGAAAAGAGGTTATTTACACTTTGTCTTGGAAGGGCAGTAGCAGATAGAGTGAGAGCAATCTTGGAAGACTGAAGATGGAAAAATACACATTTTTGTAAGCTTGAAAAGGTTGGTTTCTCCTTTCACTTATACTTTTGCACTACATGAAAATACATTAGCTCAATCCAATAGTGTTGAACAACCAAGCCAAAAATCAAAATCTGTCTTTACTAATGGTCTGGCAACAGACTTCAGGAAACAGGGAGTTCAAAAGGTCAAAGACTGACAACAGAAAAAAAAAAAAAGACATTTTTCCACTGGTGTTAAGCATTCATCCATCATAAATAACCAAAAAATAAATCAGAAGTCTTGAGCAAAATAAACTCATCATTGCAATATGAATTAATTTTCTCTCAAAATTAGAATTACTAATTCTTTGAAGACAATCAGCCAATGTTTTTAGTTCATGGAAGATAGAAGCTGTTACATCTGCAATATATGTCCTCCTGAAATTCAAAATAGTTTAAAAATTATTGCAGAAGCTCTTCTCCACAAATTCTTTTAACATATAGAAACTATTAAACCACTAGACTTGACCATCTTCAATATATTTTCATTGTAGATATGCCAAGTTATACTGGAGGAGGAGATGGAAACTTTACATAAAACATAAGATTTTAAAAATATCTGCTTTAATGTCTGCATAGTCAATTTTTATGGTGGCCAGAATTATGAATGGAACAGTTCCTGGCATGAGGTTTTTGGGTGTGTATTTGTTTGGTTTTGGAGTTTCTGGGTTTTACTGGAAGTATGTTTATTCCATTTGAATTAGAAAGTGTTTTCTCCACATTTTAATGAAAATGCTGTCCTTATGCAAGTTTTCCGGAGGCAAGAAACATGAATGATCAATCCTCAAAAACTTTCAGTGTCTGCTGAAATTCTGACACATATGACTATTGGCCTCTGAAAATCTCTACTTATTATAGCTGTTGATGAATGAAGAAAATCTACTGAGATTCAAAGGCAAATTTTCACCAAGATCTACAGAACTTCTCTGAAGTCAAAGGTGTTGCCCTGATCTATTCAAGCTCAGGGGTCTGGCTTCCAGCTCCAGTCCTTATAATCCAATTCTGACACAAATACTTTATTAACTTAGAATGCATTCCTGCAACAGCTTCTCCCTTTGAACTATGTGGTGACTGTAGGTGGTTAGCTAGAGGGAGACAAAAAGAATCATCCAACTGTCAAAGCAAATTTTCAAAAAGGAAACTTTACACTTTGTAATGATAAAACACTGTCAAAGATATTACTGAAAAACAATATAACCTCTGAAGACTTTAAAGCTTAAATTAGAAGAACAAATAAGCTTTTGAACTCTAAAATTAGTGCAAATCTTAAAACAAATCCTAATTACAGACTCACTAAGATGATTCTAGCAACATGAATCAGAAGTCTGCAGCCAGGAATTTTACAGTTTCAATTAGCTCTTTCAGATGTCTGGATGTGCAGGTGTGTGTGTACACAGCCTCTGTGCATACATACATGGATCTACATGCTAACACAGGGATGGATGCACACACAGCTCATCACTTCAGTTAGCTCTTCCTGATATCTGCACGCATGCTTGTGCCTCACTGCACACGTACTTACTGCATGCTGAGTACGATAGGCTCAGTCTGGAGCCCTAAGGGCTGGCCTAAGCAAGCTCCCTAACTCTGTGCATCTTTCATGCTTTCAGGAGTTTCGTGACAACTTCTGACTGCAAACTACAGCAGTGGAGCAGACCAACCCTTTAATGAAATATGACAGCTTTCTGCAGAAGACAAAATCAAAAGACAAACTGACATCATGCTTACAGCTTGATGGTCAGGAACTGATGTCAACAAACCGCTTTGAATTATAACAGCCGAATATTTAGTCCCAGACCAGCATCAGTGGTCAGAAGTGAAGAGAAGGAGTGAAGAGAAGGAGTCAGGAGGACATCATGTGAGAATACAGGGGTGAGAAGGTTTAAAGACAACACTCTCCTGGTGGACAATGAATAGAGCACATCCCGGTGTGGTACACAGCCACCTTCTCTTTCATAACACCTATAGATTGATACCTGGAGAAATTAAGCTTGTCTCATCAAAGGAGGTGATCAATTTGGATAGAAAAATACATATGCTTATACTTTGAAGAAGTCAAGTTAATTAATTTCAGGACCTGAATCTTCCAGGACCATGAAATTCAAATCCAAGCTTCCTCTTCATCCTGAAGGATGCTCCAAAGACTATCCTCTTTGGAAAAAAATCAATACCCTGACCATGCTGGCAAAAATCATGCAAGTTCATTAACTGGGTTCAGAGGAACAAGCTAAGAATAAAGAAGCAGATCCTCCCTTTGAATTTTCTTTGAAGTAATGCTTGAACACTATTTTAATAACCTTGGTGCTTAAGTCTTTTCCTATTGTGAACATTTTTTGCTATTCTTTCAACTCTAACTTTGTCTAGACCACTCCATCTTCTAAATAAACGTGAAGTGATAATATAGGATACCACAAAGGGACTGGAAGTACAGATGTGCTGGAGACCAGGCTACTTCAGTCTTTTCCCACTTTGTGTACACATGTATATAAATTCATAATTTTATATTCCTTTGCAGTATACTGTAGCCTGTGAGGTTTCTCCAAAACAAAAAAAAAAAAAAAAAAGTGATATATCCTTAGGAAACCAGAGCTTGACTTGTGAATGTTATTATTCCCAAGAAACTAATTTTCTTACTGTGTATAGCCTTGTTTCTTTGTGAATTTAGTGTGAATTAACTAAGAAATCATGTATCTCCAATCTATTTATTTCCACAGACTGATGTACTCCAATTCACTGAAGGGAACTCCCCACTGCTCAGTTTTGTCAGAAACTTTTCAAGCACAGTCCCAGATTTAACTGACACGGAAGTTAGAAACCTGTGGAAATAGATACAACATATACCAACACTTGGACTTCAACTGACACAATTACAGCCTAAATAGGGCAACCAGTGCTGGGAATTCAGCTCAATTGCGGGTATGCACTGCTTCAGATAACAAAGAAAAACCTGCTTTTGCAACAAATTATTGGTTGGTGAAAGCCACTCCCTTCCTTTGCCACTGTTTGCAATTCATCTTCTACAAGACTTAACATGTTTACTTTGGGGTTTTTTCCTTCCCCAGTGAGAAAATGCTCTATAAATTAAGCAACTTCAAGGGGTTTATCTGCGCCAACTGTCAATCAAAAAGGAATAAAGGTCTTAGGTTTTAAGAGATTACAGTGGAAGTGTTAGAAGACTTCTGAGAACCTGAAGTAGGACAAGAAGGAACGATTCTAAAATGGACTAGTGTAGCTAATGGCTAGCAACTCATAAAGGATATAGACCAAAGCCAGTTAAAACCAGCAGGAATTTTTCCATTGGCTCTAGTGAGTTCTGCATTAAGTCTCCAATGGTTAATCTAACAGTATGATGCTGAAAGAAAATAATACTCTAAATTATGCTGCCACCTTAATTTCTCCAGAAAATCTTTTTCTTCAGTATACTTTCAAGCTTAATGAAAATCATAACAATGACAGCTGAGAAAGCATAGCTCGGATTTTTTAAACATAAAATTTAGTTCCAGATATCCATACTTCAATCTCTTCTGTTAAAAAAATGAAGAAAGCAAAGGACCTCCAACAAAACACATGTGAAGTGGATCCCAACAAATAGCAAGGAGTTGTTTTAAAAGCATGATCAAAACAGATCAAAACCCAAAATCTATAGAACCCAATGCATGATCAGATACCCTAGACTGATACATGACTAGTTGTGTAACTAATTATCAAGGGTTTAAATACCAAAACACATATTAAACAGCATATGAACATGTCTACAAAGCTAAAAGACCACTACTGTCACCCTTAGCATGATGCTTTGATGTAATTTTCAGCCACAGGAAATTAAAAGTAGAACAATACACTAAGTTCACAATCAAAACCAAAAACGTCAAGAAGTCCTAAAATATTTCCTTTCCACAGACAGAGGATAAAGTGGGTTTTTTTTCCTGACTCAAAGAAGTTACATCGGATATATATTCCCAACTCCCGTTTTCCCCCCCTTTTGTGTGAGGGGGAAGAAGGTATTAGAACTTTGGATAGGCAAGTTACCTTTAATTAAATACTAGGTAACAACTTTGTCTGACTTGTACAACTGCCAGTGTTTTTAGTTGATATTGTCTTTCTGACCTGTAACCCTTAAACTAGAACAAGGACCTTGTTTAACATTTGTTAAATTTAGACAGCGCCACTATCCACTATTACCCCCCTCCCACTGCTGCTGCACTAATCTCCCATGCCAGCTGCTCAAATGTTTACATCTGAAGGGCTTTCTCTGTTTGTGCAGAAACAGTCTCTGCACAGTATCTCTCATCTGTACATTTGCCAGAATCAAGGCAAGAAAAGCCTCCCTGCTGGAACTCTTGATTAATAAATAGTCTTAAATGTTTCTTCTTCCCTCTCCCCTTCTGTCAAATCCACTGCCATTAGGTTTTTACAAGGCAAACCTCCACAGGGCACTTTACTGGCCTGACTTGTCCTGTGCAAACAACTGTAAATCAGAGCAAGCTCCGTTTAGAGTCAATGAAATCATACCATCTCCGTGCTGAAACTGGGAGAGACTGAAATCAATATGTATACCTAAGCATTTGCTGGGATGGAAAGAAGAAAACAAAAATCATAGAAGAGGGGTGTGGGGAATTTCGCACTAACAACATAAATCTACCGGTAATCTCTCCATCTCACTATGTCAGTGCACTTCAGACTGCCTGCACAATTCATAACCTACACACTGATCACACCTGGCTCACAGCAGGTCATCGAGGTACTGAACCAGCAAAACACCCAAACAGGTGCTTAGTATGGCACTGAAAAAGTCAGTGGGGCCAATGCTTACAGCCACTCTCCTATTTAAGACCTCTATAGGGCCACATCTTGCTATCTGCCTTGATCTGCTTTCTCTTCTGCCCTTCCAGCTGCCCACTTACAAAACCAGAAATATTTTTCTTAGTTTGCCCAAGTGTTTTTAAATCTGCTTAAAAGTGCAAATGACATTGAAAAAATAATTCAAGAAAGTGGAACTGACTACTTCATACTGTTGAAAAGCCTTTAAAAAGGCTGACCACTATTTGCCACACTTTTTCTCTGCTTCAGTTCGCATCCCAAAATGTTTCTTAGAATTCAAATGAAGTACTATACACCTTAAACAGAGTAAGAGAAAAAGCAATGGCTGAAATTATTTGTAGTCTTTTCTGCTAAGCTCCAAGGGGAGGAACAGTATTGCAGCTGCACGTAAAAGACTTACAAAACCTAATTCAACAGCTGTCTATTAAAGAAAAGAAGAAAGAATACGAAACAGCTACACAGACTACAGGTGTTAGATGGTCTCTTTTTGTAGTGGTGAACAACTGAGAAGTACACACTGAGAAGCACATTCAGTGCTATGCAGTCTTTGCTTCACACAGACAACTCCTTGAGTTAAAGGAAGACCTGTAAGGGCTACAAAGTCTCATGTAGGCCTGACTTTGCATGAGAGAACTAAGCCATGAAGTTCACTTAGGAAAACTTCCCCATCAAAGTAAAATGCATTGTGTCCTGTCAGCAAGTGTTTTGCAAATCCTCCCTCACCTGCCATAAGATGTTATTGAGACATACGGTTTCACACGCTACCAAGCAGCTCAGTTTTGCCAACGAACAATAATACACAGAACAAATATGTGTGGAAATCATGAGATCATCTAATTAAAAGAAATGTTATTGTATGCCACTACTTTTAATGAAATCGAGTCTTCACTGTCCACAGAAGAGGCTGGAAAAAAACCAAATCCTATTAGCTCACATGCCTCAGAAATTGTTTGCAAAAGAAAAGAAATTATACCTTAACTGGTGCTGAAAATTTTTGCTGTATCTAAAATCTACATATGCTAATAGGATATTTTAGACTAACATAACGAATCTATGGTTACATGGGATTCAGATTATGCCACTACAAAACAGGTTTTACTGTCTAAAAAAATTTCCATTGTATATTAGAAATATGGAATCAATGACAGACTATTAGCCATTTCTGATTTCATCTAGTAAAGGGCACTGGCATAAATATACACTAATCCTTTCACTACAGTAGTTACCACTGGAAAGCCTGACAAGAAATTCCAATTGTGAAAAGCTTGATCCTGGTATAAACTTTTGTTTAAAGGTGGTATTTTCCAGACCACTTCATGCTTGCCACTAAGAACAATATGCTGAATGTGTTATGACCAAATGTGAATTACAAGGCTATTACAGACTATTAAGGGGTTTTGGTAATATTAATTCCCAAGAAAGCAAAGCCTGAGTGGTTGACATGTCACTAGAAAAATCTCAAATGGAATTTTGAGTTTGTCTTTGGGTATTTTTTAATGTGCTTTTATTAATGCAAATTAAAAGCCATTGGTCTTATTAGCTGCTGCTTTATTCTATTTTTTTTTTTTTCAGTGAGTTAACTTCAGAACTTTTCAGTGAAATCAGTAACAAAAGATGAATCAGACATAAAAGGATTTGGGTGGTTAAGGGCGTGTCACCAGGTCTTAATTAAACATCCGAGGGAGATATCTGAGCCAACTTACGCCAGACTGACTGGGTACATCACCGTGTAGAGAATGATGCCACACAGCCCAGGTCTGGAATTGCCACACGCAAGCCTAACTTAGCGTGCTCCTGTTAGGTTATGCCTCCCTAAATCACAGTGGTTTGCACTTTCCCATCAATAAGTCTGACACATATCCCTCTCATGTGCTCACTTCCATTTTGGTGCCTGAATTCTGCTTCTGGGCATGCTGAGCATAGAAACTGTGGAGAAACTATGCTTCTAACCTCCTGCCTAAATTCCAACAGGATCCATAAAACGTGCAAATCTCCTTCTTTGTCAGCCAAGGGGCCTGATCCAATCGGTTTGTTTAAAGCACAACTAAGCAACTGGGCTTCACAAAAATGCAACTGCCTGAAAAGGCAGCTATGGTATTTGCCTCTTGTCCTGTCCAAACCCCTGCCACAAGTTCGACGATTCAGTAAGAGTTTGGCAAATCCAGGTCCAAAACCACTGACTAGCTGAGAAATAACAAACTTTCCCCTCTTGTGAGGAGAGCAAGACTATTCTCTGTTCAAGGACATGAACATGAGTTTAGCTAAAAAGAGACTGAGATTAGGGCATTCATCTGGGCAGGAAGCCATTTGGCTCCTCCAGTTCCAGCTTTAGTGACTACTTACTTGCTGGATGTAATATCTGCTTAGCATAAAACACAGAAAAACATCTCTGGTGCTGGCACTGGAACCCAGAGCTGCCACCACACTTAAGTTAGTTCATTACTGGTCTGAATGGTTAAGCTTGCTCTTGCTCTCTGAGTCACTGAATATTTGGGTATTTTTACAAAAGGGTGCTTCCCACATCAAGAATACCTCATAGCTTTGTTCCAGGCAGTCTCAACCAGTAAGTATTTTGGTTGGGTTTTTTTGCACAGGAGGAAATAATTCTCTGATGCTGATATCTCTAAAGGCAAGAAAGAGAACTTAGTTCACTCACATTTTGGAAAATAGAGGTAGGTGGTAATACTCTGGAGTAAAAGCTTTAAATACCTGAATCTAACAGCTGATTTGAAATTGGAGTCTTGAGCAGAGGCAGGTAACAGATGCGGGCGGGCAGAGTTTAACAAGTAACTCCTGCTGTGAAGATTTCAGTGGATTCGAAACTTGGGAAATCTGACTCCTGGCTGCTTAGATTCAGAGTCCAGACACCCACACGGTCAGGTATTTAAAACAGGCACTGCCAGGCATAGTTGTACCCAATATGACTCTACTCAAGCCCTTTTGATTTGACTTAATCCATTTCTCCGTGTTTGTGTCAGAACATTTCTTGACAATATTTCCTTCAAAATATCCTGCTAAAACCACTGCAGAAACTGGTGATTACGAGCTATCTTTTTAAAAGCAGCAACATGAATACCATGAGTTGTGACCATTTCACTCTGAACCATTCAGTTCTAAATAAAGATACAGATTCTGGTAACCACTGACTACTTGATAATATTTAAAAAAAAAAACCAAAACCTTCATGGTCACAAAAAAGAAGCTGAAATGCAACTTCTACAAACCTAACACTCAGAAGTCAAATGGAGGGAAGTCCACCCTTAATGATTTCTTTTCAAATCTCATGATCTTAAGCCACTTTTGTGTGGTGAGGGCAAGAGCTGACAAGTGATTTTCGAATGCATGAAGTTGGCAAGTACAAGCTAAGCAGCACAGACAGAATGGGGGTCAGCCGACATGTCTCTTCACCAGATACTGTTTTTAATAGCTTGTAACTTCACCATGCTTTAACCATGGATGCTGAGACTTTCCATTCCAGGCGTCTGCCTCAGGCTATTTTTTTTTTTTCAGCCAGAGTAGTTCAGCTGGTTCTGAGATGATTTTTTTTGCACTAACTCCAAGGACCTTTTCTTTGAAGAGGTCTGGTAACACCACATTGTGGAGCAAAAACTTGAAGTCTGGTGGTGGCAGGCAGCCACTGTTTCAAGCTCTTGCCTTCTGCTATCACATACTGTAAGAAAAATCTAAAGATACTATAATATGCAAAACCATTCACATGAGTGAAGACAGTTAATATCCTGTAAGTGCACACCACAAAAAGAGGTGGGTACAGCTGCACCTCTTCAGCAGCCATAGTCTGGCTGAAAGGCACCTCCATGGTCTGCTTAATCTATAACTCTGCTCTGGGACAGAATAAAGTACACGTAGCTCATCCTCTGGACATTTTTGGAAGTTTTGCGGATTATGGGATGATAAGGATTTCACAGTCGCTTTAATAGCATGCTCCCCAGTGAAATTTCCATGCAGCCAAATTTTTCTTCCTCTCGTATCCAAGTCAGATTTCTATTGTTATATATAAAGCATATTGCTTCCTGTCCTGCCCTCAGTAGATAAGGACAAATAAAGTTGATCATTGGCATCTTTACTACTGAAATTCTGTCAATGCCAGCTTAAGCCTTGGGCAAACCTTTTGTTTTACCAAGGCAAGGTAACAGTAACGATTTTTTTTTTTCCCCACAGTGTATCAAGGGCTATCAAAATAAAACTAACTCTACTGTGACGGTGAACCTGATGCTGAGATATATGGTACTTACTAGACCTCTTTTTCTTCTGATCATGTCAACAGCTGCACAAATAAAAATATTTATAACTGTATCTTCCCTAGTGTCTTTCTCTGGCATCTGCTTACTGGCTTACAGGCACCCTTCAATGAAAGACTGGGGTGAACAGACTTGTCTGCTGCAGTATTTAGACAACTTTCCATACTCAGTTTGTTGAGTTTTGTCTTTTGCAAACAAAATCACACTAGGAAACATTGTTTCAAGGCCAGATCACAACCTACATCTTGGACAGTACATAGACAGCTTTAACTCTACAAAATGCAGCATAACTATCCCAGGATTTTTCCCTGCTAATAACAAATAATCACACTCTAAGTACTGTCAGGAGACCAAGAAGAGGGAACATAAAACAGGAACTTAAAGCAAACGTGATTGTCAAACACAAGGAAATATTAAAAGTGGATGGCTGTTAACTTAACTTCCATTTAAATGACATGGGCAGTATTCTCATTCCTATTGCCCTGAGCAGTACCTGCCTATGTGACATAAAATCCTTGACAGGAAAGGATATTACCTGATCACCTGGGACCTGACATGGTTGAAGAGAAATAACATTCACCTAACCGTACCTGATTCTTCTTTTCACCTGTTCCAGACTGAGAAAGTGTACCATGAACAGTGTAACTCCTGCCATAAAAGAGGGCATAGAAGTTACAGTTAGAGTACAAGGCTCTGAAAAGGTAAATCACATATGTTTTTAAAGCCCCTATATGGAAAAGAGTTGTTGCTGCCACTTAAGAAGTGATTGCCAGGATCACTAATGCACCAAAATTCTTGATGACTTTTCTTCTGGAGAACAGCACAGAACTTTTCTTCTGGAGAACGATCTTGCAATTATTCAGGTACATTTGTTTTATGAAATAAAAACAAAACCAAAATCCCCCACACAAATCCTAAAAATATCTGGTAATTATTTGGTATTTTAAATTACATGTTTCTTTTCCTCTTGTAGTTTTGCACATGAACATACATAATCATAGCATGACAGACTCATCAAGCAAAGAACTACTGGACTATTTGCTTCATTTAATTAATTGATTCTATTATGGGCAAAACTTACATTCTGACATACACTGAAGACTAGTTATTTTTAAAATGGTGCTGATGAAGTGCTGATGAAGGTCCTCCAACATTGCACTGCTGCAGCCCTGTTTGAACTAGAGAAACCTTGTGTGATAAGACTTTGTGCTGAAGTTTCAAAACCTCAGATAAGTGTTCCTGGCTGTACTTCTAAATATTTGTTCCCAAGCTGATATATTACATAAACACAGTCCACATCAGAGCTACACATCGTTCAGCACTTGGGACGTGTTTTTTCACTCTTGATTTATGAAAACACGAAGGCTCCAAAAATAAAACCGGCTAATTTTAGTACCGTGTTCCAATACAGTGTTTTATCTTGATCAACTGTTTATATGAGGACAGTGACACCAAGTGGCAGAGAGGACTCAAGTTCCCTTTTTTTTCCAGCTGTTCTAACTCCAGCTCTGACAGTCTGCCTTCGGCATAGAAAAAGCTGAATATAGCTAACTGTGCTGCAACTTCCAACTGCTCTACCTATATGTTGTGTATTTCGGTAGCACTTGTTTTGTGAAAAGTTAGCCTGGGTATATAAAAGTCACCTGCTTAGCACAAAACTGATTTGTTTTTCTTCCCAGATTAAGAGAAAGGATTTCTGCTTCACTTCATTTACACTACTGGATTTCGTGTCTTTTACTGGTATGTGGTATAATGAACTGCACTTTGAGGATTTTCATGGAGAAGTCTTTTCTTGCATTGCTATACCCTCTCTCTAGTGGTATAGAAATGCAAGAAACAAATTCTCTCTGATAAATTCCTTTCACCTTTATTTTTGCTGATACTGTGAAAAAGTGTGCCTTCACCTCAATCATAAGTGTTGACTTTGCCACCTTGACTTTGAAAATCTGCTTCTTCATCAATAACTCAAAGTATTTTTAGAGGCATTAATAATTCCAATAATAATTAGATAAATATGGCACTGAGAATGGTTTCATGGTTAAAAAGTGAGTATAACTTGTGCTTGAATAAACTCCTAAAGGCCTCTTATTCCTGACATTTTCCTTTTATTCCTTGACAATATTCCTTTCATTCCATTACTTCATATTGCCCAGTTTAAACAAAGAAACAAACCAACTCCAAATCAATACCCAGAATAGAATAATTACATTTTCTTTTCTACAATTCAGTGTGCATCCCCACCACATAATAGTGAGAAAAGGATTTTAACTGAGCATATGAAAGTTCATGCCTTTACCTTGGTAGTACTTCACAAGTTAACTACTTCTTTATAGGCAAAAAAATTTTTCTTGATCCAGTCAGTGTCACTCCTGGTACTGTACCAAAAGCAACGGGAAGATATTTTTCTTTCAGAAATAAAACTGAAACTGCCTTTGGTTCTCACACAACAAAACCAAAATACTTCCAGATGACCCAAAATAGTACTAGAAAGCAGACCTGAAGTAACTGCAAAAGAGGAAGCCTCTACTGGATGACATTTTGCCAACAGTCCTATCTCAGCAATGAAACTTCTACATAATGATCTCTAAATACATATTTCACATATATGGCCATGTAAGATACCACTAAGTTGGAATAGGGATACTTAGTTCCACTGAAGTAAATGATGTATCTTTTGAACAAGCAGAATAACAAATTACTCAGAATGATTGAGGGTCTCAAATCTAGTCCATAAAGAACTGCTAAGCTGAACTTTTAAAATTATGAAGTGCTTTTGCTGGTGTTTCCATTTGAATTTTATCTTAATACAAGTTATCTATGCCAACTATCTGTGCCAAGTTTGCAACATGTTTTAATTTTTCACCTAAGGCATCACAATTGTTGAACTTTTTCTTGAAGCCTATTTAGGCTCTTGAAAAGATGGACCTTCTGTGCTTCTGAGTGAATCTCTTAGACTTATTTAATACACCTTCTACAAGCTTGAACAGAATACTACCAAATTCAATGCAACAAGGTCAACACATTTCTTTATGTGCTCATGTCTTAGCAGGATTGATGCTCATACAAATACAGGTGTCAAACCAGAAGTGAAAGACATAAAACTGAACAAGGGCTACATTGTTCTTCAAGATTAATTCCTCTCAAGAAGTAAGTGAGAAAAAGTTAAATCCCTGATATGCTCATTTAAGTGAATAAAAAGAAAACATTTTTTCCTCTTCAAGAGCCCTTTTCTCCCTAAAACTGGGACCTTTAGAAGACATTTACATTTTCAAAATGGTTTTGAAAACTTTTTTCATCAATGTCAGAGGGAAAAAAAATACTAGTTTACAATTTGCCCTATAAAATTCCCTAGAAAAACAAGGTGATGTTTCCCGGGGAAAGAACCACACACCTTTACCATCACATTGTTACTTGTAATTCCTACTCTTCCTCCTCGTTCTTTTCTAGTACTTGGGTATCAAGATATTGAGATGAATTTATAATGGCAGTGAATACAAACCACAAAATTATTTTATTTTGGCAGAGCTTGTGATGCTTTTTCTATGCTTTTACTTAGTCCATTTCAATTACATGTGATCACCTTTTTCTAGGACTTTCTTTTAGTAAAAGAGGTCTATAAATCTATTAATCTTTATAGTGTTGCCCAAATTTTTAGTATCACAAGCAGCTTTTCCATTTTAGCAATCTTTTATTATGCAGTCTTCACAGATTTGCAGAGTTTGGTGTCTTTACACTTTACAGCCAATCATTTTCTATCTATTTCTCCTTTTGGGCTCCTTTTATATTACTCTTTTCATCTGGGATTTATTGTCTCACTCCTTTATTTTTTCCACAATTTCCTGTCATCCTTCTCTGTGGCTAGTGAGTTCTATATTTTGCAGATCCACACTCCTTTTCCAAAGATCTGTTTATGAAAGGGGGATTCAGAGCTGAACCTCACATTCCAAACTTTTATCACATCATCAATCTTCTCTAGGTTTTGAAAATATGATAACAAAAAATCAAGTAATATAAATAAGTAATAAAACTATGTGCCATTTATTACAATTACTATACAACCAGAACCGTCTTAGAAAATATTCAGGATTCACACTTCCTAATCTGATACCTTCCTATTTAGATCCTCATAAATTGGTAGTCACTTAAAAATGTTTCTAAATGTGGTTCACAGGATTTTAGTACCCCAAATCCTACTGATGTACTCAAAAAAATCCTGTTTCTCCCAGTATTTACTCTTCACCCCCAAGCTCCTTATGAAACAAATAGAATCCTGCCATACTGCAGAAGTCAGATACAGGGATGAAAAGGAAAGGTGTGGTTTTATAAGAAAAGCTCCCTCTAAATAGCATTGGTAAGGCAAACATTGTCTTGCGTCATGCAGGACTGTCACGGCAGGTCACAACACCTATGTTCTTCTTTCTCACAGCTGCTTAGCATTTAACATGGCAAGAAACTTCATTCATAGTGAAGCTAGCAAGTTTTATTTTAAGACAACACATTACATTTCAACTTCACGAAGATATGCAAACTGTGCACTCATGTAACGAAGCCTGCTAAAGCATAAGCTATTTCTACTTCTACTTGGCTAAGCATCAGGAACAGCAGTGGTTTCTGGTTAATTCAAACTGCAGAAGCTAATAAGAATGCAATAGCATCTACAAGCTCTGTTAGTACTTACATCCAAGCTTCCTTCACTTGTAGATGCAGAACTAAAAACATCCTCCTCACCACAATCTCTGTTCATCCTCAAATATTCTTCTGTCTGCAACACAAACAAGTGTCCTACACAGCAGCAGCAAAGGAAACAAAACTGCAAAAAAATGCCAGAGCGAAATACCAAATCCCATCATGGAACCAAGACAAACTGTCTCAGTAGCGCTGGACCTGATCACTGAGAAACTCTGAAGTGATCTGCAAAATTCTCTGATGTAGGCAAGGAGCTAAGAAAGCCCTCAGCAAAAAGATTTAAAAATACAAAGACAAAATTCTTAGGCAAGGATAAAAAATAGGGAGTAACTAATTCCTGTAATATCAGGGACCAGACTGCTAGTCTCTGCTATACCCACAGACACAATGGAACAAGCAGGGAGCTCCTTCCTTGCCATTTCTCCATGAAGGAACCGTTTCTGTGTGCTAGCACATATCTTACTTAAGCCTAGATCCCATTATTGTCTGCATAGCACCTCTGCTCTACTGGCTTGTTAGCAGTGCCAATTTGATCTGGATTTAGCCTCAGGCAAACAGCTACATTTAACATTGAAAAGAAATGGAGTTCATGCCACTTTTATGTTTTTTATGCCAGCTGCAGGAGAACAGAGGGTAACTGATCCAGCATAAAATTAGAATGGAGAGAACAAGATGATACCTGATCTGGCATTAAGCCTGCCAGTACAAAGTTAACCAAAGAAAAATACTTTTAACAAATTTGTACCAGCCATGAGAATAGGACTTTGCTTTTATTCTATGTCACAGTGTTTTCAATTTAACGGAAAGTTTTTTTTTAGAAAAGTTAGGTCTGGTGTATTGTCATACCACAATTACTGCTCTCAGTGAGCCAGCTGAGAAAGAAAGCATGTGCGTGGGCATGGAAATCTGAGCATAGGCCTGTAGTGTGCAGTGACATCTGATCCAGGACAGTTTGCAACACAGGCTGACACTCTTCTTCCCTTGCAAAAGAAATTGCCTTCCCCTTGCAAATGCCTGCAAGTCTGCAGTCCAATTACTGTGCAGGACTTTGAATAATTCTTCCTATCAAATAGTTTTAATACAGAGACTATGCATGACCACATACACACACACCCCTCACCACTGCAAATCATAATGCAAACAAACAAACAAAAAANGGCACCCTGGGGTTTTGATTCCAGTTCCCTGAAATCACAAGGCATCCCATCATCTAATCCTCTCATAAACCTACCAAATCCTTTATTAAAATAACTTTATTAATTTGCCCTCATCCTGCTAAGTCTCTTCAGCAGTTTCACTGCTGTTTTGGTTAGAAAGCTTTCACAATAGCAAGTCAGATATATTATGCCTAATTAACACCTGCTTGCTCCTGTGTGCTGTGCTATTCTTCAGTTTTCAGTATTTCTTCCGTCTCTTGCATTTTAAATTCCCAGAGGTTTGTGAAGGCAGCAGTGGCTTCTTCGCTTGACTAAACAAAATGACGGATTTAGTTTCTTTTCCTACAGAGTAACTGCTGTTTGAAAGTAAGTGTCCAATAAAGAAATGATCAAGAAAAATCAATTAACTTGTCAGAACTATCAGCAAGAAAGACTTAGAACCTTTCCTCAGATTTAGAAGCTGTTTCTCATACTTGTTTGTGCAGTTCCTATTTTTTCCTAGGTCAAATACTATTTTGAATTTAATTCACCCTCAATATCCTTAGCATTTTTTAAAATCTGTATTTTAAAAAACTCAGAGTATCACCTCCTTTGCTTTGATTAACTAGCAAGAAAAAGAGACCAGAAAAAAAGAGAGTAGCTTGCAATCTTTAAACACATTTCTAACTCTGCTGTGAGAAACTCACTGCAGTAACCACTGAATTAGGATGCTTTACAGCAACTTTTGCTAAGATTGTAAGCATTAATACTTTAAAAGTTAAAACTGATCTGCTTCAGGGGTTAGAACTGCAAGAACACAGATTTCACACCCAAGTTCAGTAAAATGGAATGAGAGGACAAAGTATGATGCAGAAACTGCATGCTGTAATGTGTGTGGTTCTTCCACAGGAATTACAGCCCCACAACATGCTCTAGAGGCTCAGGTTGAGCTCCTTTGTTTACTTGATTCTTCTGAGCAGATACAGTATTATCGCTCCAGTTATAATTTTTTCTCTTCTAAATAGCAAGTATTTTCCTACAGTAGAAAAACACTCTGAAAATGACTGACTTCTTATCTCATAAAATAGTCCCCATGTGTCCCTTATAAGATATTAAGAATAGTTTAGTATCTATGAAAGAAATAAGGTTTTCCAGCACAGTAATTCAAAATGTCCATAAAGGAATCTATTCCCTAGCAAAAGTACCACAAAGTTGATCATGAATAAAAAGACAGACAACTGTGACAGATTTTGAAAAGCCTTCACAATTTTGAGAATGTGACTGAGATGACTGGATAAGTAAAACACCAGTCCATTACCAAACAAATGTTTCCTCTTGCCAGTTAATCAGATACACATTTTGTAATTCCACTCCAAAAGCCTTGCAGGGTTTAAACTAGAAAAAAGAAAAATCCATTTTTCCTCTGACATCTTAGAGTATTAAACACTTTATGTCCAAAATCATTTAACACTAATACTTTTAGTAAAGAATGCAAAAAGTATGAAGTTAAAAGCCTACAATTTTTTCTATGTTCTTAAGTCAGAAAGTTCTTCTGTATTTTATTCCTGTGATAAATGAAATATTCTTCATAAATGCATTTTAACAGAATTATTTTATACAAAATTTCTTTCCTAAATTTTTCAGTTCAAGAATACAAATGAAGTTAAAAATGGCTAACATGTACCCCAGCAGACACTGATCCTTCAGTTCAGTACTGGAAGTTATCTCTCCTATACCTGATTCATTTGCTTTACAATTGACTTGGAGATGGCAATGGGGTGACTGCACAGAGCTTCCAAGAGGTATAAGTGCTTTAAAAGAGATTATCACCCATGCACAGAAGAGGTCATAAGACACATATACTTGATAATTAAATTGTTCTGTATTACATCAGTCCTTTCATAAATGCATTTTATAGTGTGAGTATTATTAATAAGCATACACAGGTTGCTTGAAATTACTGCTCTTTTTAAACACCTACTGAACTCACTGCATTGAAAAGAAATAAAGAAAAAGGTAAATGGTCAACATGCTTGACTCCTTCAATAAGCAGGTGATATCTCCATCAGGCTACACTGATCACATATAGTTTATGCCCCTGTTAAGAGATTACTCTCTGGAAGGAAAAGGAAGGCATGCCAAACAAATGCCACAGACAGACATAACAGATCTAAGAAATAAATTCTCTTTAGTGAGCAGTACACTGCTGAACACTTACCTTGCTGCTTCTTCTATCAGCATTAAACAATCCCAAAAGTCTTGTCTTTTCTTTCTCTATTGCATCACTGCTTACTGAAGCCTTTCGATTTGGTTCTGAAACAATTTTAATAGAATAGCTGTTAGATTTTTGAAATAGATTCACAAGATGAGTACTTTAAAACATCCTGGATTAATGCTGGATTTTTATGAGTTGAAGATGTTATGGACTGGATTATCTAAGTAACAGCCAGATCCTGCACTTTGTCATCAAACTTTCATGTGTTCTGAGTATATTCCAAAATCTAATAAAGACAAACGGAATAATTTAACACAGTGCACTAAATTGTCAATCACAATCCAGTAACCCTTATTAAAAAGCAAAACATGAGCAAATTGCTTATGACTTCAGAAATGTTTGTTAGATGTACTTATAGAGTCCTATAATACTAAAAAACCTTAAACATCTAAAAATATATATATACTGGCGAGTATCTTTAACAATTCATAGGTCTGACTTAAAACTGTGAACTTAAACAAGAGAATTACACATTCCAAATGTGTAATTCAAATAAAGCTCTTCCCTCTGTTTCCAAGGGGAAGGAAAAAGACCCTCCTCTTAGAAACAGGGCTCTCTTTAGAACTGAAACTAGCTGGTTGTGGTCATCTTTTTTATCTTGGTGCATTTACTTCAGGTGAGGAAGGAGGGGAGTTTATAGGTATTTCAGGCTGTAAGTACTCATATGTGTCTTCCTTGAGCGTGCTTAAGAAAGTTTATGAGTTCTCATAGCACTTAGTAGCCCTTCAATTTCCCCCTTCAGTTTCTCATCCACAAGCTGGAATGGCACACTCATGCATTACAGGAAACAACATTACCCTTTTAATACACATACGATAAAGCACTCTCACTTTTTAAAATGGACTCTACATAATGCTATAAATCTTTCCTCCTGATTCCAAGCACATCAGATTATTCCACTAGCATTCAAAAGGTTTAGTTCACAGAGAAAAAAAATACTTTCTCTTGTAAATATTTGCTTAATAACAATTGAAACTCAAATTCAAAATTACTTACTTGTTGACACAAAATAAAAGTTTACTTCACCAGAAAAACCTCATCCCAGAACTCTTGTAAACTTATTTGCATAAAATACAAAGTGATTTTCACGCAGATCACTTTTGCATATAAACAATCTCATGTGTCAGAAGGTATTAAACACATACAATGAACACAAAGGACAACAGTGAGAAACTATCCTTAAGAAAGGCTGCAACTGCACTGCAAAGAAATACAGTAATGAATTAATGCTTTCCTTAAACACTAAGCACTACCTATGCTGGTTTCTTGTTTGGGGCTGGGCTGTGATTAGATATGGATTATGATTCCATTACTTACATAGTCTTCAACTATAAACAATGCTGTGGAAAGGCTAACGTAGCAGCTGATCATCAACACTGTCACTGAACATGGTGTAATCCCAATAAATTAGGATTTAAGTAATGCATATAATACCAAAATAATTAGTCTTTATTAATCTAAGTTTTTCTTAAATAAACACAGTAGATATTTCATCTAGTATTGATCTCCACATAAGAGGAAGCCACAGCAAGTAATGACAGAAGATTAGGGGGAAAACTGCTGCCATTAGTGAAGCCAAGAGGCCATGAGCTAAGATTTGCTCAATGGCTGTCACCTACTGGAGGTAGACTTTCTTCATAAAAAAATTAAATAAATTATCCCATTTAACTTTGGTTATATTGTGTCTACTAGTAAGACAAAGAAGTAAGCTCATTAGAAACCAACCATACCTTTCTTGAGGATAATTAATTTAAGCAACGTATTAAAACAGACTCAATAGGGAAAAGGACATACTAAATACACACATTTTCTATTTGACTGGAAGCAGAAGCACCAATATAATCTAATCCAACCCCAACTACTGCAACAATTCAGAAACCAGCATCTATTCAGTTACCCAATGTGTATGAATACATTTGATACTAAAGTGCTTTGCTGCACGTAAATTGAAATCAGTGGAAGATTTCACATCAAAATTTTCTGCCTTTGTTTCTAAATAAATTTTGAACCCAAGAGACCTTGGAAATGTCACTAACTCTGAAATTTACCTAGTCATGATCGAGGTAAACTGAACAGGCTTGGGATCTACAGAGATACACCACACCACAAAACAGTTAAATAGCAGAATTTGTTACTAGCTGGCATTTTAATGGCTGTTACTGAAGTGACAGTATGCACAGAATGTGTTCGTTCTTAGCAGAAGCACAAGAAATGTAAGCAACACTTTGGAAAGACAAAACAGATCAAAAATAGCTTGTTTCTCTATGACACTTCACTCGACATTCTTAAAGATCTATCTACCAAACCCACATTAAACACAGAGAGAAGGGAAAGAGTTAAACACAGAGTGAAGCTTTCCCTCAGCAGCATTGTACAGTACCTCTATAGTTCAGAGAAGGTTCAGACTGAGTTTTTGATGGAGGAACTGGAAAAGTCAGGCAATGAAAGGATAAAAGAAAACACATTAAAGTTCTAATATAGCCCTGTAAAGCACAATATTCATTAATTAGTCCTAGCACCTTTTTTCCTAAGCATTACAGAAAAAAATGTTGACCAACAACACATATGCAGAGCTGCTACTGAAGCAGTATAGCTGCATTTATATTAACTCCTGATTCAGTCATGAAGCTGCTTCAACTGCTAAATAGAATTAAGTAAGCAGGTGGCAGCAGAGCTTCTCTTTTAATAATCCTTCAGCTCTTGGTGTTTTATGTTTCAGGCAAGGGAAGAGTGTGGCATTTTTCTAGAATCTGCTCTTACAAGCACAGCCTATAGCTTTCAGCACCTGTGATACCTTACTTGTTAGTGAGAATGTGTTTTAAAAATCTATTTTCTGTTAATTAAGCAGGCTAGATATCCACTCAGTGCACAAGTCACAGACCAACTGCTACTGAAACCAATGGGTTTATTCCTCTTGGATATTACAAATGAGAACACTGAACAGGAAATTTGCTGAAAAAAAGGAATTATTCTTGTAAATTTTACATGCATGTACTAGTTTTCTCAGACACCATGGTGGTAAGAGGAAAACATAAAAGACTGAATTATACTGAGGATCAGGGGGGATTTTATCATAATGAAAGAAATCCTGAAAGGTTAAAAAAGAAAAGCTGATGTAGAGAGCACACACTATGATGTATAGATCTTTGTGGGTCCTTTCAATTCAATATATTCTGTGATTGTGTGATAATTTGCTGCTATAATCCCAGCCCTGTAGTAAAGTCTTGGTTTTGACTGTATGGGCTACAACCAAATTCGAGGACCAACACTGCACCCGCAAACACACCACCACTTTCATTTGAAAGGAAAGACTTTACTGAAGGCTTATGATAACTACTCTCTGAGTTGTCCCTGAAGTATGCTGAATGAATCCTGTTGAATACACTCCATGTTCAATATGTTGCTCCAAAATGGTTAGCTTAATTACAGTAAACATGTCTTGAAAAAAACAAACATGCAATTGAGTTATGACATGCTGTCAGCCTCTTTTTGGAACATCCCAGCAATTCAAAAGAAAAGGAGATATTTAGTTTACTTAGAAGTCTAAACTCACTGAAATTTGACTCGCACAGAGGTAGAACTGTCACATATCAAAGAGTTGGAAAGAAGAGACAGAATGTCAACATAAATAAATAATTTTATAAATAAAAAATAAGCCTACAGCTCAGCACCTACAAGAATGACGTTATCTAAACAATAAATAAGGATGTTTACTGTGCTGAAAGTGATAGCAATTGAGAAAAACTGCAGGAGACAATTTTAATGAATATCACTTTCTGACCTCAAAGGAAGTAGTGCTTGTCAATGTATATTTTTAAAGCAGGTATATTTTAAAGCACATTACAGAATTATGTTATTTGAATACAGAATCAGGATAATAAACTCAACTCTGAGAAGCTGCTACTACAATTTTGTCTATGAGAACAGAAAGTGAGGATAGGTAAACATGAGAACAAAATTTTAAATACAAATACCTCTTAGCTCCTCTTCACTAAGCCGTCAGTAACTTTGCTCTTTGGAGGAACTGTCTCTGATCCTGTCCAGTCTGCTTCTCATAAGCCCTGGTCTGTTGCCTCTGCCTCTCAGCTTTCACAGCTGCCATGACTATGGCATGTCTCTTCTTTCCTTCTCTCCAGCCCACAGCACAGGTAGGTGACAAACTCTGCCTGGATGAGCCCCTTGTGTTACAGGCACCTCTACTGACAGCAGCTCTGGGACACAGCAAAGCTCCTCCTTTTGCCCTGCCCTAGGCCAACCTGCACCCTGCCAGAGTCCAGCCCAGCCTGGCACAAGGCCCAAGAGCAACCAAGGATAGCTGGGCACATTGCTGACCTGGCTGCTGCTCTGGGCACAGTTCACTGAACAAACCTGTGCTGCCCTCTGGACTGAGATCTCACTCTGCTGTTTCAGCTGGACCCCAAAAGAATGGCAGCACGAATGCTTTTAATTGCCCATAATATTGTTGTCACATCATATAATCCTGCAGTGACCGCTTTCAGTCTTGGCTCACCTTTTTTTCTGTCCCAGGCATATAGCTCCTTTATCCCTAGCTCCTCCAAGGACTTGGTAAGCTCCAGCTCTTCCCCAGTTATGCCGTCCCGCAGAAGAACAATGTGCTCTTGACTGACTTCACACTTCTCACAAATAGCTGGGATGATGCTGTGGAGAGGCACCTCTGGACTAACTCGAACCACAGCCTTCTGTGTCTTCAGGTAGTTCACTACCAGTCTCACAGATTTCTGCAGAAACAAACACAAACTCTCAGTCTCCCTTCTGTGATGGATAGGCCCTCTTATAATGAGAAAAGCGCTGGGGATTTCCATACTGTCATGACTACTCCTAGGCAAACTTAGCCCACATTGCAAAAAATACTATTTGAAAGAACAAAATCTCAGACTCCCTTTCCACTAAGGAGACATTCACAAGAACATGCAAAGAAGGAAAAGGAATCAGAGGCAGATGTAATGTAAAGGTCTACAAGTCCCACTCTGAAAGGTGGTAGAGTATAATTAGATATAGTTAGTAGAATAATAAAAAAATTCAGCAAGCATTTGAAAAATGACTACTTCTTAACCTGCACTGTATTGTGAAATACATTTATTAATGATCAGCCTTCTCCATATCTTCAATGAAGATGGTACACAAAATGTCACCATAACACTATATCCACACAACCCCACAGCACTCATTTCAGCCATTACTGCAATTTTCAGTCACCCCAGTCTTCATATGTCCATCTATCCAACCACATGCAAGATACCATTTGGTCTGAATGTCTAGACTAGCCTCTGCCAATCTACACACAAAACAGTTAAGCTAGTACAGCAGGTTATAGTCAATCCCAAGTCTTTCTCATCTGTTTTAAAGATGGAAAGATTGGAAGAACTGAAATCATAGGAATGGAGGCATTATTTTAGCCCTCCAGACTACTGACCTCAGGGACCCTTGGCAGAGGTCGCTTTGCCTTCTCTTCAGGAATCTTCTCTTTCAGAAGTACTGTCTGTACATCCAGTGCTCCTATCAAAGTGTTTGGCTTGTAACTCAGAACTTGTTGAGTTCCCGACGACTTTAGTTCAAGACTATGTTGGGATGGATTTAAGCGATACTGGCTGCATAAATCAACCAATACATCCATCACAGCTTTACTACAAGGAAGAAGAATTCACCATTAGCATGAGGAAAAAAAAAAAAAAACATTGCTAGAAAATTTACTTCAGTTTTAAGATGGGGGATAAAAGACAACACAAGCTGTGGATGTGCAGCTAGTTAAACATCTTCGGGAGCGAACAGTGCTAGTGCTTTGAAATGTTAAACAGATCACATAAAATGATAGGAATTAAATATATTCACACTTCAGTGTCTGTTTATGAGCTCACAACTAACTATTCAGTATCAGGCAGACAGCAGTGCCAATCATAGCACTAACAAACATAAGCCAAGAGCAGACAAAGTGCATATTATTTACTTCCAGACCACAGAATATTCTGAGTTGGAAGTGACTCACAAGGATCCAACAAGTCCAACTGTTAAGTGAATGGCCCATACGGAGATTGAACCCACAACCTTGGTGTTATTAGCACCATGCTCTGACTGAGAGTCCTAATGTACTAAATCCATACATTAAATGCTCCAGTTCAAATTCTGTTCATTAATGTTAAGACAAGATATGAGTAAATTATGAACTCACAGTCTGGTAAACTCCACCTAGATTTGAACAATCACATAACCCAAAATGGAGTACTTAAATCTGGAACAAATGGTAGATAGGGCTTATTTTTCCAGTTTACAACTTTGAGTTCTCCACGTCCATTTGACACCAGCAATATTTTCCAGTAGAAGAGATCCTGTCCATACTTATTTTGGTGAAGATATTAACCGTGTACAAAATCTGGTTTTGAATGTCCCCATTATCAGCAACTCTTACTGCTGTATGATTCTTAAACATGAGGTTTTAAAAGAGTCAGCAACTGTCCCTCTTATTTTGTGCCTCTGCACAGAGGTACTTCATTCTGTGTCAAGAACTCAATATTCACTGGAGCTTGATACTACCAAATACAGCAGATATGAACTGTGCTCCCCCACACTCCAGAAATTCTCCTCTACAATGGTAATGAAGGGTACTTTGATTTTCCCAGCCTTCCCCTAAAAAATTCTGTACAGGATCAAAAAAATAGGTTTATTAAAACTGGTCATTTTTCTAAAATGTTTTGGTTTCATAAACCAGTTTGTCACCAATAAAACAATGTAAGCTAAAAAAAATTTACCAGCTGTAGCTGGCATATACAGTGGGATATCTGTCTTCTAGCAGAAGTGAAAATAAATGCACAGACAGCAAATTTGCCAAAAGAGCTGGCACTTCTTTTAATGTTTAAACTGGGAAAACTGTATACAGATTCAAAATGCAAGCAAATTCAAAGAAAAAATCTTCCACAGGTTATTAGCCAGCACCATTACATCTGTAGCCAAAGAATTACCCTTTAAAGTGCAAGCTGTTGGTGTCTGGGAAACTACTGTGTGGAGGGCCACCAATCTTCTTTCTATAGGTATGTTGTTGGCCAACAGCTGCTCAAGAAGTTGGTGAAGAACTCTGGAAGGCTACTGGCAAAGACAACAAAAATGGAAAACTAGAGCAATTCCCTATTACCTAGTAGGTGACAGCTCTTCCCATGCAAGAGAAGAGGAAGGACCTTCTTTACAGTAACCTTTTCCAAGTTTAACTGAGTTACACAGTGTGAGCTGGAAAAGTGGCAAGTGTGGGAAATTTGAAATAATATGATCTCACTGAAAAGGGAAGAACTCAGAAGATGATGACTGAAGATCAAATAAGGAAAACAGATGTCAATATGTATACAATGCTTCAGAACAAACAGAGTCCACTGTGGCAACCGCTAACATAGAGAGCACAAATACAAATGTGTAGCATCCGAATCAGAACTGAATCAGCTCATTTCATGATGACTCATTCTGCCCCCAAGTTGAAAACATGTGTTTCACAACCATGTTCAATTCATATGCTACACACTACGAACCAACAGACATTTACAGCTACTAAGTCCAAACTACAGGAGAATCTCACCTACACCAGTATTTACATAAATATTTATTAAACTGTGCAGTGCACACTCTTTTAAAGTGCTTATCAGTTCTCTTGATACAGATCTCAACTTGTCTGTTTACAGATATATTTCTTTTAAACTAAAATTTGCATATGTTTGCTTTCCCTCAGCATTCTTACTATTGTTTCAGAGAAAAGTAAATAACCAGGCAGAAGCACAATACATGGTGTCCCATGCGCCTGACATTTATATTTAAAGTGGAACAGTAATATATTTCTGTACTGCATAATACTGTAATAATTAATTCAAATTTGGACAGTTATCTTGCCTCTTGAAAAAATATTGGTAAAGAGAAGAGGGTTCATCAAAATAACAATTTATGATTCCACACATACATCACTGAAATTATAAAATATATTCAGCAGCAACAATACCACAACTCTAACAAGATCAGAATCCTCACCAGCCATCAGAGAAAATAAGTTACAGACAATCATGCAACTTGAACAAATTTGTCTGGACAATGGGAAATTCAAAAATCCAGACAAATCTGATGTTTCACCTTATTGCTGATTACAAACATGCATGCATTAAACATAACACTTAAGGAAGTCTGCAACATCCCAGCCTGTGCCATGCTGCTCAGAATACATAATTGTTTCATGAAAAGCATCTCCAGCCTTCATCTGTACCATTTGAAAGTACAGCTGAAGCTTTTGAAAAAGCTTCAAAGCAAATCGTATGCTCTTTAGAAAAATGTAAATTTGGGGAAAATTTTCACAAAACTTCTGAAGTGTAAAGAAAAAAAAAGACAACAGGGGAGAGGAAAGGAAGAAAGGAAAGGAACTCCACAAAGTTCAAAATTCTTGTGTTTCAAGCAAAGTAAGAGAGCTGGGAAATTCCTGCAATGAAGTTATTCTTGTATCAGATTTCAATGGCACCAACTTGAAAAAATTTCTTTCTTAACCATAATACAGTTCAGCTTGATTTTAAATGGGAGTTTTATTTCAAGTAACTCCAACTATATTCGACACACAGAAAAGAATCACTAAACACAGCAAGAGAATGATAATCACCTAATCTAGACCAACTTTTCTTTCTGATCCTTGGGCTGAATATGGCTCTTGGAAGACGTAAAGAGTCAGTCCTTCCTTTGCATCCATCTTGTTCCACACAGATCTCCACTTTCTATTATCCTGCTTCGATATCTGGGACAGAACATACTCTGTTTTGAAATTCAGGCAGGTCTTAAATCTAAAGCTGAAATGAAGTTAAATATGTCCTGCCTTTCCAACTACTCAGCTAAGAAACACCTTACTTTTTCATTTTAGTATGATGTTGCTGAAATTTTTGGCGGAGCGACCAAACACTACATAATAGACACCAAAGGTTAATGAATGACAAGCAAATACTAGAGCACAGAAACAAAACTGGAGAGTGAACACAATTTAAGACTCAGACAAGAAGGTTCATATGACTGTTCTTAGCAAAGGAGAGTACTTTGGCTCTGTTTTGATATTATATTACTAAGCTGTTTGACATTTAATGCCAATTCTGTACAGTAAAGAATAACTACTTTGTCAGCAATACTTATCATGCTGAAGTTCTGATCCAGTTTGAGCAGACTGCTTGTTTCCTGTTCTCTAGTAAAATGCAGCAGAGGCCTATGGTTTCTAGGAAGTATAAAACAACTGAGATGTTTGGTTTAACCTCCTTGGATCACACAGAGAAAACTATTTTAAAATACAGCCTTGTACATCTAAAAAGAAATTTGCAGGGTGAAGTTGTATTCTATCAAATGAAACAAACTTTATTTTTATCTTCTACTTTCATGCTACAAATGCCTTCCAGTATCTAAATGGGCCTGCAAGAAAGCTGAAGAGGGACTTCCACAAGAGCATAGAACAAGGGGTAATAGCTTCAAACTGAGAATAAGGTTAGATTAGATATTACGAAGAAATTCTTCACTGTGAGGGTGGTGAAGCACAGGAGCTGGTCCAGAGAAGCTGTGGATGCCCCATCCCTAGAAGCATGAGAGGCCAGGTTGGATGGGGCTCTGAGCAAGTCCCTGGTGCACGGCAGGGGGATTGGAACTAGATGGTCTTTAAGGTCCTTTCCAACCCAAACTATTCTGTGATTCCACGACAAAAAAAGAAAAAAATTTTAAAAAATCTTTAACTGGAGGAAATAATCCTCTTTATATATGTCAATATCAAATACACATTAAGAATCTACAGTAGCAATTGGCTGGAAAAGGAACATAATACTGTAAAGGGGCTGGATGACCCAAAGTCTCTAATTCTTTCACTATTTGCATTTAAACCAGAAAATAACATTAGTCTTTATTTTCGCATGTTCCACAGTACAGCAGGTACTTCATGAAAAGACTACAATTTTTTCTACACAAATAAAAATGTACACACTAAGCAGCAAGCTGTATCCAAAAAAGTTCAGGAAGTGTAATAAATAAGACACTCATATAAGTTTTCTATTTATTTTCTTAGCTTGCTGCTGTACATTTGGCACTGTACATTATTTTCCATAACTGAGCAAGACCACAGAAGGAACATCAAGACGACACACAAGTAACAGAGGACTGTGCTTTTTGAGCTTTAGGACAAGAAGGGTGAAGAGAGACCTTGCTATTTTTTGCAAGTATGAACTGTAGGGTTACAGAGACAGACTCTTCTCAGCAGTGAACAGCAAGAGGACAAGTGACAAGAGACAAGTGCTGAACAGGAAAGTCCATTTAGGTACAAGTAAACATATTGTCTCCATAAAGATGGTTCCAGCCCTGGAAAAGAGGTGCAGAGAAATCCAGAAACCTCCTTCCTGAAGGTATTAAAACTTGCCTAGAGACTCTGTGTTCTGGCGGCCCCCTTCAACATAAATTCTAGTACAACTTCTTTTTTTTTTCCTTACTTTGAACTACTGTAGTTTTGACCTGACTCTTATTCAGTATTAAACTAATTTATAATCCTTTTGCCATGTGCCCTGTTTATCTTCTTCTAACAACACCTCTTTAATGCTTTACCAACCTGAGCTGATTTCACACCTTCAATCTTTCCTGAGATTGAAGGTGTTCTATATGTTGAGCCATAAGCCCACAATAAAGAGTCTATTACTGAGAATATGTGAGAATATTACTGTGTACTGAACTCTGTCCTCCAATATTTGCAGAACCGGACTACAGCTTTGGTTAGTATATTATTTCTTCTAGTGTCCTGCTCTCTGTGCATCATATGCATGAGACAATTTGTGTAACATGCAAGATAACATCAGGAGCAACAACTGCCCAGTTTACTTTTCTGGATATTGGTCATCCATATGCTGACAACTCCAAACCAAACCTCACTTAGCTTCAAACATTCCCATCTTACTGCAATGCATTTCAAATACTGCTGAGTTCCAAGCTGCTGACACTTAATGTCTGTATCTGTGTTAATCAGGAAGTCTTCCTCAGTGCCACCCAGTGTGAACAGAGACAGATGTATGATCCCTTTATTTACAGGTTACCCACTGAAAGTATTACCTCTGAGAATCACAAACAGGAAACTGATAGCTCGGGAGCTTTTCCATCTAAATGTCTACCCATCACCTCTCTGAGACTTGTTAACAGTTTGTGTGGATGTGCCACAGATCTACATGCATACAATGTGTAAGTGGCCAACGCTTTACCTATCCTTTCAGCACATCAGTTAGTGCTCATACACAAGTACAAACACAGAATAGTGTTTCCCTCCTTTTCAAGGGGAAGTAGGCTAACAGTTTTTCATGAATAATTTTACATGTTTTACAGTAGAGCTCCCAGGGATCAATTCTTTCAAAAAGAAAACTGTTTGTTAATACTCTTCCATTGCTGCACACACTCCTCAAGGACTCAGCTTTGTACTAAAATCTGCACTACATATTTCCAAATTCTCAAACAAATTGTGTGTTACAAGATGGCAATAAACTGTCAGAGAGACTGTTAGTTTGAGTAAACTTTTATAAATATAACAATTTCAAGGTTCCAGATTCCAATAAAAAATCTTTAAATAGCACAATCATTTTTCTTAAAGTGTCTTTAAGAAATTTTAATGAGAATTTTCTGCCCTTTTGCTGATATTTACAGGAACTTTTTACATAGAGAACAAAGTTGAATTACAACATGTTTCTTTGCTTACATACAATGAACAAATTGAAAGATGTAATTTTTACTTTTAGTTCATTTGTAATAATCTTAAGTGATACTAATTAACTACAGTATTTATATTTTCAAATATAATCTAGTGTGCTTCATTGTTCTGTAAACTGCTTTCCTGAAATTACAGAATCATTTTTCATTATGAATATGCCCAGGGCAAAGATTTGCAAATTTTTTTGAAACAGAAAAGCTATTTCCCCAGGGTAGCCAAAAGGAGATTTTGCAGAATACAGTTTTAATGATGGCAACAAAAATACTGAAGATTTATAGCACTATGAACAACAGCAGATTTTTCTGAAATGTCCTTCCATGATATCACAGATAAAAAGAGTGAACAGAGAAAATAATTCATTACCTGCACTGGCTCTTACATTTGCCTCAAACTAAAAAAAAACCAAAATAAAAAACAAAAAAAACACCACATTTTTTAAGATCCAGTAACTTCATCATTTAATGTTTACCCCTGAGTATCACTGTATTTCATAGCTGTTTAGATCACAATATGAAAACAATGCAAAAAGTTGAAAAAACCTGGGCTTTCATCCAAACCTGGAGACTTAGGACAGTTCACCCCCTAAAAGTTTCAGATAATCTTGACATTATTACTTTTCACTATTACACATACATAAAAATATAACCAGGACTAACGTACAGAAAATTGCATCTTCCTGTGATTAGAAGGAACAGCAGCACACATGAGGTCTGTTCACAGACTGATGCCACTGTAATGCAGGGCTCATTACAGACTATCCTTTTCTTATTCCCTAGTTTGTTAAGATGATTAATTCCCCTTCCTCAGTTTCTATCATGTTCCACTTCCCACAGCTGGCTATCAGTGTCACTAACTTCTCCACTGCAAGTCCTCAAGATAGCACTGAGGGGGAACAGCCACTGCCTAGGTTAGGCACCAGTGATGTGCAGACTAGCACATTAACACAAGCAGGAATTTAATTGCCACCTAAATCAGAGGCCTAGACCTGTCATGCAGACCCTGGAGAGAAATAAGCACCTTCACAGATGAGAAAGAGAACATTTTGGTTGCTTACAATGTTTAATGCAGATGACATAAATAATCTCACAGAAATGCGTGGTTTCATATTTGCCATTTCTTTCAGGCTTTTGTCCACAGGCTAAAGACTCTAATAAACAAAATACTCAGTCTAAGTGTATGTGATACATAATGATAAACACCTATGTGAGACACAGATATTTACTGTACAGGGACTTTCTACTTGTTCTTTGCTCCTAAGGCTTTTATGTTCTTCAAAAAGTCCCATTAAAAGACCACCCTTATAATGCTCTTGGACTGCTTGCTTTGGAGAGAAAAAAAAAGTTTCTAACCTTACGTCAATTATCTATGTCTCAATACAAAATGCTGCATGAATACTAACCTCTTATCAGCTCCCAGGTGGCTTGCATTTGCCAATGAAATACCACCTTCCTTTGGGATGCAATGGCCAGTGAGTTTCATGTCCTGTTCCACTTACCAGGCCCGCTCTCTTCTTTCTCTCATTACATCCAAATCTCCCCATAAAAACTCGATCACTACACATCTTATCTGAGAGCTCTGATAAGCACTGCTTTCCTTTCAAACCTTTAACATCACTCTGGCTTTGGGGTGGACACCCACAAGTTGCACTTATTTCCCCGGAGTGGATAAGTGAATGTTAGTTTCTATGGGAAAAGTAGGGGGAAGAAAGAAGTCCCAGACACCAAACACCAGTTTACACATCCTCCTCAGCCATCAAAATGCACTATGAAGGAAACAGTCAACACAGACTAGTATATTAAATCAGAAAGTAGTTCTGCTGGAATGCAGACTAACTACTGAACACATCAAATGTAAAATAAACATAGAATCAGATTTATCAACAGGTCCCTACATACCTTTTGAATGTGGTGTTACACTTTCTACATTTTCTTGACTACTCCTGCCCACAACATTGTTTGTTATGGTTTCATCATAGTATTATTTATATTTTTGAAACTTCTCCATATTATTTCCTAAAGTAATGTCTCTCTCTTTCAAAACAATTTATACAGAAAGAATGAGGATAAAGAAGAGCTCCCACAGTGAAGACAATTATCTCAAAATTACCTTTCCAATACAATTTGCTCTTGATTGTACCCAGTAAGCAACACGGAAAATCCCTGTCTCTTTCCATATAAAAAAAAATTACACTTTTATATATAAAAGGCTTCCTAAATATGAGCAGATGCTTTGCTGTCTATGCAACTGCACTGTATTTGTGAAGGCGGGATCTCTGCGATGAATCATCCATCTTCCGAGCCTGCTTCCTGGCATGCCTCCAGGCACTCATACTGTCAGGACTGTGTGCCAGCAGCATCTACTTCCACTGCAGTGAGCCCACTCTGGATTATGAGATGTGATACAACCTAAGCACAGTGACACTACATGAAAGGGATAGATCCATACATGTGCTGACCCATGGGGAAAACAGTGACACAATAGCTTCTACATGCTTCCTGCCCCAGAAAGGAAGGTCTTTTATACATGGGTCTCAGGACTCTGGTGCAACAGCTGCTTAAAATGCAGAGAAAAGTATGACAGAGATGCCCCATAAACCCAGAAAGACAGCATCAGCAAGTATCCCATGGGGAACAAAAGGCTTCAAAAAGTGGGAGCTAATCAAAGCCTTACCTTCCTTGCACTGTGCACTTCTGCTCCACCCCACTGGGTAAAACGACTGTAAAGTCCACCAGTCTGTTTATCATGTTCTCCTTCATGCTCACAAGGTTCTGCTCAGAAATTACAGCTGTCTCTGCAGGTGACTTGTGCTCACTGTGAATTCTACTTGCTGCAGAAGGTTGATTTGGTGGAGGGGGAGCACGAGCTTTCATTCTTTTCCTTGAGAAAGAAAGGCAAGAAGAAAATTAATAATTTCTTCCAAGAAAATCCAAACACATTACTAAGAAATATATGTTCTTTCGGCCATAATCTCAGATTGTTTTAAAAAGTTCCTTTAATGCAAGTAAATTTTTTCTTCATCATTAACCTTTTCAGTGGAGTTGCACTTTTATTTTTACCTCCTCTCTAAAAATACACTAATTTTTTAATGATGCACTCACTCCTACTGTTTGCTTTCCATGCCCCAGGGGATGAATCAGTTCCATAATTAGGATATGATATAATCGTTTTTCTGTCGAGTATGAAGCATACTTCTATGAAGTGAGAAACAGAAATTCTGGGTCCAGTCCAGACCTGACTCAAGAACGAATTGTATTTACGTACATGAATGTTCCCTCCAAGTCAGAATGGCAGCAGGGTGAGGTTTCATTCAGCTATATTTGGGTTCCACAGTATTACTCTACTTGAAACATTGTCTCTTCCTCTGCTCTAAGTTAGTAGTATTAAATCTGGCTTGCTGTACTTCATAGGGAAGCACCATGAAAAGGTCAACTGTGAATGATCTCACTTCTTACCGTGCAACACCAACACTGCAGCTCTTTGAAAAGCACCCTGAAAGGAACTCATTCTTCAGTAGCAGGCTATGCACCATGTGTGATATACAGAAAAGCTGCATCAGCTTGCACCAAACAAGCAGAATACTTTACAGAGATATAAACCCACCACAGACTTGAAGTTTAGTTCTTTGGCATGCTGCCAGACAGATAAGCAACATATGTGTGCTGTTAAACTTCTGAATAGCTGGCCTTATACCAAACACATGTCTAAGAGGATTAACTCTGATGATTAATACTCCAGTGACCTCTTCTGACTAGATTTACGCTTAGTTTAAGTCAGATTTTAGTGTAACAGATGGAAAAAGCAGTAAAATATTTACTCAGAAATTATTATGGAGGCCTACTGCCTGCATTTTTTTAATCTGCCTGTTTTTAGGGGGCAGGAAGAGATTATGATTCTTCACACGATTTTCACCCTGCAAACAACATGAACTGAGGTCCAGAAAGGAAAAGTACAGAAAAAGCACTCTAACCCTTAAAAACCGGAAAAGCTTAAGTGGTCAAATCAGCCAAGGGCAAAACTGTGTTTAGGGGGAAAAAGAAATAAAAACTGAACCGAAATACCAAATCAAACTTTTCTTTAATAAGAGATAATCTCTATTCTCACAGATAAAAAGGCTAAACATAGAGTTTGGATTACCACTGTAAGCTCCTGGCAGAAGAAAAAAGTAATAGCTTTATCACATTAGCAAAAAAAAACCCAAACCAAACCAACCAACCAACCAAAAAAAAAAAAAAAAAAGTATTCAGAGGCAATCCAAACTCTCCATACTTTGTAATCAGTATTTGCATTTGACCAACAATCCCTGTGACACGTCTCAACTTGCAAAAATTCTTTACACTTCCTTGAAAATGCTCGTTTCAGTGAGACCTCAGCGAGGCAGTGTTAAATCAGCAGTGATGAAGACACTGCCTTTCCTTCCCTGTGTGCATAACAAATAGCATTGTCTACAGATATGCAGGGAGAGGTACTGCCTTATTTACTACTATAGAGAAATTTCTCTTTCATCAGAAATTTTCTTGAACATTCAGTCTTTATCCTATATACACTGAGTGAGGCATGAAGTCATCAGTCACTAACTTGCAGCTCCTACGCTCCTCTCTGTGGAGGTGATAAGTTCACAGCATTGACAAGTAATTAACTACCTTGACTCTCCATGAACCAAACTTTTGATTTATTTGTCTATTGAAGAAAAAAAAATTGGTATTCATCTTCTCCTCAGATTCCTTTATGTTTAGCTACAGTTGTTATTTGTAAGCAGGTGGTGAGAGACATGGGAATTTTGCATACATCCAGATTCATGGCAATGCAGCCTTACAATCACTCAGTTTAAGAACTTCACATCAATTTACAAATCATGTAATTCCTGCCCTTCATAATATCAACTACATCAACAGAAGTAGCTATAGAGTTTAACTTGTTTCTTAAGACAAGCTCTTATTTTTTGTTTTTGCAGCTTGTTGGGAGCTAATTCCAACACATTGCACTTGACAAAGTAGCAAAGTGTGTAGAAAGAAAAGAAGCAGCCAAGTTTTCTGAGCCTGGCAGAACTAGTTGCAATTATGATTTATCTTATAAATTCCAGATCTCCCAGTGAACAAAGGTAGAAGAAATAAAGCCATGGTAATAAAATAATCATAAAACTGAAATTAGCTGAAGCTGTAGACACTTGAAACTTCAGGGAAGAAGTAAAGAAGGACTGAGTTTTGAAGCTAGCAAAGGAGCTGGAAGTAAATCAGGACTATGTTACACAAGGTGTCTGTCTGTTCCCTGGCGATAACATAAACCTGCCTGAGGTTTTCTATGGGAACAGACAAACAAGGTCAGACACCTTAATGAGAGTGTGATTTTTATCTTTTTAATATATTTTTTTAAACTTTTTAAGTACTCCTCAGACAATTCTGCAGTTACAGATCTTGTATAAAAGTGCTTGAGGCCAGGGATGAGAGGGGGGCAGTGTGCACAGTGTGTCAGCAAATCAGGCATCACATCAACAAAAGCATCAGCCATACACTGACCAGCAATGTTCATTTTAACTCCATATAACATCTAACAATGCACATTCTTTTTGGCATTATGCAGACAGGGCCTTTTAGATACTACAATCCTCCTTTTCTTTTGTGAAGAAAGGACAGGGCAGGTCTGTTTCCTTCAGAGACATCAGAGAAAGGAAAAGGGAAAACATTCCCACTGCAGTCTCTCTAACCTAGCAACAGTTCAGGTGACCTCGTACGAACTTTTCCACAATAGTGACTTACATATTCTCACTGTGACTGTTTGAAATTCCTGGTTTTCAACATTTTCCAAATGACAGATCTCAAACTATTTCAGTGGAAGAAGATCCCTCTGCAGTTCATATCTGTGGAGTGATATGTGGCACAGATTTGCATTTTCTAGCCAACTTTCTGAAACATCTCTGTAATAGAATGTAGCTCCATGAATCGCAGACTGAAATCCACAGATCTAGCTCTACCTTGGATCTGACATGAGCAGCTGCTTTTTCTGACAGGCTCCAGCAACTGCAGTCAGAAGGTGCCTAGAAGCCTGTTAATACTGTTGAATGTGAGTGAGAAAAAGAATTCCTCTTTCTCTGTCAGAGCAACAATGGTTATAAAGGACAACACAAAAGCACTTCATAATAAAAGCCCTATTGTTACCCCACTAAAATAATGCACAAAGAAAGTGAGTGATTTAAAAGCCTGTTTTAATCACGGGAAGCAAGGGTGCTTTCCATGCTATAACCACAACATACTATAAAAAATTGCATACCATTCTTCAGTGTGAGTCAAATTCAACCTTAATTTAGTTCAACAGCCATCTTCTCTCCACAAACATCTTTCACTGTACGCACTACTGAGATAGCTGTTAAGACCTTGTACTTGTTCCTAGTCTGCAGGAGAACTTACAAGTGGGAACACTTCAGATCTATTATCAGGTTTAACTCATGGTCACATAAATGCAGTCCAGTCCTTGAGACAGAGACAGTGAAAACAAGCAGCTGATTCTGATACACAAATGTACAGTGGCTTTTACTGAGGCTTGAACTATTTATTCTCACTTAACTGTAAATGGGAAAAAATGCATATAGTAATGAAATAACTAGGCAGCATATATGAATCACCTACCAGCACCACTCTCAGTAAAAACACCAGGTTTCTCAATATGGAAAAGGATAAACAAGAAAACTGACCTGTTACAGTTGCAGCTACCACTGACCACCAAGATCAGTGTTTCTGTAGCTGAGCACAGAAGAAATGCAAGAGAAATGAAAAGAAGTTTTATCAGATTATGAACTTCGAGACAAGGTAACACAAGCCCTTTGGACCTACAATTTATTTAATATATAACTACCAAGCAACAGGATATAACCTGTACTTTACAATCCCATCCTAGAAAAACGTGATCTCCCTTTTGAGCAGCAGTGGTCCTGGGACTTCCACGCCCACAGCAAAGCTATGCAGAGATTGCCTTTCTTCAGATAAGGTCTAAAACACACACACAGAGAAAAAAAAAAAACAAACCTGAAAGTGAAACAGTGAAATGCTACCCATTTCCATAATTCCCAATAAATAATCCTTTCTGCCCTGTAAAACAAAGTCAACTTTACAGGTACAGAACAGAATTCATTCCATGCATGCCAGGAGGACTTTGGCAAGTGCTCCATAATTCACCAGTTTGTAGATCTGGTCCTTTCTATGCAAAGTCTCTCTCTAACCATTCATTTTAAACAAGCAAGAACAACAAAAAGAGCACAAACACACACAAACTGCAGGAAAAAAAGAAGAATATAAAAAAAAGGAGAAAAAACCCACAAGAAACCTTAAAAACCCCACCCAACAGCAAAACCAAGAAAAATGCAATCCAAAACAAAACAAAAACTCAACCATCCCTGATCATAGCAGAACTATGGGAACCATTAATTTTTTATGTAATGGCCAACAAGCACAGTCTGGTCAAGTCAATTTTCAGCCTGGTCAAAAGGCTCAAACAGGTGCAAAGGGTTTTTCAGTGACAGTTATGCACACCCCATCTCATAATTAGGAGAAATAAACCAACACACGAGTGCTCACTGATGAGAAAATTTTATTTTTAAAATTTTCACATCAGTACAAGTATTACTTGTAAAAGATCATTCCATTTTTAAGGCAGGATCACACTGACAGACACAATGAAAATCATTTCCTTGCAGGCATGATAAAGTCACCCAAAATAGACAAGAAAAAATAATTTGTTTCTGGCAAAGAAATGAAAGTTATTTAATTATATTTTTGATCTTCCATTTGATTCTACTGATGAGAAACCCTACAGCTTTATGTATTTTAAAAATAAAGTTTCTATGCCAGAAGAAAAGAAAAAGAAATAAAGACCAGAAGCAAACAGAATGAGCACATCTGTAGAAGAGGAAGCAGGGATGGAAGTATACGATCATGGTTGCCCAAGGGTGAAGTTAAAGAAAAATAAACAGAAATCAAGGTGAGATGATACAGTTTAATGGAAGTAGTTCCTAATATCATCTCTCTAATTTCAAACTTTTCACAAACTTAACCAGTCAATCATTTAAAAATGTTGTTGGGCTGCAGTTTCCTGGTCTTGGATGTGCCAGTGAATAACTCTTATAAAATTTGCTACCAGGGGCATCTCCCCATATATGACCCATTTCATGAGAGGCTGAAATGTGTCCCAACACACAGCAGAGACCTGACCACTCTGGTCCTTGTGAAACACTGCACAGCTGCCCAAGAAGAGAAAAAAGGCTTCTGCCAGCTGGGACTCAGACTCCAGCACTGACACCATGTAGCTGAACTACTGAGGGCTCACCCTCTGATACGAAGGCCAAATGACTTGTTAGCCTGTGGCTGGTATCCTCAAATAATCATGTTTTTCTACATCACCCACACTTTTGATTAAGAATCACAGTGTACTATCTTCCAACAAAAGCCTAATTCTCCTTCCAGTCACTAAGGCATTCCCTCAAGTTCTGGTACAGAGCAGCTGACATACCAGTTTCCCAAAGAGACATTTTTAGGGCCAGAAGAAGCCAGAAGCTCTCTAACCTGACCTCCTGTAGTGCATGGGCCATGCAGTGCTCCCCACTGCTACTTTAGAAAGCCCTTTCTTGGAGTGAAAGCAGGGATGGACCTGTAGACGGGATGGGCTTTAACTGATCAAGGAATAACACTGGAGACTACAAATTATATTACAATTAGTAACCACAGCCATGTTAGGGAGCCTAATAGATCTACCTGTATCAGTTCCCAAAACACAGCAGAAGACAAGCCCTAAAGAAAACCTTTTAGAAAGCAGCCAAATCCCAAGATTTGGGTACATGCCCGCTGCAGTTAATGAAAACACTGCCTGAATAAGCACTGTAAGGTCTGTATCACTAACAGCTGTATCATAGGACTTTTGAGATACCACCCACACGTTCAGTGTGTGGCAAAGACCACACTACGAGCTGGTGCCATGCTGTACAACTCCACTGAGTTGCACATCAGTAAAGAGAAATGAAATGGGAGACCAGTTAACATTATTTAATTATTCACCTAATCTGCTGAATCACATGCTGAAGAAAAACAGACGTCTTTGGTGGTTAAAGGCAAGAAAGCACAGATAGGTTCTATTTTGGAAAGGTAAATACCTGCAATCTAAAATACAGCAATATCACATCTCTCAGTCAGAGATACACAAATAGTTTTAACTCTTTAGCATGGGAGATGTGACCCAAACAAAATGCTACCAACAATTCATGCTGGAGAATGAGTAAGAAGCTTCACCTTCCAAAAAATGTGGTCTGGAAAAGCAAAGTAGAAAAACAGCACTCTAGGTAGGGATGGTGAAGCCTTGCTCTTTTCACAATGACATTTGCCAGAAGAGAAGCTGCAGATGAACCTGCATTCATGAAAACATGAATACAGGCAATAAACATTTAGGCTTTAGGACTGAAAATATGTTTAACCATTACCATCTCAGCTAAAACTGCCTGTCAGTTTCACATTGACCAAAATCAAAAGATTGCTATTGAACTGACTTTCAGAGAAAACAGTAATGCAGTAGTGCAGAGCATTCAGTGAACAGCCATCCAATCCTATCCCTACCAGTATTTTTGACTTCTTCCTTCATTATCCACAAACTCACAATGTTTTTTCCCCATTTATCAAGTATTGAGCTATTTGTCATTCCATTCCAAGCAACAAAAATATTAAAATAAAGAAAACACTTAAGGAAAACATCACATTGCTTGTGCTCAGCTAAAATATCACCCAGTTCCTTCACCTGTGACTAAATCAGGCTGCTTTGCATGGTATGCTTCAGTGGGAAAAGAGAACTCTACTATTTTTATGTTATTGATACATAAGCATAATGGCATTGGTTAGTTAGAAAAACCAAACCAAACAAACAAAATGCCAAAGCCATCCATGCTAACATCGCAAATGTACTTAAGAAAGAAAACCAAAATACTGATGCTTATACTATAAAATGCCCAAGCCCTGTTGCCAGGGCACTCTGTTCTATTCTCTGTGCTCTCAAATCATCACTGTGCTGTTAAAGGCACTCAGTTAAGCAGATAGCACGCTACAAGCATGCAGGCAAGCCACTTGCACACTGAATTCTCTGCAGCGGACAAATACTATGGCTGAACTGCAAAAAACACAAGGTTAAAATCTCTGGCAAGACAACTAATGAGATTTCTCAGCATTATTCATGAGGTTATAGTCAGGTTCATGTTGACTAACTGGACTCTTACTAACCATACTCACCTGTGGAAAACACTGTCATGAGACAATGCCAGAGTATTTCCAAGCACGCTGGAAGCATTGCTGGCCTTCTGCATGTTGTGGGCAAATGGGCATCCTTCAGATGCACTCACTCTGCTACCTGTCAGATGTGGTTTTGTGAGGATGCCATAACTCCATGATGAGCTCTCTAGGTCTGGAAAGGTACCTTGCCAGTTCTAATAGGCTTTATTAACACACAGTAGTCTTTATCATGTTTATTAACAGTGAATCATGACAGCAATGAGCAGATGATTTGTTTCTAGAAGGGTCAATGACTAAAGTTATGGTTTCTCAAGCCTAAGACTATCTCAGAAACAGTTGTACTGCATGCTACGTCCCCTGAAATGATAGGTGCTGTTCAGATTTCAGTGTGGTTGTCCTTTCTTAATCTCTTATCAACCATCACCTTCAATAAAAGTTTATTGCTTAGCAACACTGATTTATAAACTCTCCTGTAGTGACTTGCACGGTCAACTAACATGTAAATTCAAGGTGCATTTGCACCGTATTGTTGAGCAAAGCTATGCCAGATTGTGCTCTGTTTTTGTGCCCACAGGCTTTTAACCTCACTGCTACTTACTGAGAATCATTCTCTGGAGGCCTCAAGACTATAGATTAGTGCTCCTAGCAGTAAAGTGCTTGCCTTATTCCCACAGAAGATGGAATAGTTTTGAAAGAATCAAGGAAAAACAATATATATCGTTAATGAGATTCTGATGTGATTTACAGTGCTGGCTAATTCCTAAGCTTTATAATATGCTTAGAAGCCAATGGGCAATCAGTGGAAAACCACTAACATCACTATAGAATATTATTCCTACCAATACCTCTTTCAACTAGAAACAGCCTTAAAACAGTGTCCATCTGAGGTGCAGATGGGGAAGAATTGTTTAGCATGATTACCTACTTAAATAGGTACATGCTGGTGCACACTAACACCTGTTACTGTGAGCTGAGAGATCATCATTCCTCATTCAGTGACAAGGCTCTAGGAATATGCCACTGAAGCTCGTTTCACCTATTCACCCTGACACTAACAGATCCCATAAAAACAGGCAGGCAATGGACATTGAGGGAGAGTTTGCAGAATTACACCTATGTTATTCCACCTACCTCCACTCAACTGTCTGAAAATGGTGACAAGATCACAGATACTTCAGAAAACCTTGACATACCAAAGAAAAGGACACAGACAAAAAGTTAAAGGCACTGACCTTTAAAGACGCATCCTGGCCCAGTTCCAAAGCACCCTTGGATCCAAAAGGCTTCTCAAAACATTAGAAACATGTATTTCTAGGCTGAAATTAAATTAATCAACAGCAACTACCTCAATGTCTTTACAGGCTGTAGACTAAAAGGTATCTGTGCTTCTGAAATCCAATTAATTTCTTCAGCTACAAGGACCCAGGCAGAAGAGACACACAACACGCCAGGTAGGACTACAAAAGCCATTTATTTTCCAGCTGCACTGTGCTCTCCTAAAAGGGGAAGTGCCTCTGTGCTTCCCCTCAAGTTCACTTGCCCTTGGAGAAACACCCCTGATCTTACCATGGCTGACCTTACATCAAATTTCCTGGGGCAGAGAAGGGAAAGCTGTATCCAAGTCCAGTGCCTACTGTTCCCTATATATTCATAAGTCCACATCTGCTGACATATTGGAAGATGAACAAGAAGAAAACTTTGGATTGCCTGATCTAGAAGACAAAAGGCATGAATCAACCCTGTTTTTTTTCATCTACAGCTATTCTGTATATTCTAACTGTAGAAAACTACATGTCATACAAGAAGCCAGCACCTGAACTACAGGGCTGATAAGCTTCTCTTTAAAGCTAGAAAAAAAATCCCCTAAAAGATCTAACAATGCATTTTTTGTGAGATAAAGTTTACATTCACTCACAGAGAAAAAGCATCAGAGATGCCAGGACATTCTTTACCCTCCCTAATCATCTTAATTAGCATTTATAATTCAGTCTTAATACATACTCCATCACACAGCAAGGAATAACATACAGCAGTATATTAAATGAAGGTTAATGAAGCAAAAATGCAGAGTCAATGAGATAAAGAAATATCCAACTTTGACACAACAGTCTAAACTTTTGTCAGACCCTGTACTTCTGGGATGCCACGTGTGCTTTTATCAGGAAGTCCCACAGCTTCAGCTGACTTTCTGTGTATTTTTCTGGTGCTGATTTGCTTAACTAAGTTTCTTATTAGAACCACAAGTATTTTGCTTTCATTTTTATTGTATTCTTTCAAAATTACACAGGAATTAAGTACTTCTTGGTTTAAACTAAAATTCAAGTATTTTGGTTTATTAAAAGCAAATCATAAATTTAAGTAAGAAATCCCACTCCAATTCTACTATGGAGATGAGAGACCTACATTAGACCTATATATAGAAACCAGAAAATTGACCAAAAAGAATATTGCAGATCTTAGCACAGATAAATACACTTATAATACCAAACAGAAGGATTCTGAAGTGTGATCCTGATTTATCAAGTCAGAAAATAAGTGTTATAATGACTTTTACATGACAACAAACACCGTTTTTTTAGTTAGTTTCCATTTAAAATTCTGTTTAATGTATCCTGTAGGCATACGCATTACTTAAAATGGATTTTAAATCTCTCTACACCAAAAAGGATATAGGCCTCATGCAGTGCAAACTAGAGCACATTATGAAGAAAATCTTGATAAATCAGGCATGTCAACACACCCAGACAGTATCAAATGTGAGAGGAAGGAGCCAAACACCCTCCCTCTTTATCACACACATTCAAATCAGGGATGATTATTGTGGGCATTTTACTGATGGGTGGCACTGGCTCAGGACACAGGAAACAGGCAGGAGTCAGGACCATTATGGACTTTACAGAGTAAAACCAAGACTTTCCTGTCAGCAGTCTGGAATCCACAGTAATGGCATTACATGTTATCCATAAGAAAACATCACCAAGGAACTGAAGGCATCTGCTGCTGAGGAACTTTAAATGCTGCTCGAGAGATAACTCAATGCAAACATGCTTGAGGCTGCCCTGTAACTACTGATGGGGCATCACAGCAGTGATTGCAAGATTTTGTACACATGCCTGAGCCAGCTCCACACTCAGCAGAGCCTACAACACCCACACAGGAAGAAACAGGATATATTAGACTACCTTATAACATGAACTGCCATAGCTATACTAGAAGTGGCAAGAGGCACAAATACTTCAAATGCAAGCAACAAAAGAACAGTGATTTAGAGCTGGTCTTTTAACCAAGAGAAAAAGCTTCCATCTCCTTGTCAAAAACAAAGAAACAGCAGCATTCATGACATCCAACTTCCTCCAGGTTCCTTGTCTTGTCTGAATTGCTTTTCATATAAAAAAGGGTGACAAGTCTCAGAAACTCTTTTCAATGCTGGAGCACTTAATGACTGTCTTCAACTCTGGACCTTATCCTGCAGCTGTCATCTCACTGATTACAAGGTGGTTACAAGGCCTCTTCTTCCTACCAGCCACCAACTTTACAGACACTTAAGAAAAACTAGCACATTAGCTTTTCTTTCTCTCTTGTCAATTAAACTGAAACCAAACTAACCGGTGAAAAAACAAATATTTTTCAGAAAAATACAGGCAAAGAGCATCATGAAATAAACTTCATCTTATACTTAGCCCTGCACGGCCACACAACATGTTGGCAGACTTGGCTGAAATAAGGGTGTCTGTCCCATTTGAAAGTCCCCACCTGGCAACAGTGAATGAAAACAGGAGTTTGAAAGTGTTTGACTACAGAGTTTCTTCCTCACAACTGATGAAAACCAGAACAAAGAAATCCTGGACTCAGTGAAGTCAGTAGGACTTTTGCCACTGATGTCGCAGAAAGCCAAGTTTTCATTCCGGCAGAACCTCAGCAGAGCTCAGTTTCACCTCTGTGCTGACAGCCACACTTGCTGGCTCCCCCACTGAGAATGCAACTTTCAGGTACCAGGAGAACGCAGAGCATCGCCAGCATGGCACCTAGAGAAGCTTTGGGAAGTGGAGAGTGTCCAAATGGTACTGCCCTGGGCATCCAAACAGCTGCCTTTTAGCTATGCAAAGGCACACTTCTCTTAGATGTTCTTAATACAGCTTACAGAAAACCAGAAGCATACAACTAATGTGATAAAAAAAGGAAAAGGGGAAAGAGGAAAAAAAAAAAACAATTAAAAAAGCAAAATCTTCATGTATTACCACCCTGACTTTTTACCATTTCCGATTCTAAAATGAGTCAGAGAGGTCAAGGAAATCTGAGGACACCAGATAAAGTCAGACCTGCCACACCACAATTTCTCTGGTCACCTCCTCTGAAGTAGGAAGGCCAGTGGCATAGTGATAATTGGTGAAATTACCAGCATAGAGAGAGCACTCCCTGAGCCAGAGCCTAACAGCTGCTCACTTGACACATGTTGGCACTCTGCTTCCCAAAGAGAGATGAGAACATTCAACTGCTAGCAAGCAGACCTAGCATCCCCTCTCTTGTTTATTTGACTTCCCAGACAGGAAAATCCTGCATGCAGCTTACAGAGCCATGTTCCTCCAAATAAGTCTCTTCTGAGGCCAACATAAACTGCAAAGCAACAAGCAAAGCAACAACGCAGGGGAAACCCAGAGTTACATCTACCAAAACAAGTTTATAGAGAAGGGACTTGTCTCCCTTGTGTTCTAATTCTAGTCCCTGAAGAAACAACAGTGGTGCAATCCAAGCTATTCCTGCAAGCTCACCTGACCCCTGTACTTCAGGATAAATGCTGCTGAATTAGCATGGGCTACTCACAACAGCATGGGAAGGAAGGCTGCACTCTCCTGCCACGAACACAAAAGCACTTCCACAGCCACAGCTGCTGCACATCATAATTGACAAAAGCACAGGCCTGCTTCAGACCTTCACATGACATACAGCATGCAAAGGCTGTTCTTCCCTTACCCAAATGTGTATAATGCATATATATCTGATGTAGAGAGAATGCAATCAGGTTACATGCCATCATTTCTGCTTCTCAGTCAGTAATATATGAGAAGTAGGACTAAACAATATACAAATTATATTCACTGTTTAGATTCAGCTGCTTCTGCACAGCATTGCTTTACCTTCTATCAACTTCCTCTACAACAACATGAATAAAGAAATTATTATGGATATCTACTGACACAGGCACAAGCAGATCCGGTTGATCACTCCTTGTTGCTCTACAAAAGGATGCCACCAAATGCTGGCTTCAAAGCAAGTACATTTCCAACTCTGATTGCAGTTGCCCCAGGCCTCCTAGCAAGCTAAATTCAATCTCACAGCACCTGGGAACAGATGAGCCAGCAAAAGATGAATGTGTTTAGGAAACTGCTTGACCACATGTTTTTTTTCCCATCCTGAGTAGGGGATGACAAAATTATATGACAGAAATATTACCATGGAATACTGGAAGACATGAGAGATTGTAACTGCTTGTGGATCATCACTATCCATATTCAGAGCCAGAGAAACAGACATGGAGGCATTCACACACCCAGGCATGGAAGCATTTGTGCACCATGGTCTTAAGCTGCGCCAGGGGAAATTCAGGCTAGACATTAGAAAAAAGTTCTTCACAGAAAGAGAAGCCCATTCCTATGGCTGGGCATTGGAATGGGCTGCCCAGGGAGGTGGTGGAGTCACCGTATCTGGAGGTGTTTAAAAAAAGATAGAACGTGGTACACAGTACCATGGTTTAGTTGATAAGGTGGTGTCAGGCTTTAGGTTAGACTTGATGATTTCTAAGGTCTTTTCCAACCTAGCTCATTCTGTGATTCTGATGGTGTCATTTGTTGGCTACAATGTAAATATCACATCCTCACAAGAGGATACACTAGATTTGACAGAGCAGTCGGTCTGCTAGGTCCAGAAGCACAATAACAGAGTACACTGAAGGTTTTGCCTGGCATGTAAGTGTCAAAAACCATGCTCATTGATGTAAAAAAATCACATATCCTTTGTGCTTATTATGAAGCAGCAAATAAATGCACAGAGGAAGATGCCTCCTGACATATGCTTGACATAAGCAGCAAAAAGTCCACCTTGAGTGAATCAAACACTTCCATTTACTCAAGCCATGCATAGAGGCATTAGCAAAAGTACTATTTGCATGCAGCCCCATTTCCCTGTTACTATCCAAAAACTTATTAATGCATCAACCTTATTCAAATTATCCTGACCATGCTGTTGTTAAAAGCAAGCTATGCTTTATCACACATGTCCTTGACCACAGAATTAGGTCCAGAGAGACAGGGTAGGAAGAGTGAGAATTTCATTTCACTACTGCTTCTTCTCTCAAAGCAAATAATGACTTAAAAGTTTAATCTTTGACTGAATGAATACCTGGCATGTTGATAACCTTGCCAAATGACAGCTAAATTAAACATATATGAATGGTGTCACATAACAAGTCTAACCACTTATTTTTAAACATGGAAGAGTCTGAACAATTGAAAATATCTGGGTTGGGCTTATGAATTCCACACACCCTTTTTGTGCACTCAGTCTGCATAGCTGGTATAAGTAGATGGTGTGAAATGATGAAAAGAAATCTGAAGATTCGGAAGAAATTTGAAATAGAAAGAAAAAAAAAGCCAAAGAAGAAAAGGAAAAACTTGCTATACTAGTGATATTAATGAGAAAATAGAATGTAGCATAATACTGCCTTTCATTTCTGCTGCAGAGTAGGATGGAAGAACCTTAGGATAGAGGGAAAAACTGTATGTATGATATTAATATTGAAGAATTAGTAGTAGCATGAATAGAAAAAACACATAATAAAAATTAAATAGCCTAACCCTAACCTCACTTAGCAGTTTCTCCCTTGAATCAGCAAACTTATACCACAAAGAACTGTTGTCAAGTGGACAAGCAATGTGGTTTTGAATTTTATTACGTGTATATACAAAAGCAAATTTCTGCCAACCCCTAAACATCTTCACTGTTGAAAGAAGAAACAAGTAATATTAAAAGAAACCTTATTCTGACTTCATTGGTATTAACAAGCAACTTTTACAAGTAATTATTTCTATCCCTTTGCAGTCTCTTCAGGTAGTGTGAAGAATGGCCACAGACATACAGAGCCCAAACACAGCTATGTACCTCCAAGTATTTTCCTAGACAGTCTCTTGATATAAACTGGGGAAGGGGGGAGGGAGATGAGGCAAGAGAAATACTATTTAAAGGACAGGTATACAGGTTTGCAGCACATCTACAAGAAAGGTGGATGTTCCTCCCAGTGCCCAACTGGCAGCAGCCAGCTGGGTTCATCCCAGTCCTGCAGAGGGACTCAGTCATGCCCTGCTGTGGAGCCAGCTGGAAAGGCTGTGTCACTCCTCACTGGGGCTGTCCCACCACCCTGACAGTGATGCACAAAACATTGCCTGGGAATCCACAGCTAAGGCACAAGCAGAGGTTGCAGGACAGGAAGGTTCCATTCATTCCTGTGCTGCAGGCAGATCTCTCTACAGCCCAGACAGATCCCTCCACCTCTTCAAGTTCATCCAGTTTGCCCTTCTCTGGAAACACACGTATTACAGCAAAGTGCTCAGACATCATGGAAGAGGAGAAGTGTCTTGACAACATGCCCAGTGAGCTGGGCTGTCCGAGACCCAAAAGTGACTTAAGCATCAGGCTGAGTGTAAGAAGCCTTGTGTGAGAAAATACAGCCTCTACTACAGAAGAACACCAACCAACAGGGTATGGAAGCCAACACCTGCAGATCTCACTAAACTCCAAAAGACCCAAAAAGGCTACACAGTAAAAACTATGCAAAACTCTCAGGCCAATACATCTCTCCCTGCCCTGAGCCACCCAGGTCACCTTCACCCCATGTCAAACACAGGATGTGCCTTATGAAACTACACAAGGAAAGTATGAAGGCCAATGAGAAGCTTCGCCTGCAGCACAGAGATGGCAAAATTCCTTGTCATAAGGCCAGCAACACAGGATCATGTGCTGCCTTGGGTTTTGGCATGAGGGCTTAAGTCTTACCTTTGTCCTGCAGCTTTGGCTGGCAGTACACCAGAAGAAACTTCAATCAAACTTTGAAAGTCTACCATTTAAACAAGCTAGACCTCTTGTTTAATTAAAATGAACTCACAAAAATTCCATGAATACAAAGATAAAATAAACCACACAAGCACCCAGTAAAATCAAATATTTAAAGAAATAAACAGCAGTTTCTTAAATCCAGCTCAGGGAATGCTCCTTCAATGTCAAATGCTGAAGCAAAACAACTGCAGCTTCCTCTTACAGTATCACCACACTGGGATGCAGCAACACATATGGATGGTGGTAGACAAGCTCTGTGTACTGTCTGAAACACAAAACCCCATCCCTGCAATTTTACTTCAGGTTTTCAGTCGCCTTGTTACTCAATACATGCCAGTAAGCCAAGGATTGCAATCATTAAAATACTAACTTTTCACACAGATTACATTAGCAGCAACTGTCTCAAAAACAAAGAGCCAAATTAGCCAAACTCTAATAGTTCTAGTTAATGTAGGATTTTCAAAAACATAACACTTTTGAAAAAAGGCAAAAAAAGCAACTCATGTCATAGAGATACCTGTCACTGTTAGAAAGGCATCTGCACTGTTGCAGACTTCCTTCTGCTCATACCTTGACACCCTTTTTGAGAACTACAGTGATGTGAACACAACTTTAAGAGGTTCCTGGTCATTTGCTGTGGCCATCTGTTGGTAAAACGGGCATGTAAAATATCATCAAGAAATATGTATCTATTTAAATTATTCACATGTAGAAACATAGAATGGTTTAGAGTTGGAAGGGACCTTAAAGATAGTCTTCTTGTCTTCTGCCATGACTACAAAAAAAAATAAAAGAGGAAACAGCCTTAAGATGAGACAGGAGAGATTAAAATTAAAGATTCATTGTTAGGGTGGTCAGACATTGGAATAGGTTGCCCAGGGAGGTGGTGGAGTCCCCATCCCTGCAAGTGTTCAAGAGTTGTCTGGATCTGGTGCTGGGTGATGTGGTTTAGGGGTTACAGTGACAGGACTGGGTGGACAGTTGTATTGACTAAGCTTGAAAGTCTCTTCCAAACCTGATGATTCTATGATTCTTGCAACCCTCCTGCCATGGTTAGAGACACCTTCCACTAAATCAGGTTGCTCAGCTTTGCCTTGAACACTTTCCATCCAGCCTTGCCTTGAACACTTTCAAGGATGGGGCATTCATAACTTCTTTGGGCAACCTGTTCCAGTGCCTCACTACCCCCACAGCAAAGAATTTTTCCTAATATCCAATCCAAACCTACCCTTTTTCACTATGAATCTATTCCTCCTTGTACTATGACTACACGACCTTGTAAAAAGTCCCTCTCCAGATCTCCTGTAAACCCTCTGTAGGTACCGAAGGTGCTATAAGGTCTCCCTGGAGCCATCTCCTCCTAGGCTAAACAACCCCAATTGTCTCTGCCGGGTCTCCACAGCGGAGGCGCTCCAGCCCTCTTTAATGCTCAGTTTACAGCATCGCTTCTCTTTTCGAATCTTTAAAACCTCTTATGTTTCTCTTGGGAGGGGAAAAAACCAGAGCGGGAGGGGAAAAGGGGTCGTTTTTCATATCACTACCAAACGTTTGTTTGTTTGCTGTTGTATTTTTAAGGAATGAACACGGTCGGGTGTTTGCCCGTAGTGCTCAGTGAAGGGGCAGAGAGGCTCAGGCGCCGCCCGGGGGAGCTCTGCTGCCCGCGGCTCCAGGAGCCTCCTTCCTCTTCCTCCTCCTCCTCCTCCGCTCCCTTAACCTGAGCCCAGCCCGAGCTGCAGCTGCTGCCCGCGCCCCGCGCTGTTCCGGCGTGTCAGGGGACCCTCCGACTACTTTTTTAAATAGTGCTTTTAAACACTATTTTTAGCTCCAGCCTTCTTATTGTTCACGATGGAAAACAAATACAGGAGCCAAAAGAGAAATCCCCTTTCCTCTGGCAAAACTGCTCTAATTACACCATCATTAGAGAATGAACTTAATCGAATCACAAAAGGCGTCTGGGCAAACTGTGGGCCTGGGGGAACAACTGTCTGGCTGATTTTGTAACAATCCTTAGAGAAATAAAACTGATAAATATTTAATTCCCTTGGTATGCGAATCAGCATTGTCCATTACATTAAAGGGATAACCCTTCTTTAACCAATGAAATAACCTGCTTCCTAGACATTTTTAACATACATATCCTATTACCAAAGTTTATTTCTGAATAACATCTGTGTGGCAAACTATCAGTGAAATTGAGAACTTTTATGTTTTTCTATTAAAAAAAACATGCACACAAAATTTTTGAAAGAAATCCATACACAAGGCATGGATATTTTAAGCTGTTTCCACTTACCACTACACCAATAGAGCTAAAACTGTCAATAATTTAAAAATGTAAGCAAATATGTATTACAAGTACTTATAGTGTTTTATTTTAACTTAGAAAATGGAAATGAGTAGATGACTTCTCATGATCATTTCCTGATTTTACAGTAAATCCAAGAAATGACAGCAGTAATGCTACCCTTCTAAAATCTAGCCTGGGACAGAATAGTAGCTACATTAATCGCATCTTCAGGGTGGAAAGTGTCAGGAGAAAAAGAATGAATGTGAAAGCCATATTTGTATAAACTGGGGAAAAAAAAGAGAAAAAATAACTTGCAGAAACAAAGAAAATAAAAACAAAAGGAAGAAATAAACAAAAGGAGAAGGGTGTGGCCTGCAAGATCAATCCTATCTTGGCAACTGTTGGTAAGAAGTTATGCGTAAAAATTGGAGTACTACAAAGCTAAAACACTGATAAAAGGATGAAAAAGCCTAAATCCAGTTGGGAAACAAGAAAGAGGATATACACCCCTGCTTCTGAAAAAAGTCATTATTTTATACTATCCATTGCTCCTGAAACACTCTCATCACACTTTACTTCTATTAATTACCTGTGTCGTAATAAGGAGTCACATTTTACATTTTCAGTAAAATTCATGACCATTAACATGTAAGGAAGTTGTTTAGAAATTGAGAAGAGCAGGGAGCAAATGCCTACCCCCTCCAAAAAGCAACAGCAGGGCTGTCAGAAGAATTAGATGCATAAACTACTAGATTTGCTGCTTTGTGCACACAGAAGGACTCAGAATTGGAGTTTCCCAAACGTAACCTACAGCTATTTTCATTAGTTAATACTGAGAAACCTGTCATTCTGCAACTCAGCCCTCAGTTTAAAACAACTTGCGAATGTTTTTAATTATTCTTTAAGAATGGCAGTAACACTCTGCCCAGACTTATCCAAAGGCTGTCTAGAGGGCCATGCTTTCTGGCTGAAAAGGGTCTGCAGAGAAATCTAGTACTGCCAGACACCTAGTGTAACTGTTCTTTTTTCTCAGTAATCTGTTGAAAGCTAATCTTCATTGAAAGCTAATCTTCAGTACCACAAGTAAGGCATTGTCTGAAAAAAAAAAAAAAAAAAAGACCACTGTCTCTACTCTTGTTGCATATATAGTAAATATTCTACAGTATCCCATTTTGGAGCAAGAAGGAAAAGTGGAAGCAGGTTTTTTACAGTCACTATAGTGGGATTATGCATCATGTTGCAGAAAATAATAAATTGATGGAATAATACCAGATGCCTTAGTCATATTCAACTTCCTGACAGAAAAATGCTTACTATTACATCAACCATCCTGCAGTTTGGTCCAGAGATCCCGAAGCAGTGGCTGTTTTCCTCACATCAGTTTTTCCTCATATCAATTTGAATTAAGCTGCAGTTTGGAGTGATTTCACACAAACTCCTCCCTAGGTAGATCACATGTTGTACTGTATCTATCTGAAAATGAAAATACTTTTATAGACTAAGTGTCATATATATACAACTTCATAGAAGTTGTTTCAGGAAAGAAATTTTTTTTGTTACATCAATTTACTCATCTCTGTTTAATTCTTGACTAGATATCCTGAAGTCCTTTTCTGTTCTGTTCTAGATCTGCAGAACATCCTGGCATTGCCAGTGGTTGACCTGAAGTCAATCAGTATCATATTCCATGATTTCTCACAATCTCTTCATGTGATGCCAACTACTATGACAAAAAACCAAGTGAATACCCAAGTTTGAATATGAGCTTCAAAGAAGAGGAAAAAAAGGCATGTGCATTAATACTTTCTGCACTCAGGAATATCCTAAAAAACACTACTCTTTCCTATTCTACTGTTAGATTTTGCATTTAAGAAACCTTAGACATTGCACAAGCAAAGGGGCTGAAATATTGACTAATGCAAGGGAAGAGATCTACATCTGTCCAGGATGAGACAATGTTCTTGAAAACTAAAGAACCTTTGTTGGCATGTTTCAGTATTCATAAAAAGTAAAAGGCAGTAATTGCTTTTTCATAGTAACAGGTATTGGATTATAAATTCACCAAAAAACCACACAGCAAGTGAAGCACATGCAAGCACCTCAGGACACCATATGCTAAAGGGAGTATTCCCAGATCATAATGAGGTAATGAATGACCTGTTGCTGAGAGCCAGAAAGGAATCCCATTTAAGTATGTTTTTAATACAGATTATATCATTATAAATTTACTACAGAATAGACACTGATATTCTGCTATGGGCAAAGTAACCTTGCTCCTATTAGTCTGATTTAATCCTTGGAAATGAGCTCCACATTCCATCCCATTATCAGTTTGGTCTCAAGACTAAATAGAGAAAACTGCCACTTGAGAAGTTATCCCAAAGTTTGTGTTTCTGTACAACTGTTATGGTCCCCATCTGTCATAACCTCAAAGATAATCTGTACTTTAGTATTTCATGATGAAAATGTGGCATTAAGGACAGTCAAGTCAATATCATACATTACTAAACACACAGAACATGTACTTTGTTTTTTCATAGTGAAAATAATTCACATCTAAAAAAGTCAAAGAAAAGGTATTTATATTGCCTCAAAAAAAGATTCAACACCAAAAATAAAACCCCTAGCTTTTCATAGCAGTGTTACCAAGAGACACTGGACAAAAATTACCTCTCTGTTTCATGGTAGCGTATGGTCTCTTGTGCTATCTGCTTTCATGTCCCATCAAATCAAGATTGTCAAGTGACACCACCTGTAAAATCTCTGCTTTTAACTATCCCTTCCAGCCAGAGGATCAAATCAAAATTCCACATACTTCGAGGATCTAAGATGTCCAAGGCACATGTGTTGTTACAAGCAGCAGCCTGCTTTTCAACCCCTCCCTTAATGCCTTCACCACTTTATTTCAACACGAACCTGCACGTCAGCATCTGTACCCACCTATCTGCCACAGAAACTGGCACAAAAAGCAGTAGGAATCTGGAAGTTGAAAATCACAACTGAACTGTAAGGGAGAAAGTAGAAAGACAGATTTCCTTCTCTTGTTACCTTGTTACCTCTATATCTTCAAATATAAAATCCAGACATGTATGCCACCTTTATTTTTTAAAACAACATACATGAAGTTGTATATTTATGACACTCACTCTGCAATAGTATTTTTATTTTCAGATGGATATAGTACACCATGTGATCTGCCTAGGGAGGGTTTTATGTAAAATCACTCCCAACAGCAGCTTAATTCAAACTGCTAAGTGTCTTGCCTCCTTCATTTATCCTCCTATGGCAATGAAAGAGAAACAATTTCCATAGAGGGACCAGAGCCCTGTTTTGTTTTTCTTGATCTTGGATTTATATTTGCAGCTGGTCATCAGTGTGTCCTGGTAGCTAAGTTACAGCAGCTCCTCTGTATGCAGTCAGCAAGGATATGAAAGGAAGATGACCCCACTGCTACCTTCCACCCCACAAAAAAAAAAAAAAAAAAAGAAACCAATTTGAGAAAAAGGAAAATGGAATTCTCTCTCAGAGCCAAACCTCAGCTTACACAACATGAATCAATGCATCTCTTTTGGTCAGGTTTCGTGGGATCCCAATGCCACAGAAATGCACAGGCTTTGCCTTGCTTATGCCCTGTTTCTTTTAAACCTGCTCACACCCTCGACTCTGAAGTGGGTTTATAAGTGGGAACACCTGTGTTATCTTTGAAACACTTTGGCCAAGAATAATCCAGCAGGCAGAATCAGACTCTTTTTACACCTGCCTGCTCAGCACAGACACACGTGTAACCTGGCCGAGTGGTCTGCAGCCAGCAGCAATGGCCTTTCCTATAAGGCAGAGATCAAAGCAGTGACTTGGCAGGGTGCAGCCTGACAGACACAGCACGACACAAGCGGGACAGAGGCCTGAGAGGTAGGTGTAGCCAGCAGGAGAAACACAGTGGAAAAGGCAGGCTTGGCAGGGTATGAAGCGCATTGACGGGAGCAGGCGAGGAGGAGAAAGGCTCCACCGTACTTGACCTGTGTTAAAACATGCCATGCCGTGGAACAGCGTTAAGGAGGGGCTGTCTGCAGGGCGGCCCCTACAGATCGAAGGCGTACGACACCTTTTAACAAGCATTTCTTTATATCCTTCCTCCTCACCAAGGCTCTTTGTCCTACGCCAGGAAAACTCAAACAGAACTCAAACTCAGAGACAGCATAAACCCTCCCGTTTTTTACTTCAGTCTTCAATACCTCCATTCACATGAGTTAAAGAAACAAAATGATTTTGTCTGAATGCTTAAACCATATTTCCCAACAGCTGAATCTCTTGGAAAAATCCACTGTCAGTGTCAAAAAACATCAACTTTGCTCATTTTTTACCAATGCCTACTGTGTGGTCAGGGTCCAGGACAATACTATAATGAAAGGAATATGTAAACCAAAAGACATGCAATGAGAAACTGTTTCTCCTTCTTTTTGTAGATGGGGTGGACTGGGCTGAATTTTGCTGGGTATTGTTGTATTTTAATTTAGCCTTGCAGTCCTGGAACTGTGTGACTGCATCACCCATGCCCTATCCACAACCAGCAAGATGCAACACAGACACAGGAAGGTGTTCTCTGTGCAAGACCTGACTTCACACAGCTGGGACATCTGTAGTTACACCTTCATTTGCAGAATTTACCTGTCACAGGGACATGAACTGACTGCACTTCTGAGTCTAGTAATTCTGATCTGCAAAGAAGTTTTATAAAGATGTTAGGCCATACACTAAGGGAAGATATTTCTCACTGCAAATGCAAAACAAATGGGTTGCTGAAAAAAATGTTTAAAAAGAAGATTGATATATATAAAGTTTGGATGTACAAATAAAGTTTTTCAAGGGGATCCTTTAACTTGCACCTGAGGTATTTTAGCTTCTGAAGCAGCAAAGGAACTAGAATAAGGATATAGGAGGCATCAAACCACAGAGTTGCAATGATTTCTGCGCTGCTTCTCTCCCAGAAGATGTTGCATTGAAGCAGCCTCCAGGTCTTTACGCAGAAATTCAAAGAGATACTTCAATTAGCCACTTGAGAGGTGGAGTCTGTTTTAACCACAATTTCAAAGGACATGAAATTTGACAGAATATGTATACACCTAAATAAACTACTTAATCCCAAATGCTGTTTAATGTCATGCCTACATGATCTTGAAAAGGTCTGTTGTGCAGACTCCTTAACTGACCTCACAGGCTCTTGTACACAACGCCAGCTCAGGGTTGGAGACCAAAGCCTCAGACAGGTTATCCCTTCCAGGCTAGCTCCCACAATCCCCACAGATATTGTTATCATAAATTATAAACATTTTCTCTGCATTAATTGGGCTTTTAAAAAATTACTATACAATTTATATTAAAATGCTGTATTAAAGATTCACATCTCACAAAAAACAGTGGCTACTTGTCTCAAAAATCACCAATTTAGACTGAAATACTCCCGATTTACAATTACATAAATGAGCAAAGAGTGAAGCTTATGGTTGCTTTCTTCCCTATAAATGCTATGGACAGAACTCTGCCACAAAATTATGGGAGAGTAATCTGAAGCTTTGCAGAGCATTCATGTTGTCATTACCACACATCACCCATGCTATCAGAAAGCACTAGAAAATGAGGCACACTGGTACAAACAAGTTGAGGAGAGCTAGACAAAATAGGTCCCGAATATCTAAGTCCCGTTTATAAAGAGAACATAGTTGTTATACAAGCTAGTGACTTTGCAACTGACAAAGGCTCACAGTAAACTGCTGTATAGGGGAGACACTAATTTCTTTTAAAAATGTGCTACATTACATAACAGATTTTTTTAAAAATTAAAAAAATATTTCAAACACCAAACCTATAGCTGCTCTTTGCCTGGTGATCACAAAGAATTGCCTAACTCTCTTCCTTTTCCATCCCAGCTGCTATGCAACAGCAGTCTCAACCAACACATCAGCTATGCAGCAGAACATTTTTAAATCCCTACTAGAATGGGATGTACTGTCTGAAGGATTTACACCAAACTACTCTGTTTTTCCATTAATGCTAAATTACAGTGTGTACAAAGATGGAAAAGCAATTCCTTGCCAAAAGGCAACTAAAGAATCACACTCCTTAATTCCCCCGAAAAAAAGCTACCAGAGGGTAACCTCTGTTTTTTTCTTTTCCCAAAATAAACCCACCTCCATGCTTGTACTTGGAACAGGGTAACATTATATGGTCTTCACACATATGCACTATTCTACCAAGGCATTAACATGTCAATTAAAACTTGATAATGTAGCATCTGTATACATAATACACATGCAAATACAAGCAATATATCTGCCTTTTTCTGACAAGTTAAATGAATTCAACATTTTTCCATATTTAGGCGAATACAGATAGCCACTACACAATCCAAAACTGGCTATGCTTTTTTGGGGGTTGGGGGAGGGTACTTCTGTACTCACACAAAACCGCACTGACTGTAACTTGTTCCCTGTCTTTCACACAGATGCTTAATCCTCAAAAATAAAAAAGAAAAAAAGGAGGAAAGATCTAGTCTAGTTGCTGGGCTGTTGAGCAGAAAAGGATTCTCAAATGAAAACAGTTGTTTGAATGTTTCGTCTTCAGCCTTTCCCAGAAAAAGAAAGTCAGAGCTGTAGACCTGTCCTGTGCATCCCTCTCGGAAATAGGCAAGAAGTTCATGCCTAGAGAAGGCCTTCTGTTAGAATCGTCTTTCCGACCCTTCCTGACACCTAACTGAAAACCTCACTGCCAGCCCCAAAGCCTTAACTTTTGACTGACCTTCAGTCAGACCTGGTACTGGAGTGGAATTACCAGAGGAGGATAACTGAGTAGGATACAGAACCTTCATACGTTAAATCACTGCTGCGTGGGCGTCCAGACATGAGTCTGGAAGGGGTCCATCTGGGGATTTTTTTGTTTGGTTTTTTTTGGGGGGGGTTAGGTCATAGTCACTGCCTCGAAACACCACAAACTCACTTTGTGCCCATGATAAGGCTGTCACTAGTGAGCAGAATCACACTTGTCAGCTGGAAGGCTTATTTCCCTTCCATAATAAGTTTTTCCCCGATCAACAACAAAAAAAATCACAAAACCTTTTGGTGACAGTAGGACCATGGTATGCATATATCATGTTTCTACTTGACTGTATCATCTTTTGTGTCTGTTTATACTACAAAACTGAATAACCCTCACCAAATTGATAAGCTTAAAAAAACATAACCCAAACATGCTCTTCAATATGGAGAAATGGTGACCTGCAAAGCACATATTTACACAGTCATTAGCTTAAGATATAAAGAAATATATTGATGTTCAATATGAAGTAAAGCCAGACTCCTTATCACTTTTCTCTTACCTTGTTTCCTCGTGATCTTTTATTTGGATTTTCCTGCTTGGCTACCATTTAATCGTATCATCTGACAGTCCCTGGTCACATTTTAGAGTCCCATCCAGTAGTAATCTCAACTACTTCTGACTACAGTCAATGGTTGATACCTGTTTATATTAAAGGTGAAAATTAACGTAACTCTGGGATTATAAATGACGTTATTTATGTTATTTGCTTTTCCACAGATCTTTTGTGCTTTTCACTAAACTCTGTAACTAAATACTGCCAGCAATCTCCTTGCTCTTCCAATCATTTTCCAATAGCATGTCCTAGTAGAAAATGCTGCACAATAATGACAATTTATAGATGCAGCCTGTACTTTCAATAAAAACAAGTTGCCAGTCGCCTCCCAAATAAAAATCCTCATGGCTCCATGACTTTCCTTTGAGTCATGAGTAAAGAGCAACTAGATGCTAGAAACTCTGAATAACCCACACACCCACGCTACATGCGCCCAAAGAAGATCATTTCCCAGCAGACACTTGTGGACTCATTACTAACGATCCAGCTGCTAATTTAGCATCTGCTCTTGCTCTCAGGTTACCAGCAGGTCCCTCCCTACCCTACAACCCCGCTCTGAATGGGTCGTACTCACGCACAGCTTTGCTTCTTTAAAATACACGGGTATATTTAGCAACAGTAAGCGACTTTATACGATAAGGAAGAAGCATGGTTCAGATTAAGTAGGTAAATAAAACCCGATCAACTTAATCAAAAGCAGGTTTCATAAAACAAAAGTCTGTTTGATTTGGTCATTTCAGGGAAAATTTGAAAGAGGGGAAAAAAGCGATAAAACTTTATCTGTAAGAAAAAAAAGATTTTTTTTACCGTCCCCCTTCCCTAAAAGACAACTTGCTGCAATTTATTTAAACTAGATTTTTTTCACTAAGAAGCCAAAACTTTAGAGATATGACATGTATTTTTGTCATACTATATAAAGTGAAAAATCTCATATTTTCACAAGGGTACTTTATTCCAAACTGGATTCAGTCATTAAAACATTAATTTTCCAGCAAAGCTGAAAGTAAACTGCCAGCAGTAAAGTTCTGAACTTTCACTCAAGACTAAGTTGGTTTTGTAGATAAAAAGGTCCCTGCTGTTTGCATATTGCATTTGATTTCCTTATTAAAACTGAACTTCCTGACTTATATAACCATATCCTAAAGTTACACAACATTCACTTGTTTTGATTATTAGGAAGTTTTGAGATAGGGTGAAAAAGGTAGTATACTGAAGCAATAGAACTCTGTCTACTCAATCTGTACGTACATATTTTGTCACATTTTGACAATGCACATGCAAATTTCTATCACGCTTTGTGATAGAAATAATTTAATGGAATGAAGTATTAAATGCTATTGAAAAAACATTTTCACTGTAGAAAATAAGTACATTATCACATACTCAGTTCTCTCATTTAAGTGTTCACTAATGTGAACTGTTCTATTATAATACATTTCTTTATGTAAAAAGTAATAAAGCTGGCAGATTATGAATTACAGACTGCTCTAAGCACAGGGACATATTCAGACATAATAAATTAATTGATGGCAACATTTACATCTGTATGCAGAGGTCATATGGCTTGTTATCAGTTTTATGTAATTACAAAGGTATACAGTAGACAACACACTGGTGTTGTCTGAGCTTGAAAATAGCTGGAATTAGATTAAGTGAGAAAAAATAGTAATTCTATTCCTGCCTATATCCTACATATAAGCATAAATCAATGGGGTTTAGCTGTTTCTTGTAACACACTGGTTGTAAAATTTATATCTAAACATGTAAAACTTTGTGATTATTACTATGCCTACACAATTTAACTTGCTATTTCATGAATAATAGTTTGCCCCTTTCTTCTTCTGCAGGACAGTAATGCTTGGTGAAAGCAGATATCAGAGAGAACTGAAAGGTGTCGGGAAAAAACAAACAAACAAACAAACAAGCAGCTTGAGGAAAGCGATTTATGTAGCTGTGGACTTCTATAACTTTCCTTTACCATACACCCTGCTGTGTCTTTACACGTACTCCCTGGGTCTGCTCAGTTTGTGACTTTCTGGCCCACTGTCACTGTAAGGACAATTTTAGAAGGCCAAAGTGCTGCTTCAAGCATGGGGAAACGAGATCTGAAAGGACCAAGGAGCACAAGACCAAGCAGAATGTGGCTGTCAGATGATAAGCCATGGCAAAGAAAACTCCTTCCAATGTTGTATAATGCAGCCCCCAAGCAACGATAACTTTACTCCAGATACAAATTCAAGGACGCGGTTCTCCTCTTCTGTCATGCCAGAAAATTAGAAATTTGCTAGAGAGAATTAATAAAAAAAGCCAGGAAGAACAGACTTCACTATCAAGTGACAGTTTCATTTTTTCCGAGTGTTTTTCCAAGTGAGATCTATTTACCCTGAGCTCCTAGAAACATACACATACTTTCTGACAATTAAAAAAAAAAACAAAAAAAAACCCATGAAGACCCGAACTCCACCACTTGTGAAATCTGCAGGCAATACTGCCAAACCACAGAAACACACTGACTGCTATACAAGCCAATAGAGAATTTTAGGCAATTTTGAGTCTGCATCAGGTGTCAACACGCCTTCACCCTACTGTGCAGCATTAAAAATTATATTCCTCACCTCTTATCTTCTGCATGTATTTTGAGGAACACAACAGTACCACTCCTCTCTGATATAAGGAGAGTTTAATTGGTGAACACGTGGTTTCCCTGTGTACAGACAATTTTGTAATCTATAAGCTTGCATGGTCTGTCAGATCATTATCCTCATAAATCCATCTATGACTGCAACATTTGTTTGAAGTAAATAGATTGCAGAACAATTCTGGAAAGACTGGCACAGCTGTATGACTCCGTGGACATGCTGGCTCCAGAAGCAAGGTCCCATAGGGTAGCATTTATTTCCAGTATTAATCAATGTATGTTGCCCAAACCACAGTTTTGAGTCTTCCATCTGCAACTCAGTGAGAAATATGAATGCATTAATTCAGAGATATGCTGCCATTTTCAAAGGTTCCTAAAATAATCACACATTTCCTTTTAAATGCCAGGAGACCCTACCAAACCAGCAGGATGAAAGAAAAATCTGTTTCTTTCTACAAGCAGTAAGCCACGTGCTTGCTCTCCCTTGTGCTACCCATCGGTAAGAAGGCTTGCTACCCAGACCACCTGCATGCAAAAACCAGAGCTGTGCAGGATCTGCAGCCTAATCCTTCCTCACATCACTCCCAAGCAGGTCTACAGGTACTACTCACAAACGTCATGCAAAAGAAGCCTATAAAACAGCTTCCTGTGTGGACCTCTCTACACCCACACAATTTACTTCTGAAAAACTGAGGTCTTTTCTGATAAACACTATGGAATAAATCACAGGTACCTCAGCAGTCACAAAAGGAACATGAAGTCTCTGATTCACTTAGTTCCCTGAATTTTGTAAGAAAAACTATCTTATTGTTGGAAGAGAAAGCAATACTATTTTTAGTCTCTTAACTCCATCCCTATAGTACAGCCGCTGAACTTCCTATTTTTTTTTCCTACATACAGCAATGGTATCCATTAAAAGAGAAGCAAGAGAATATATTTCTCCTCATCCACTTTCTGGATCATTTGCTTGAAGGGTTGATCTGTGCAGCAGGCTGACGTGCATGTCCTCTCAAATGATGACAGAGCTCTCTGCTTCTAGCCATTGTATGTATGTAGCCTTCCATTCAAATCCGGCACCAAAGTTTTGCACACAGACACTACTTACGACAGCTTAATATTTTATATACAGCACTGAGCTGTTTGCCCTGTAACAATACAGGTGAGTGGTAATTTACATTAAAAAAAAAAAAACAACTCTTTACAGATACACCACTTTAATTTAAAGATAAACTCATCCCCTTAAAAATAAATAAATAAAATAAAACTTTAAAACATAATAAATCAATATTGTCAGTTTCTTTCCAAGCAAATTTAAGCTAAACTGTAAAGTATGAAGTAGTTTCAGGCAATTTTTCCTCTCTATCACTTCAGTACTCAACTGAATTTAAAAATCTGAAATTATTCTCAGGTAGCAAATTAGTATATAAATAATTGGCAACTCATCGCAAGCAATATTTCTTTTCAAGTAACTCCTTATGAAAATGAAGCACCATGGGGAATTTACGGTGCTTTTTATGGCAAGAAATCCATGGTATCTGTATAAACAGGTTTTATACTTCAGGCAGTTTTATATGTGTAAAATATTTTCCAGTAGACCTGGATCTCATTTTTAATAGGAGAAAGTGTGGTATTTAACCACTTGAATGCAAAGAGCTTTCATTCCAAAATAACTATGGCTAATTTGAGAATACTTAATAATAAACAACTATATACTTGAGCAGTACTCTTAAATAAGGCTGGTGCAATGGCAAGACAAGCTGTAGGGTCTATAAAAAATATAAGCAATATCTGCTCCTGCAAAAAGAACAAGTGAGAACAATATCTGCTCTTGAAAAAAGAAACAAGTGACCTCTGAATCCTTAATCAGTATGAACAACATACTGTTAGCATCCAAGAGGTCTTTAGTTGTAGATTACTGGTGGAGAGATGGCACTTTGAAGTCTACCATCATGTAAGGAAAATCAACTACAGAAGGAACACACAGAGGAATGAACGTACAGACTGCACTCACCATCTTTACCGAAACATCTCTCCTCCTTTTATAATGAGATACCAAATTTTTCTTACTTTAATACAAAACATAAACCTGAACCCCTGTAAAGCACCAAGATCAGTGTGCACGCACAAGTATTTGCCTGATCTGCCCAACTGAAGACCATGTTGGTCCCTCTCATACCTGTCTGATGCAGGAGCAGACCCAGAGATTTCAGCCAAGCTGCTTGGGATGTGCACACCTCAGCCTGGCAAATGAAGCAGGGCAGGACCAAACCCAAAGGACTCTTTGGCTCAAAACGTGAATACTAAGGCAATGGGAGCATAACCCAGTCTCCTCCATGCTGAACAGGTCAAATAAATTCATGCTGCTTCAGAGCAGCTGATCAAAGTCCCATTTCCAATTTTGCATTAAACAATTAGCCACTGCTTTTGCTGCTCTTCATTCTCTGGCAAGTAATACAAGCAGACTCTGACTCTGTCCCAACAGAGTCCAATAGACTGTGGGGACAGACAGACTCTGAGTCTGCTCAGTCCTTGGCAGTCATTTTGTACAGTACTACGCTAACAGCCTTACCAAAAATTTAAGGGGGGAAAAAAAGGGAAAAAAAAAGGTGCTTCTAAGAAAAAAAAAAATTCCTGGTTTGTCTTATATGGGGCCGGAAGATAGTAAACATTACAAAAAATAGAAAGAAATACTACATCTGAGCCAGGAGAGGGAAGGCCCTGTATTTTGATCCTGGTATCAAGTGCTAAAATCTGAAACATTAAGACCTGAGACATTATTATTTGTGAAATAGAACTACTAAAAGGAAATAAATAAAAGAACAGCTTGCACCCACTGATAGCAAATAGTTCCAAAATTCACAATTTGTCTTCTTCAGAAAGAATTCTACACCACAACTATAATCAATGTTCTCTAGAAGAGTAATGTTTCCTGGTACCTGTGAAGTTGAAAACTGAGCAAATATTTGTTGCAGACTAACTAATTGCTCTTTCAGGAAGGTATTCTCTTGTTTCTTACATGTAAATCCATGTAAAAGTTGGAAGGGGAATTCAAGTATTTACTAGGAAGTTAGGAAGAAAAGCAACTTTACTGTCATCATGACATGGTTTAATCATCAACAGGGCTGTGCTTAGGTTGTCTTTTCTGAACTGTTTTACAAAGTTGGTACAATCTATAGGATTTGAGGTGAAGGGAAAAAACAGCCAATTAAATTTATTATTTAAAACTTCAGTGTAAATTTTTATCCTTCCCCTATGTACACAGGTAATTTGGAAAATCCACAAATCTCTGAACTTACGATAAAATTTTGTTAGGTAATGACATGTAAAAGGTGACTTCTTTCAATTTTAAGTTTGATCCTGGACCCTCTGTTCATCACACGTGTAATTGTCTGTGTTTGTCTCACAACAGAAAAGGTAGGTTTAATAATAAGAAGCAATTCCGCACTAACACATTATATTTAGGAATAACAAACTTGATCAGAAGATAGCAATCCCTGACTTGCTAGAGTAAGAGCAGGAACAAAAATCTCTTCTGGTTTATAAAAGATATGATGGAGTTGGAGAATGATTTCCTGCCACGCCCTGGTTGCTCCCTATCATCCCGATGTCAGTCTGGGCTCAGGCAAGTCTACTCCCACACACAGCCAAGTGTTGGACAATTTGCAGCAGCCCTGAGTACATGAAGGGTTGGGGACTCACTAAGCAAAAAGTGGTCCCAGTTTATCCCCCTCAGAACAAGTCACTACCCAGGGAATGAAGCTGCACAACAGACCTTAAGAAGACACAAAATATGACAGCAAAAAGACTGCATGTTTCAAAAAGTACAAGGTTATGCACATCTGACAATGTAGCATTATTTTAGCATGTGATGCTGCTTGGTGTTGCTGTGACACGACAGAGTAACTCTCCAGTTCAGCAGAGGAAAAGAAACGGGTAGCTAAAAGCAACCAAAGTAAATAACTGTGTTAATTACAACACCGTCAGTTTAGCAACATGATCTGACCTAATTGTAGCTGTATTTAATTGGGAATTGGGAGAGTCAGTCTTAGAAGCACCTGAAAGTGTCACAGTACCGAGATTTTAATCAGTGTAGAAGGCAAAGGCTGGCCTCCATCCCAAGAAGAAAGCCCTGTCCTAGCAATAAGTGCTCCTCAGAACAACCACAAGCAACATGGCCAGCCCCCTTAGAGCAGAGAAAGCTGTGTTGACACTGAAATGTGAGCTGTACCCCCAGGGAAACCAGCAGTAATTTATTTATTATCCATAAAAGTTTAGGCTTGCTTCCAAAAGTACCATGAGAAGTTATTCAAAAGAAAAAAAAAAGAAAAAAAAACCCCAAACTCACTACCACGAAAAGAAACAGAAGGAATCTGGATTTGCACCAAGATATTACCTCCTCAACACCCTGAACTGTTGCTGAGACATTCAGAAATAAAGCACTGCCACAGGAGCAAATATTGAAGAAAAGCACAGAAAATCTTTTTTTCTTCTCATTTGTCTGAAACTGTTTACTGATTTTGGAGACTCCCCTCCTGGCAAACTCAGACAAAAACAGAGGGGAAAATACATGTACTGTGCACAGTAAGAGCAGACGTGCCATGATTGATATATTTATCTAGGAGGTATTTTTGCTGCCTATGCAAGATACTGACCTCAAACATAAAAAGTGCAGAAAAGAAAGTCATCTAAGCACAGAAGTAAGAAACAATGAAATAATATGGTTTTTTGTAACTTGGAGTCTTTATTTATCTTTTGGAACCTACTAATGCAGGAAAATAGTTGTTATTATAAACAAAATAACTCTTCACAACAAAAGATGAGTGTTTTAAAGGGTTTGAGCAGAATTTACTAGCTAATTTTCCCTTACATCAGAAAACTGCTGCCATAGCACCCAACAAATCTCCAGGGTGAGCACTGGAGAATGCCCACTGTGGGATGCATGGGACAAGAAGGAAGAAATGAGTTTTGAAACAAAAGTCATCCAGATAATCTAAAACAGAGCTTTCCTCTTGTGTGCCGGGAGATGTGGGCCTTGACTGAGATGATTCTGTAACTGGTGGATTTACATATACTACAGCATGGGGACCTCCACACAACCTCAGAGGACAAACTCCTGCTCAAGCCACCACCACACCATCTGGCATCACGTAACACAAATACAAAGGAGAAACATTTCCCCCCTCTCCCCATTCAAAAAAAAAATCACACAAAAAAACAAAACCAAAAAGCCAAAAAAGCACAAGAACCCTGCCTTTTCAGAGAAAAGGGGACTAGCAGACTAACAGGAATGACTGTCAGACTTTGGAGAGAGCAACGACTGATCATCAGTAGTGCGTTTGTACTCAGGCCCTTGAATTTTATTGTTCTTTAGCCACTAAGCCACTGAAATATTACCAAAAAGCAGTAATATAAAGAGGTTTTATATCGTCTTACTATGAATGGTAACAATGAATGTTTATTGAAACAACATTTGAAAATTCAGAAAGCATCTCATCTCATCAAATGTTACCCATTTTAAATCTCTCTTCTAGTGGTCTTCAAAAAAAAACCCATGTCATTAACTCCTGATTACTGAAAACCAACAGTTTTAGCTCCACTTCACAATAACACCCCAGTAACAGTCAATGAGATCAGCACACATTTATTTAAACAGAGCCTAACACTTAGGAAAGGAAAGGAGGCATGGCAAACAGAGAATGACACTGATTGTTAGCCACTCTTGGTGAAAATGTAAAGTAACACTTATCTGATTAAGTACTTTTGGATTGGTACTTGCTGTTGGAATTTTACAGTATGGCTATATTTAGAACACTGATAATATAAAACGTAATTTTCTTGCTCAAGATCCATGTCAGAGGGATGATTTTGCATGTTACCTGTTTATTTTTTGAACAAAGGAAGTTTTCACCGTTAGCACCACAACACCAGTGCAGCTGAGGAAGACCATATTTTCTCTAACCTTTGAGTCACTAGTAAGAGCTCGCTAAAGAAACACCGACTACAACACAACAATGTCAAGAATACTGGGGCTCACATCTCTCTGGTGTCTCACTCAAAGGAAAAAGGAGGACTCCAGGCTGCAGGGTGGTCCTAGGAATTTGGTGTAGTAAAAGCTACTGCAAGTTTAATCCTCAGCCCTCCCTTTGCCAAGCAGAATCTTGAACGTGGGTTTTCTGTAAGAGAGCTCCCCAATTACCTGGTTGATGATTACTTAGGTGAGGGATTCTCCATCACACTGTACTGAGCTGTTCCACTTTGCATACACCACAGCAACATTGGGAGAGAAAGGCAGAAGAGCTCACAGACCAGCCTTAAATACTTATGCATAGGTCAACCACATTGAATAAAAACAGGACACTAGAGAACACAGAATCAAACCCAAAAATGCAGTCTGTCTACTGCAGATCTGCAAGAACCTCAGGCCAGACTGCAGCACTTCATTTCCACCTTTCCTACTTGCTTTAATAATGCTCACCATGTCAAAAAAAAGTGTACCCAGGTTGCATCTTTTTTTGACTACTAGAGAAAGCTCTGTAACTCATGTTTCATCACTCAAACTGTAAAGGAAACTGAAAACTCTCTTCCATACAACACATCCCAAGGAACACACAAAACACAGCTTAATGTACAGATACCATGTTGAATTTACAGAACTAAGAAATTAATGTTATGGTCCCACAGACACTCTGAATCTGGAAGCTATATTAAGAACAAAAGAACATAGAAAAACCATTCCAAATCCTTTTTTTTTCCATTTCTCTGGTTATGACAACTCCTTTACATAATGCACAGCACCTGAGGCAATTAGCTGAGGGATTAATGAAACTGAAAAGACATGGTTTCTGGTATGAGGGGACTAAAGTGGGTACAAGATGCTGTGCATCAGTGCCATCAGAGCACAGCCCTGCCACACAGCTTTGTGACTTGCTCCTTAGCATGGCTGAAGTCCCTGCTTCATCGCTGACACTCTCATGCTGAAACTATGACAACAATACACTACTCCCAGCATCACTTATTTAATGATAAGCAGCCTGGCTTACTGGGCAACTAACAGCTCTGGAAACACTCTCTATATTAAGAGGATTCATACCTTAATAATGGTTGTAATTTCCATGACCTGGAAATGCAGCCATTTTTAAACAATCCTTAAATCATAATTTTAGCTGGAAACATGGATTGTAAGTCTTTTCCAATTCCCAGTTTCTCATGTATAAACTGGCTTAACCCGCTATGGAAAAAACAATTTCTAAAGGCCTGTCATTCTCTTCGAAGCAGGATTAAACTGTGAAAACTGTCAATTTTCATGGAAATCACAATGCCAGAGCAACACAAAAAGCTGCAGTATACAGAACACAGTCGTTGCCAGAAAATCAAGTGTTTGCTGATGCTAACAGAGTAGCTAAAGCCCAGACACAGGGGAACACTTGTTAAGGCACTGAATTGCAATTCAGGAGAAGTGAGGTGCTTCCCTAACTCTGTCACAGGCCTCTTGGATGCTGTTGGAGCTGGTCACATAAATGTGTTCACACTTTTGCCTATATAAATAATATGGAGTCTTCTACATATATTTCTTTAAGCCAAATTAATATTGTTAGGGAGTCTTCATAAATGCTCGTGAGATAATTCAAGTCTGTGACAACAGAAGTCTACGTGAATACAGATGATTAAGAATAAATACACGTATTCAAGAGAACTCTCATTCCTTTGAAGGGAAAAAAAAATTCTTTCATTCTGTCCATAAGCATGCATTGGGATCTGAATTACTTGACAAAAAGAAATATACCACTTCTCCAGCAAGTAGGGTTAACTACACACAAAGCAGCCATGTATTTACAGCACTGACTTCAATATAAATATTTAGGAAGTTGTCTTTCTTTAAGGATCAGCATCTTCTGAAAGTGTACCCATGAGAGCACTTGAAACTGTAATTAATGCCCCCTTCTCCAGTGCAGCCTCCTGAAATTGACTGTTACTGGTGTAGCCAGCCCAGACTGGGTGGTAAGTAAAATCTGTCTTATAAAAATGTTCCTGCAGAGCAGTGAAATGATTCCATGAAGACTAGCAATTTGACCAAGATGTAAATTTACAGGAGCAAAACCTGAAGAAAAATGAATCTGAAATTACAAGGGAAAGAATGTGAACAACAACTAAGACAGGTGACAGTAAGAAAGAGAAGGTTCAATTTCATCTAACAGTGGCAGGGGTGGCATAAAATAGCAAGATGGAAAAATATAAAAGATTCCATAGGAACAAAATAATGAGAGACAACTGGGAGATGGGGAAATTCAAAACAAATTCTGAATATTCTAGGCAGTACAGAAATGAAAGATATTTTATAACATCTTCATTCTCTACTCTGTCAGATTCTGAAAGGAAAAGGGAAAAAAAAAGGAAAAATAATATATGAGAAATAGGAATTTGGACTTCAGAAAGAACAGCTGTCAGGAGTGGATTGCATTGCATTTATCTCGCCATTTGGCTTACTCTTACAATTAGCATCCTTATCTTCAGCAATCCTGAGATATTAGTCATGACCGAAAACACAAATCTGTTACAGTATATTAGCTCAACAGTTACATTCATATGGAGGTGCCAAACACAGAAAAAATTGCCCTGTTTAATTCTATGCAATAGCAAGCACAATTTTTCTGTCATTACTACCAGAGTTTTATTTAATGTGATGTATCTCCACTGACACAGAAAGAAATACTTTGGGCCCAGACTGAGAGGAAGACAGGGTTAATGTTGACTATGGTGCCAGAAAAACGCATCGCAGGGAAGCTCCCTGTCTCAGGTGGACACATAAGAAGTGAATTGAAGTGAATTGACTGAATTCTGCAGGAGTGGTGCAGATACAAATAATGAAACAATGTGAAGGCCAATGCCAAAAGCACAAGCATCAGTTTTGCAACTGATCAAGGCAGCAATCTTGAAAGTTGCTACCATGCAGGCATAGAACAAGGGGAAATGGCTTTAAGCTAAAAGAGAGGAGGTTTAGATGAGGTATTCGGAAGAAAATTTTACCATGTGGTGAGACAGTGGAACAGGTTGCCCAGAGAAGCTGTGCATATCTCATCCCTCTCAGTGTTCAAGGCCAAACTGGATGGGACTTTGAGCAATATGGTATAGTGGAAGGTGTCCCTGCCTAGGGCAGGAGAGCTGGAATGAGATGATCTTTATGGTCCCTTTCAACCCAAACCACCCTGTGATTTTACCACACTGCTACTCTACATTTCTGGTTACAGTCATTGTCCTTTGCCATCTACCACTCTGCACATTACACAGAAATTTCATATAAATACAAAACATAGAAACATATACAAATTGCTCAGTTTTCCAATTAAAAACGAATTACATGTTGTTTCTTTTTACCCTAAATTGTGCAACACCTGGATGTGAGCTAGAGTATGATATAACTAGTGTTACATAGACTAATAGATGTTCTGTGTACAATAGTGCTCTTCAGGCTTTCCTAGACAAAAAAAACCCAAAACCCTAAACACAATATTAATATTTTTTAAAGCATGTTGTGCAGTTCCACAAAGTAACTTGTTTAACAACATGTAGTATTTATAAAATAGTAAGAAAATGCTCCAACAAGTTGAGATGTGCAACTGGCTCTGTAGCTGGGGGTTTGCTTTCCCTGGTTCTGCATGTAAACATTACTGATGTTTCACATCCTTATCTGACTTCCAGGGACACTTCAATCTAGCAGGGAAGTCACTCCAAAATAGGTGTGCTAAGATGTGCCTGTATTTGCTAGTACCATAAGTCCATGTGAGATAGGGAAGGAAGCACAGAAAATAAAGGTCCTACTTAGAGAAAGCGCTCATACATCCAGTTTAATACAGAGGCTTTCCCCACATTTGCCAGACTCCAGAGGAAGCTTTTCTGTGCTCAGACACAGGCATGAAGATGGATCCATAAACTGCTGTCTTCTGTGGGAGGTGGAGATGCCTTCAGTGGCCAGGGAAGATGCTCTGCTCTTTGTAAGCTGCCTAACAGAGCAGAACAGAACTGATCCTTGAGCTTGCAGTGCCATTTATGTCTGTTATGCCAAATTAGGGTCAAAAAAGAAACCAACTGAAGCACCCAGAGAAGATTCTCTCTGCTCTCCCTAATGAAACAAGGGCAGATACAAACAGAAAGATACTAAAAAAGTGTATTTGTCTTTTAGTATCCATTGCATAATCACAGAGTAAATCATCATTTCTGCTGCTGCTACTGATTGCCTTAAATTCACTTTCACAAACCAAAAAGAAATGTTCATTAAATAAAGCATAATGAACTCAGTAAAGCTTTTAAAAAACTTATGCCTAGCAGTCAGTAATAATAAAATTATTGGTTCTGAAATCAACAATTGTTTTTGAAACTGAAAAATTGGGAAAACCCTGCAACACCAGCACAAATTGCAGCTTTTCCTTTGCCATTTAAAACAAAAAAAAAAAAAAAAAACAAAAAAAAAAAAAAGAAACAAATAAAAACCAAACCCCAACAATATCCTACATTTAAATGTAATTCTCAAGGAACTGTGCCATGGAACACACACAGTCAATTTATCTGTGTAAGCACACATCAGAGCTGCTCTACCCTGCATAAATGTTACATTAAATTTGTTCACTGTTTAACAAGGGAGGGTCACAATGTGCTGTTAATGATTTACATAGAGACAAAACAGCTCTGCCTAAATTTTGTTAAAAATTGTGAAGCTACAGTCATTTTAACTTCTCTTTCATAACTGCAAGCTAAGGCAATGAATAAGCTGGAAATGTGTATAGCACATCTTCTGCCCTGAAAGGAAGGTATTTCTGTCACAACGGCCTTAACAGCCAGAGCTCCTCAGCCACGCTCCACAGATGCGGTTCATGTCTGGATTCATACGGAAACCAAAAAGGACAAAGCTGTGCTCTTGCTGCACTTTCCTGTCCCTAACAGATTTCATCACTGAGTGAGCAAAATCTGATTAGGGATCAAACATCCACCAGTGTCCAATACGGATGATAGCAACTCAGGGAATTATGAACCATTCAGTGAAGTCCCGTGCTAACAGCACAGATACATCTAGGCTGGGAAGGTCTGACTTGCAAGAAAAGGCAACACAAAGTAATTCAAGGCTGAAATGAGCTCAGATAAAACAGGCAGTCACACCTTGGTGCACACGACAGTGTTGCCATCAGCTTCCACATGAGTAGATTAGCACCCACACACTTTGTTATACAATATCACAAGTGCATCTGCACCCTACGATTGGATTCACCTCCTTGAGCCATGCCAGGAGCAATATGACTGAAGTTAATGCAGCTACTGTAACTTCTGTTCATGTACTTGATATCCGAGTCTGGCTGTGGACAAGTTTACACAGATGAAACAGGTTACAAAGGATTCAGGAGTGTTATTCAGAAATGCCCCCAGGCCCCAGTGGTCCTCTCTGAGATGCACCAATGACGTGTTCCTATTGCAAATTCAAATTTTTAAAAGCATCTTTGGATACCTAGCAATCAAGACAAATTTTTAGTCAGCACTGCATCTGAATTACTCTTCAAAGCACACATGTAAATTGGCACCATAGATCTCCTCTTCACCAGGATTTTAGAAAGCAGCTATACTGTTACATCAACTAAATACAGAGAGGGGAGGAACCTTACATCTACCACTCCTCCTGGAAGGTTAGCCTAAAAGGTCACAATCAAACAGGCTCACTTTCAGCTGGAATTAAGCATTTTACTTACAAAAAGATCAGCAAGCTATGTCATACTCTGCAAGTCAAAGAAACACGGCACACTGTTTCATTACCACAGCTTTAGCAATGGCATCTTTTCTTCGCTCACTGCTCCCTGTACTACTTTCTATGTACACTGCAAGGTTCCCTATTAAACACAAACTACGGAAACGAAACTGAACAAAACTACTGTAGCCCACTAGCACGTACTTTAGAGCTGTTTCCTACTTCGTTGAAAATAAATTTATGATATAAACATTAGAACTAAAAATAACAAAGCTCCTGAAGCAATCACAGTCTCTTTCAGTCTGTGCAGACAGTGTGAAGTAGAGCAGTAAATTGCAGCGAGCAGACAGCACAGCTCTTAAAACTTGCCCAGCTTTTGCTCTGACAAAAGAGATCACTTAGGACCTCATCGTGCTGCTGCTCTCGTCATTTAATTAACGGACTAATAAATTCCACTGCTGGCATATCTTCTACTTGTCTGTTCTCTTGAAAACCCCTAACCCTCGCGCGGTTTGCACTCGGGCTGACCGCTACTTAGCAATAGTGCTGCGAGAGCGGTGCCTGTCACCAAAGGCAGGAGGCACTGGGAGTAGTCACCGCGGTCTCCCACCAACCTCGGACAATTTTGGGCACTTTTAATTCGCGGTTGGCAACGCTCTTCCCTCCTCTGCCGCGGCCGTGCGGTGGGGCTGAGACCCACGACTGGGACGGCTGAATAAACCTTTCAAAGGCTTTTGGCAGCTGCGCCCCGGCAATCGGGCAGACGGCCGTATGGGCGAGAACCTCTGCGGACGCGGGACCCCCGCCGGACGGGTCGGCACCGAGCCCCGCCCGCGGCCCCGGCTCCCTCTCCGCCACTGTCCCTTCTAGCCCCGGTGGCCCGGGTCGGGAGCTACGAGCAGCGGCTCCCCTTCGTCCCGCAGAGCCGCCCCGAACCACCCCCTGAAGGGAACAAGCCCCGAACCGAACCGGCTCTCCGCTCTGGCAGCCGGAGGGGCAGCGCCGGCAGCCGGGCCGGGGCGCCCCTCCCGCAGGGCAAAGGCGAAACAGGCACTTTCTCCTGCTCCTGACCTTTTTGCACCCGAGCTCACCGCCCTGCCGCCCCCTGCTTCCCGCCGTGCCCCCTCCGTCCCCGGGCTGTGCCCCGAGCGGGCCGGGCGCCGACACCTGCGCGCCGCTCCGAGCTCGGCGCCCCAGAGGGAAGCGAGACAGGCGGGACGGAGGGAAGGCACCGCGGCCCGCCGGCCAGCACGGCCGCTGTCGCCGTCCGGAGCCACTCCGCCCGTGG
>VXAX01002810.1:165933-200173 GCA_013399835.1 Leptocoma aspasia
TACCGAGAGGGAGGGAAGAGAGGAGAGTACAGGAGTGAGAGCCGCCCTCGCCCCCACCTCCCCCGCTCCCCGCCCCGCTGCCGGNTTTCCATGTGACTGCCCGGCACGAACGCAAACACGGCGGTCGCCCCCGCGGGCACTGCCAGGGCGGCCGCCCACACCGCCCACGCCACGGCGTGGGACAGGAGCGGATGGGGTAACAGGCGGGGGAGAGGAGAGACAAACCGACAAACCCCCTGCCACCGCCAGCTCCCAGGACCCTCCTCCGTCTCTTTTGCCACGAACCTGGCAAACCCAGTGCTTGTCAGGCGACTGTGCCCGAGGCTGAGCCCCGCGGGGAGCGGAGGCTTTTCCTCAGCCTCACACCCTGCCCAGCCCTGGCTCTGCCACCTGAGGCCTGTTTCTCGCCACCTCTGTTCATACAGGGACATTTTTTTTCTTCTCTCGGAGGCGGCACAAACAACTTTTAAAATTAGCAGGAGCTGGAGGGCCGTGGCACGGCAAGGCAAGGCTTCTCCTCGGGTTTTCCTCCTGCGGAATGAACCCAGCATGGGGAAGGCAGCCGAACCCCCCGGGCGGTGCGGGGCCCACAACGCCACAGTCTTCGTGGAAACGTGGGATCCCGTTAAAATCTGTGTGTGTTGTTTCAGGAATGTCCCCCTTCACGCCTTTTTCCCAGAATATCGACTGCTATACCTGTGTGTGAAAGCAAAACCAGGCTGTAGGTGAGGGAATCTGGTTGGCACTACGATTGTGTGTGTCCTCAGCCCGGCGTTGGGCAGCCTGGCTTCTCCAGGTATTTCAGGAGTTTCTCTGCTCCTCCCCATTTGTGTCACCTTGCTTTCCCAGCCACGGTGGGAATGTGGCAGAGACAGCGCGCAGGTCAGAGCAGCCAACACCAGCACCAGGAGACAGGAGGAAGCAGACTGAAGTTACAGTAAGAAACTCGAATGAGGAACTGAGCTGCTGCCTTACTTGGCTTTTCACCTGGCTGCCTTGGTGATAGTTGCATAATGCTTAATGGTCACCCCTTTCCCCAAACCCTTCCATCCCTTCAGTCTTGAGCTCGTATTTCTGCATACTCTGCCCATCAGAAAGTGTCTTGCCCAGTTCAGTAACCACACAGAGTAGATGCAAGCAGCTTCTCTGGCTCCAAAAGTGAGTTGCTTCCTCAGCAAGCAAGACTTGGCAAACAGGGGTCAGAATCTTCATGTGGCTGATGGCATATGCAAGAAAACCCCATCTCAGGCAGATTGAAAATGCTTTGAAACATTCAGATGTTGGATTAATTTCCAAGTAACAGAGGAGTGAAAGACATGTTCATCTTTTCTGTACTACATGACTGGAAGATCACTGTAAATGCCCACCTTTGTCTACCAAGGTTTTGCATTATGATCAAAATACCAGTTTCTATGTATTTACCCCGGTGTATAACATAACACTTCTTGTGCTATATCATCCTTAACTTTATCTTCTCTCACTTTGACAACCTGAAGTTTCCCCATCTCCTCAGCAGAGATTTAAGAATGCTGGCTTCCATTCCCTTCTGTCCAAGCCCACATATGCAGATACTTATGGGAGGCAGCTGCCTGTGCTAGCTGTATGTAGAGAAACAAAACCACAAATTTGCAGAAGCAAAACATTGATCTCTAATTTCCCTGTTACCGTGGGTAGAAGTTGACTGAGTCACCACAGTTCAGTAATTACCCCGGTCATCTGAGCCACATGCCATGGTAATGAGCCACATGCATGATCTTAATTTGCACCTTTATGAAAATAAATAGGCTAGGCTGCATACTTTATTTTGCAAGTGGATTGGTTCAGTCACTGCACTCTGTCAGTTTCCATAGCTGCAGGAATGAATGGTCATCTATTAAATATGGGAACTTGTTTTCACAGCTCTGTTTATCATCTGTTCAGTCATTTTTCATCTCCTGTTTTTACTCCTAAATCTGAATGAACTCTTCCCTATTCTAGAACAGTTGGTAAAGTTGCACTGGCACAAAAACCTCTGCAGAAACACCCAAACGTTTCCCCATCTGCATCATTAGCAAACTACACCAAAAGAATTTCCCTTGCCTCAGCTGTAACTTCTAACCTTATATACTTGAGCAGGGGTGTAAAGTACAAAACCTCAAACTAGTATTTTTTTTATGTTACCTTCTTTTTGAACAGCATGTCAAAAGAGTGAAAGCCTGGTAATTACCAAACTCATGGTCTTGCATCTCCAGAGCACCAGTGGGGCCAAGTGCCCATGTCCTCCATTCCTTAGTCACATATATCTGATGGAAAAGCTGAGTGAAATGTGAGGAGTGCACTGTGTGATGCAACATGGGAATCTGTTTTTCTCTAGGCTGCTTGGCACTGCGTGTCCCTCTTAAAAAGGGCAAAGGGGCTATTTCTAGTGTGCATTGTAATCCCCACAATCAGGGTGCTGTGCTCCTTTGTTTAGGCAAAGGGCATTCGTTTGGAGAGGGGCTATATGAGTATTTGCCAATGTCATAAAAGTGTGAGGTTGGCATGTTCAGTGCTCCCGGTTTGTTTAACCCTTTCCTGTTTGTAGAGCTTCATCTCTGTTTTGATGGGCCTCTTCAATATATTTCCTAAGCAAATCAATTCACTTGGATGACAAAATCCTTGCTGTAAAATAGTTTAGGCCTTTACAAATAGAAAAAAAATCAATTATTCAGTGCAATTTCATATTTATGCTTTTGTACAGTTTCCAAAACCTTATTCTTATTTTTCTTCACCTTCACTGCTAGTAGTATTACTGAATCAGCCCTTTAAGGCTACATTTTTCTTCTACTAAAACTAGCCTGCAATATTTCAGGAATTTGAGTTTGTAGTATAAACGTAACTGAACACGTAAGGAATCTAGTAAGACAAGTCTAATACCAAACAATTTGTTTATATAGCAAAAAGAGCTTAAAATTAGCTCAGCATTAGCTAATATGCACCAGTTAACCAAGCCTTTTCTCTAGTCCAACACATAATCTTTTTTATGATTTAGCTGTTTGAGGACCATCCTAAAATCAGAAACCAGGTTTGAGCCTAAAAACCAAAGCAAAAATAACAACTCCAAATTTATAGCAGGAAGAAATTGTAAATAGAAGTTAGTTATTGTGATTAGGTTCAGTTAATAGAAAACTTTTTTAACCACATAAGTTTTTTTCCCATTTTAAGCAATCTAGAAGTTGCAATTTAAGCATTAGTCCCTGTAAGAGAGTTTACTTACTGTGCAATTGTAAAATTCCTGGCTATGTAATTATAGCAATTGGAGTTGTGCAGCCTCAAGCTCACAAAACTCTTTTATTTTGCTGTCCATAGTGGAAAGGAAAAAGGAGACAGGAAGTTAGATTTTCAGGCCTTTTCCTTAAGTCCCAGAGCACCCATTCTTCAGAAATTTGTTCTGGGAGTTGGCCCTGCATGTCCTATTGTTTTTGTTAGGAACCTGAAATAGCTGAGACCAAATGATATGCATTTTAGAGGAATGAGTCAAAATAACAAATAAAAACATTTACTAGAACAACTATCATGTCATTGCTGGTCCATAACAGCCTAACATTATCAAATACCACTGAAGAGGCTGAATTTGTTTCAGAAAGGCACCATGGCTTGATGAGTGGGGCACTCATGGGGGACCAAGGAACAAGAGTGCTTGGATCTGTCCTTAGTCACACAGCAAATTGTCAACAAATTCCTGCTTCATCTTTTGTTCCTCTTACTTGTCTTGTGTGGTGCTGAGAAGCCTTCTTTGAGACTCAGTGCCAAACTGCACTTGCACAGCATCTGCAAGAGAGCAAAGACAGTTCCTGCCCTGGACAACCTGGGGTTTTTGGAACAGCGATTTTGGTTTTTTTCATCTTTTAGAAACTTATGTGTAAGTGTCTGTGATGTCAGTTGAGGATCACAAAGAAAGAACCAAAAAAGATACTAATCATACAAAAACATGACAAGCCATCTGAAAGAGCACATGGATATAGATACAGATAAGGGTTTTTGTAGCTTTTGCTGAGATAGTTCATGCTATTTCTGAATTACTGGATAATTGTCTTCTGTGTATGTAAAAATACTGAAGCCTGTCCTCTGTCTTGCATCTCTCAACCCATTCTGTTTTGAAAGACAGATCCCTTCTGATTTTTTTTCCTTTTATCCCCCAAAACTTACTGAAGTCAATGAAGATTTTAGTGGGTTTTTCTCATTAAGACCTAGAAAAAAATATTGTGGGTGTGGTGAAGAAAACTAGAGGCTCTTGCCCATCCCCTGCATGGAAAAGGCTGCTGAAGAAACTCCTGCTTGACCTTTCACCCGTGCCTTAAAATGGTGGTGTGATCTGGAAAGTGGTGGAGAGAGGTCTGAAGCAGCACGGGAGACAAGAGTGTGTGTGATGCAGTCCTGGCCCAGTGCCAACAATCAGGAGCCGCAGGGCAGATCGAGCACCATCATGCCATGTAAAAATACTCTGGAAAGGGAGGGTCCTTTTGACTAAGAGAGTATTTCAGAACACATATGCAGGGCAGGGAACGTGATGTACATTTAAAGAGATGGGGAAATGGTTTAAACCCAGAAATGAATAGAGCAAGAGGAATTTCTGTGAACAGTGCAGCCATCAGGATGTTAAAACTGGGTTATTTTAAATGTGGCTAAAAGTGGACACAGCAGACAATAAAAGTGGACACAGGACACATAACCCAGACTGAAGCTGATCTCTATAATACACTGACACAGTTTTGATTGTAAAAACTGTAGAACTTTGGGCATTTTGTTTTAAAGACTGAGTATTGATTTCATGCGGATTCTTCCATGTATTCTTTTTTTCTTCCCCAACGTTTGTTTTCCCTAACATTTTGTTCTACATGTTTTGGACAAGTAGCCTTCAATTTCCTCTCTTTTCCACTATTCCTGTTATGTGAACTTCTTTTCAAGATTTGGAACCCGAGGCCTAGTCTACAAATGAAGGGATGTTAATGAAAGTATATTTACTGGGACAGACCCAGTGGGCCAAAGCTTATGTTCATGGGCCCAGCTGTGGTGAGAACCTTCCTAGGCAACATGATAATATAAGATGCTTCCTAAAATTAATAGTTGCATGACACATACTCATCTGAACAGTGAGAACATACTTCTCTGAGCCGTGTCAGAGAAGGCAATAGTACTATCCAGAGAAAATCCAAAATAAATTTTCAAGACCATGTCATATTACATGACTGAAAAAAGCCTTTGGGAAATCTTGGCTACCTAACAAAACAAATTTGAATGAACACATTAGCTAATTTATGTAAAATTGTCTTCATTGTACTGAGCTCAGTAATCCTGCTTGGCCTGCTACTCAGAGTGACCCAGCTATAGCCATTCCTCTCTGGGAGGTTTTTGCTCTTTTTTGCCACTTTGAATCTGAAGTTGTGAAAGTAGCATTTCAGAGATGTGACTCACTGTCTCACAGATGCTTGTGCCACTAAAATCCACTTCATCTTTACCTCTTCCTGTAATGCAAGTAATTTGTACTCTTAGAATTACCCTCTCTTTCAGAATTTTTGTGAAACCAAAGTAAAAGTCTTGGGCCACCCAGCCCAGCAGAACTGTCAGAAAGGGAAACTTTACGAGCCTCCTGCATAAATCATTTTCCATGGATCCAAAACAGTTCATTTGGAAGTGTTGTGAAGTTGTAGCACATCACTTGACTGATGCTTTTCCAGTTAGTGGGGTACAGACAGGCCAAGCTTTTGTAGAGTTGGGCAGGATTGAGAAGACTGCAGAAGGGACACTCTGTGCATGGTCTAGTGACACAATAAAACTCCTCTCTGTAAGCTGTGGATGTGGCACATTCCCAGTGTCGCCTGTGCAGCACATTGCATTCACAACATCACGTGTTCTCCACTGCAAGCAGCCTGCACCCCTCCCATGCATCACACCCAGCTCTCCAGCCAGCAGCACGGTTGGAGCTGGGAGTGATGGCGGTGAGGAGCAACTGCTGCCTTTGAAACCCTGACTGTCAGCTGGGGCTTCAGCTACTAACTCCTGGACTAATTTTTGGAGTCAGTTAGTCCCAAATGCCCTTAGAAGACAATTCTCATGAGCCATGTCTTTAGTGAATACTCAGTACTAGGGTTTCCAGTTCAAGAAGGCCATTTCTATTTTGATATTAAAAAAATATAGTCATGCTGTAATCAGAAGAATTATATATATTCACAGTCCTCTATATAAATATTTAGTACTGTATGGAAGAATCTTTATTAACATTGTCCTCAACTATCTTTTAGTTCACAGACTGGGTTAAACTTCTACTACATTTAAATATTTTTTTGCAGGGTAGTAATTAATTGGAATTTAGATATTTTTTGTGGTGGTATCTCCAGGTTTCATTTTCAACTTTCAGAATGGATAAATTACAACATAGATTTTATAGAATTTCATAGTTATATATATAATTCTACTTTCATACTTGCATCCTCTGATGCACCTTTCAGTTAATCCTGACTGATAGTAGCATAAATGAAAACAGGTTTTGGTTCTGTGTTTAAGTCACAACTAATACACTATAGACAAAGACAAATACATACGTACTTATGCAAAGATACAAATGTAGCAGCCTTGGTACTGTGCTGTTTCTGTTGAGTTACCTAATTTGTGATTGTCTTAGTTCAACAATTCAAAGCACACAAAGATTTAAAAAGAAAGCTCACCAATATTATATCACCATATTCCTTAATTCTTTAAGAAAAAAAGTCTTTTGACATATCATGTAATCTCTACAATTCTCCATAAATTGAACAGAACTTGAATAGCCGCATCCTGTTAAATTACTACATGCGCTCCCAAAGGCCTACCTTTTACTCATTCCTACCCCAAATAAAGACCTCATGAACCTGCTGAAATCACTAAATTTTATTAATATGAGACTCAGCCCTGAAAGAATGAGCCTTAACAGATGTTATTGTCAGGAAAACATCTGAAGAAGGCAGATGAACTCTGACATACATAAAGCCTTAGTCAGACTTAGGTTACAAGTGCGAGGTGGTAAATGAAAAAAATTACTTACCTCCTTACCTTGAGGAATTCTCTGTGAGCTTATTTAGATTGACAACATGTAGAATACAATTTTTCTAGTCACTATCATGTCATTATATGATCAGTGGTACAAAGGGTGACTTTTCCATCACCTGATGCTCTGAGGCCATCAAAGGCTTCTTTACTCTCTCATTGTAGATTTAATAAACTTTACACCTTAATACCAACACGTGACAAAACAATAATACTTTTCTTTTTGCTAACATACCTTGAGACCAATTCTGCTGCTTATGTCTTTTTCCAGAAGATTGGGGTTAGCTATGTATGGCTAAACAAGAGGAAGGGGTGTCTTCCAAAGATGTCTGGTGGTACAAATCCAGGAGATCTTGGTCTGAGATGAAGTACACAGTTGTTTCACCACAGTATCACTGAACTGATGTGGTCATGCAGCGACAATACTAAGTAGAGCTTCTCTTTTTATGAAGGGTTGCAGTCACCTTCCTCACCCTGCTCCTGTGAGCAATACACAGAATTAGAAACCAGAAAAACTGTCCTCGGATTAACCAGGAAGGGATTGAAGCGTCAAAGAGGAGTGGAGTAAGTATGGATTATCTGGACAACATCATTGTAATGATCCAAAGCCCACTGATACTGAGAAGTTTTCTACCGATTCCAACTGCATTTACCAAATCTTTGATATCACTTGCAAAGACAGGCTGTAATGACTGTCTGTTCTACAGAACTTTTCTTCTCTCATTTGTTTCTCTCTTTCTTTTGAAGGTGAAGTTAATCATGTTGTAATTCTACCTCTGTCTGGTTGTACTGGTGCTATGTGAATCTTCCCAAGAGTCTGCTGTTTACTGTCCTCTAAAAGACAACATGAAGGTAAAAAGTCTGTCACATTCTTTAAACACCCTTCAAACAGCCTGTACCTGACATGGTGTGGTTGATGAATTTTTGGAACCTTTTTATTTCTCTGTCTTCTCTTGGCTTTCCAGCTCTCCTTACGTTATAGTCTCAGTCTAGGGGTGCGGTATAAATTATTACATAATTAAAATGAAATGACACTCCATTTTTTCAGATGAGTCATCTGCAGGTATCCAGAAAATGTACAGGATGACAATTACCTCAAGTTCAAGGCATTAAGAATACAAAAGTAGCTGATTAGATGTCCTTAGGAAAAATAAATATGGAGCACCTCTAACTTAAAAAATAGAAAGAATACTTTCTTGCTGTTCACAGTTGCAAACTAGGAAAATTTGAACACTTCCTGTGAATTTGCTGCTGAGGGTGGTGGACTACTGTGTGGCTTCAGGCACCGCCCAGAAAACAAACTGTGATGACAAGATCTGTGCTTGGTTCCTCCTCTGCCCCCATGGCAAGAGCTCTGCTGGCAGCAGCTGGTGTCTGGATCAGCACTTGCCTGCTGCCCAGCCTGTTGGCACAGTTTACCTTTCCAGCAGAGTGGGCAGCGAGCCAGAGCCCCACCTTTTCTCCACCTTCTACTCTCTCAGCAGAGGTGGATGACAAGGGAGGAAAACAATAATCCCACAGAGACTCATCTTTTCTCTATCGATCACAGAAAAGCCTTAGTGGCCATGAAGGGTCTAGGGTAAAACCACAAACTCTTCAGGAAATAGGCACATGTCCATAGGGATTTGAAGGAATAGATTGGTTTTATACTTGTTCATAATCTGATGCAATATTAAAGGAACACACAGATTTACATGCAATTTTTTCTTTTATTAGAAGGTAACAAATGAAGGCTTAAATCCTCTTAAAATGCATTAGACTAATACCTGTGATAACTATGGAGGTGCTTTCACGGGACAGGCCTGTGTTTTAAGTCTGTCACAAAAGCCACATGAACTTTCTTGATCAGTACTGAACCAAAATGCACATGGAAGTCTTTACAAACTTTCACTGATAATGTATTTTGAAACCTGTCTACAGTTTACATGGGGAAACTAAAAGTCACAGAGTGTCATTTTAATTGTTCATGCATACTTTGTATTTGATGTGCCAAATCACCCCAGTGGTTCATAGAATCACAGAATGTGCTGAATTGGAAGGGGCCCATAAGGACCATCAAGTCAAACTCCTGGCTCTGCACAGACATGCAGAATCACATGACGTGTCTGAGAGCATTGTCCAAACACTTCTTGACCTTGAAGGAAGTGTCTGCTTGAGTCAGACCGTGTGTGCACACAAGAGTGACCAGCTAGGAGTCTTGCAGCAACCTCTACAGCCTAAGTCATTACTTACATGAAGGTTTCTCAGGGTGCTTGATGTGAGCAGCCCCTGCTTGTTCTTGTCTTTGTACATAAAGAAGATACCCTTGTGTCCTACTCCAATGTGGGAACAGGATTGGCTCCCACCTGCAGACACTTGGGCGTGCCACAGGCAGAAAGTTCCATGCCCTCCCCCACACAGCCTCGGCTCATGGCTACTGAAACCACCTCTGTCAGGTTGCCCAGTCCCAGCTGAACTATAACCAAGCTCATAGCACATTTTAAACAATAGGTACAGGTCCCCTTCACAGTCACCCCTGTGCTGGTATAACCTTCCCCTTCATGGAGATTTCCATGTCATAACATAGGAGAATATTTATGCAACTTGAGGGGTGGCATTTTTAACCCTTTGGAAAAGAGTGGTGTGGGCAAGAGTGACACTGAAAATCAACAGTACTTTGCTACCATGTTTTCAATTTTAAGGTGATTCCCTATAAAATTACAAAATGTGGTTAATTTATACATTACAATTGCATTTCCAAACTGTTGTCTGAGATCTTGATAATTACACTTCTTACACTGCTGGTTTATGAATTCCACATTCCTTCCTGATGTATGAGCATTAAGAATGGCTAAACCTGGAATTTTCAGATGGATGTAACATAGACTGTAAAATACATATATTTATCCATAGATATATGATTGTATGGTTCTAGAGTTTTGTTTCCTTTGTGGTAGGGTTTTATGTTTTGCGGTTTTATTTCTCTATAATGACTTACTTGGAAGCTCCAGATGTCTGTGGCTTCTTCGGAGACCCCACCTGAAGAACAGCATCCAACTCTGAGGCCCTCACCAGAGGAGAGCCTGTTGAAAGAAACTGCTGGGGTGGGTCCAGGGGAGAGCCACAAAAAACCATCAGAGGGCTGCAACACCTCCCTTTTGAAGAAAGGCTGAGAGAATTCGTGTTGTTTGGCGTGAAGAAGTGAAAGTTCCTGCAGTCTTCTTTCAATACTTAAAGGGGGCATATAAGAAAGATGTGGACAGACGTTTTACCAGGGCCATGTAGTGATAAAAAAAAGGGGTAACAGTTTTAACTACAGGTGAGTAGATTTAGATCAGATGTAAGGAAGAAGTTCTGCACAGTGAGAGTGGTGAGAGGATGGAACAGCTTGCCCAGAGAAATAGTGGATGCCTCATCATTGGGAATGTTCAAGGTAGATTGGATGGCGGGGGGTAGAGTAACCCTTAGTTAAAGATGCCAATGATGTGGGGGGTGGACTATAGATGATTTTTAAGGGCCCTTCCCAACCGAAACTGCTCTTTGATTCTTGAGTGTCCAAGTGAGGATTCAGGTGTCTGTGTTAGTGGACTCAAGTGAGAATATAGGATTAATCACTGGCAAACTAGGGATATTTGAGGTCAACTGAGAATGAAACTCCAGGATTCAGAACCCTACATGGAGTTTTTTTTTTAAGGGAAACAGAATCCAGCAGCAAAACCAACAAAATAGATAAGAACTCATTCCTAGTTTAATTTTTACTGTAGAAGCTCAAAATTAGATCAGTGGTTCCACAGTAGTCCAACAATACGATCAGAAAGCATGCTGTGGAAATCTTGGGGAAGGAAATTTTAATGAGCATGATTTCAACAGTCTTTTAACAATCTGTTACAAGAAAATGACCAATGAAAGTCTTAATAACATTTCAATTATTGGATTAAAACTTGGAAAATACTGACGATTAAGAAAGAGAAGAGAGCAATCAGCAGGAAAACAAACCCAAAACAAACCAACAAAAATTCCCCAAGGTCTTATTGCAAAATTAGGCTTTTAAATGTTTATATCCAGCACCTCTCCACTGGGAAGCCTCTGTCACCACTCCCTGAGGCTGAAAGTCCCAATATGCATCTGTGGGAGGAGGGGTCAACTCCTTTCCTAAGATGGCGAAATAGGGTGTTACTACCTCCTAGAAAAGAGAGCAGGATGGCTTTATTTTAATCATGATATCTGCTTTTGTAATTCCTCTATGCTCTAGGCTAAGTCAAACAGCTTTTACTTTTTTCTTAAAATGGGAGTGAAATGCGTGGGCATGAAAGGGGTGCTCTTAGGAGGTGGATGATGAAATATCCTGCTAACATCATCATAAAAGCAAAGCTGCAGCAGAAAGCTGAAAGGACACCCTGGGTAGATTTGTTATCAGAGCTTCTAGTTTTGATAAGAGAGAGGTACAAAAATAAGACAAAGAATTTTGAGTTTCTGAGCTCATGGCTGCTCTGAAGAGCTGAAGAGGTCAGGTTGAACCCACCATCAGTGGGACAATGGTTTCAGCCACTTGTGAAGGACTTGTATTTTTGTATCTTGTGTTCCCAGGTATTCTATGTTTAAAAAAAAAAAAAAAAAAGGAAAGACACTTAGGCAGCAGAATGGTCTTTAACTCAGTCCCTTTGAGCCCTAAAACCTAATAGCTTGCCCCAAAAATTTAGGAACAACCTTCCCCCTAGACACCTCTCAACTCCACCAGAGGAGTTTCTTTTTCCCTTCGGAGGTAGGGTGAGAAGAAGGTAAACAGAACACCTGAACAGACGTGGCCTAAACATTTCTTTTGTACATTGTGTTACTATGCTTGAGAGGCATTTCTGAGAAATGGAGTTTAAAAACTGGGAAAAAGTTTGCAGCTATAACAATGATATTTATTGTCTTCAAATTTCTTTGAAGCTTTGTGAAATGTATCTGGGCAAATGGCTGTCCCAGCCTAAGGTGACAGCTAATATTGTGCTTTGAGTGGAAGGTTAGTGGTCATGCTTAGACAGCTTGGCCAGGGGGTTCACAAGATTTCATGCTGCAGACTGTATATACATATGAGGGAGAAAAAAACATTTCCCTTCCTCCTTGAAGATCCATGTCCATTTTCTCATTCAGCTCAGTTCAGCCTGTGGGGAGTTCTGAGCATTAAAGTGCTGGCAGTCCAGCAGCCGCAGGAGTCACACAGGTGGCTGTGCCAGGTTGGGAGCAGCCGGCCAAGAGCAAAGGGCTCTCAGCAGAGCTGCCAAGGCCCATGAATGAAAACGGAGCAGCCAGAGGCACAACCATCAGGGAGCCAAGGAGCTACCAGAGCACTGCTTCACATGACAGTTTATCACCCAACAAATCTTAGCTTTCACTTACTTTAACTTAGATGATAGGGAGAATTCTACCCTGGAAATTACTTCCTTAGAGAAAAATGACTATGAACTATTATAGTTAAAGAATAACTGTAACAGTCAGTTACTATCACTGTTTATCTACCTGGTCAGATTTTTGTTCTCTCTTACCAAAAAAAAAAAAAACCAAATGAAATCTTTTTGGACTGTCTGATTCATGTTTGTCTCTTACTTATGCCTCTGCTTTTGAAATACTAGAGTTCAGTATAATTTTTCCAGTTGTCCAGGTGTGGCCTCTAGTCACCACATTTGGAGCAACTCCCTTCAATTTGAACCCAGACCTTGTTGCTGTCGGTCACATCCTGGCAGGAGGGTTACTTTGGAACAACAGCAGCAGTGTTTCAATAAAATGACTAAACTTTTCTTTTTCCAGAGGATCCCTGCTACCACTGGTATGTAGGATGGAGGATGTGAAGTCTGAGGATATACTAAGGCAGTGTAGTCTATCTCATTAGTTTGAAAATGAAGAGAACAAAGAGATTCTAGCAAGAAAAAAGGACAGTGTATTAAAATAACTAAATACCACCCCAGACTCAACAGACTCCTTGTCTCTGAGCAATTATGAATAAAGCTGGGTACATGGGATGAAACTTAATTTAGACTGCAGTTTCACAGTCACTTCAAGCTAATCTAAATTGGCACAGCTTGTGAAAGGAGGAATCTCGCCTGCTGTCTGTCCCCAGCAAAGCTATTCCCTCTTTTTTCCCTTCTTCCCACCCCTTCACACACAGAGCAGCTTTATTTGTCTCTGTGTGGCATGGAGTGGGGCAAGCAGCTTGCCCAGAGGGACAACTCTGCTGCTCCCAAACATGCTTTCAGCCTCCCCGTGCCCCTGTCCAAGTTACAGCCATCCTGACTACCACTGGGAAATACTCCATGAATAACAGGGAAAGCTTTTGCTAAGCCATATAGGTTTCCTGGTTTGGGGTGGGGTGGGAGGGTGGTGCAGTAATGTTTCAAGGCTGTGATGACAGTACAGTGACATACCTCGAGTACTATGAAACAGGGCAGCAGTCAAAATACTTGGACTTGAAATGCCTAGAGCAGGCACTAATTCCATCACTTGCTACTTTAACACTGTTTTATTTAGTTGCTGTGTAACATATTAACTTCTAGAGGTCACAGCCCATCAGCCCTGATCCACTGGTGACTTGTCCAAGTAAATATAGGCAAGCAAAATGCTGTTTATTCTAGCCATGGAGGAAAAAAGGCTCTTTTTCCATATATATATATTTTTTAAATGTTTGCCCCATTAAGATATCAACACCCTTCTATCCCTATTTGTCTTTGAATACCATAGAGACATTTGCATCAATTAATAGTTTGGAGTCATTAATCCTATGTCAGAGAGCCCAAGCTGAAGGCAGCAAACATAGCCACAGTATGTGCTTGCATGTGTACACCTAATTCTACTTTTCCTGAAGTGCAACCCCAATGCCACAGCTGAACATCTATGCTTGTTTAAAGGTCATTGCACAAGACAAAATACAACTCAAATGCAGCAGCCTCATTTGGAGTTCTTAAAAACAAATTACAAATAGGGGAGCAGTGAACAAAAGGTCCCCTGGGATAATTTCTGAGGTCATGTGCTCATTCTTCAGGAAGGTGTCTTTTTCCTTCATTAGAGGAGTTGAATGACAGTCAGTCACTCAGGTGCAAACCTTTTTGAGATCTGCTCTTTACCACCAGAGATATGCCCAAGGTTCTCATATAAACAAGCACTGTTTACAGACACCTTCTCAGCAGTGGCACTCTATTGTTAAACATTAATTCCTATGTGTATGTTGTGCAACATTTACACGTGCTATTTGGCTCTGTTAGCAATTTGAAAGGACACTTTCAGTAATTTAGGAGCAAAGCACAGGTTTGGGAGAATTTCCTATACAAAATATAGGAATAAGTACCTTAATGAGTAAGCAATTTTTATGTTTTATTTATTTATTTAGCAAAAGAGCCCTGAGGTTTGTTTTACAGCCAGGGAATATTTAAAAGGAGAGCAAAAAATACCTTGACAGTTGGTCCCACCTGGTATATTTGCATTCTGACAGTGGAAGAGAACAGACACACAAGGGGTAAAAGTGAGTTGGCAAAAAAGGCTAGGGAAGTAATGTCGAGATTTGAAATCATTTTTGGGGAGACAAACAAGTAAGTGCACTATTTTTACTGCAAGGTTCCTGTGGAGAGTGGCAGAGGTGAGACGTCTCTGCTCCACCTGTTGGTGGAGAAGAAAAAGGAAAATTCTGCAGAGAGAACAGAGAGAGAACACAAAACCCCTGTTTGCCAGGGAGTCTGCAGCAATAGTCACAGTTTCACAGGTCTTAGAGGATAAGGAAGTGAATCAGAAACTCCAAAAGGGACTCAAGGAGGAAAAAAGAGGATTTACCTGCTTGTCAGCAGGGAATTCTGCCTGGCCTACAGTGACAGCTTGGGAGAGATGGTTGAACAAATACACCATACACAGGGTTTTTGGATGGAGGCATTTTTGGGGTGGGGGTGATTTTGCAGTTTGATCAAACTATGTTACTTTAGAGTGTTTTCATAGAATCATAAAGTAGTTTGGGTTGAAAGTGACCTTTAAATGTTGTCTGATCCAATCTACCTGCAGTAAGCAGGGACATTTTAACTAGCCTAGGTTGCACACAACCGCATCCAGCCTGGCCTTGAATGTTTCCAGGGATGGGTATCCTGTTCCAGTGTTTCACTGCTGTCATTATAAAACCCATTATCTGTGAAGTGAGCCCACCAGCCTGTCAGTAGGGTACAACATCCTCTAGCAGCTGCAAGAGCTTACTGCTTGCAATTTTATGGTATGTTCTGCTTTTTGCTTACCTGAGGCTGTAACCACTAAGAAAAACTTCCAATTTGCTGTCTTTGGCTATTTGTCAGTGTAATCCTGGGTTGCTCTGTTCCCTTTCTAGAGGCTTTCAGGGAAAGTAGAGTTATCTGTCAGGAAGTATTACACCTGGTATGATTACGTCTTGGTGAGAGATTTAATTTTTTGTTTCCTGGGATAGTGGGGATACACTTAGATCTTGTCTGTGGGAAAACAAGTTAGTGACCATGAGAAAACACACATACACACAGAGTGCAGAAATGACATGTGTTAAAACACTCATGTTAAGGAGATTCAAACTGACCCTAGTAGGCAGAGGTATCCAGAATATGCACTTGGAGTATCTCATTCAGTGAAGGACAGCACACAGAGCAGGGAGTTCAGCATGTGTCCTGGAGTCAGAGCTGATCTGTATTTTTAGACTCTAAATCAGAGTGCGCCTGTACAATGGTGCCATTTCAGTATCCCATTAAGAGCCTGATTTCTCACTGGGGACATTTTTCAAAATGCCCATGGTAGGGATAAATCACCTACCTACATCTAAAGTCAGGAAAAATTCCTTTGGGAGTCACAGTGACTCAGGAACAGCCGAGCTCTGCCAAACTGGAACAAGTTCAAAGTGAGCACTGCCTATGATCAATTCATTACATAAACCTCAGATAAGGGAGTGGCAAGAAAATTTCCTGCCACCAACCATGAAAACAGTTACGGGGAAACAAGCCATCCACCACCTGGGTTTTAACAATCTACTCAATCTCGGTAGTGTAAGGGCCCCAATGAGTCTGGTAGAAAACACAGAAGAAATCAAAACCAGAGTAAGCTGCTGTTCTGAGCTATAATGCCATTTTTTCTAATATCTCCAGGCTCAGACAGCAGCTGCAGTTAAGTAGATAGCCTTAGGAAATAGCTTCTTAATACTAGAAAGCAGGAGAAAAGTTATATTATTTCCTCACATTCTTTTTGCAGACACTGTTGCTCAAGGTACAAAATTCCTATGAAATGTAACAATAAAAAACAACCCTGTATAACAAGGGCCTAAATAAGTTTAAAAAAACCCCAAAACTGGATCTTCAAGCAAGTCCTACACAAGCTTCCATGAAGCAATAATTTTCTTTGGGCATGAAAATACTGGGCACATGTGAAAAATCCTGCTGCCTCAGGGCTGATAGAGCCTCTCAGCACAGGTCTCAGCAGAGACTAAGTGCAAAACAAAATTTGAAGCTGTATCTCATACTAAATCTGCTATAATTCAGTACTTGGTCATGTGTACATAATGATGTAAACGACCAGGACCCGCACACAGTTACTTTGCATGCTATGCAAGGAAAAAAACTAAAAGCCGTGTGGGAGAAGAAAAGAGCTTATGGCCACAGTTTAAGCACAACTCTTGTAACACTTCAGCATGTCCTGGAGAATGCCTGGTTGGAGTAATTAGCAGAAAGCATTTATTTGTTCAAATAAGTTCACATTTGCCAAGCTTTTATAGACCACATACCAAAAGGTTCCAAAAATTTTTTTCAACAGCCACAAACATGAAAAACAGTAAGGTAACACCTGTCCTGGTCAATGTGTGAAGGGAATATAAAGAGAAAAAAATCGTAAAAGTGTTTAAGCCGGTGTCTTCATAAAACACTTACTTATGCCTCTGCTGTTGAAATTCTAGAGACCAAAACTTCAAGATTAAGTGGGAACGTCTGGGATACATCCAGAATTAACCTATGGAAAGCTAATGAAAGACAATTTGACAACATCCCCAAAATCTTAAATCTTCCAGGGAGAAACTTTAGCTTCTTTTAGGAATTCATAGAAGAGGTTGGATGGGAGCCATTTCTCCCTCCCAAGATTGTCATTTTTCATGGCAAGAACAATTAAGTACATTTTGCTTCATTTTCTCTAGGGACTCAGAAAGCAACACACCCAGCTCTGGGCAGTAGAGCTCTCCAGGACAAAGGCTGTGCCCAGCAACTTCCCATGAGGTGGCCCCACATGAAATCCAGTGTTATCCTGCTTAGCAACTCAGTAAAAGGAGAATGAGAACTTTTATCACTTTTTTAGTAAAACTCAGCTCTTACAGGTATCTCTTCTTTGATAGGAAAATATCTTTTATTACTTGAATTCAAGTCCTTTTCTCACATATCTCAGGAGATGCATGTTTTGCTGAACCACATAAGAAATCCCACCCTAAAGCAGACCCACTTGCACAGGGAACATCCAATTCCATTCAGTGTCTGCACCAGGAAAAATATACTGACCTCATCCAGAGGAAAAAGAAAGTTTTTGTGTAAACAGAACCTGAATAGGATCTTCCTAAAGAGTTTGGCTGAGAAATCTGAATAACCAGCAAAATGTTTCCTCATAGACAAAATGTATTCTTTGTGTGGGAAATGACCCAATAATTTCCCATATTACCATGGTAAATTTTCATGATCCATATAAACGTGTCTTTGCAATCCCTTATCACCATCACATCAGGGGTTAGAAGTGGCACTTAAATTGCAAAACATATTACGTCTTTCTCATAAATCTCTACTGGGTACAAAATACTTTAAAAACCAAAACCATGGTTCCTCTCTGCAGTATAAGTTAGACTAGAAGACTGTAGAAATCTCACATGCCCTAGAAATAATTAATCTGGCAATGTCTTTATTCTGTCTTTGCAATTCCTTCACAGCCAGGTTCAGGCTGGGACAACAGACAGGGCTTAGCCTGACATAGAAGACTTCTCCATTTAAATGCTCTAAGTCAGGTCAACAACTACCTAAAGATCCAAGCAAACAAAAAACCTCCAAACATACTAAAAACCAACCAACAAACTAAACAAAACCCTCAAGCTCCACAATTTGGTCAGAACAGCCAGACTAGCTCCAACTAAATATCCACCTACAGTGAGCATCTGGAAAAGTAAGATCAGAATGAAAGGTAAAAAGATAATTTCAGGTGCCTTAATAAGTTTTCAGCTAGATAATGTTTCATTTGTTTTTAATTGAAGTTTACAGTCTTTATAGCTGCATGATTTTTCTTAAAGTGAAGGAATAAGTAGAGAGGAGGAAATTTAGCAGCACCATAATTAACTACTTAGGGCAAATCCTCCCATCAGATTCATGAGACAGATTTCAGATAAGCAGCTCAAATGAAGGATTATCTTGCGAGCAATGCGGAAATGTTGATCAGCTTGATATTTCCATTCTGCAGACAAGAGTTCATGATGCTGCTCACTATTTTCTGCAAGGAGGTAAATCTCCACAAAGGTGGCAAGTCTGATGCAAAGAGGATTTTGTTTTTAAAACCCCTGCATATGACCATCTTTTAGCTGCCTGTTTTCAGGCAGAAATGAGATCTGTATTTAGATTCTGCACAGCTGCCCCCTTTGAGGAGGGTTACCAGGCAGATGGATGCCCTGATGGTGTGATGGATGGGTTGGAGAGCATTGCATATGTGTTAATACAGTGTCTTTACACAAACATTAGCACTTGAGAGCATCACAGAATACTCAAGCATCCTGAAAATATTAAGTTCAATTAAAAATATAATCTCCTGTGATTGATAACGTTCTCAGCATATGCTCCATGGCATTTAAAGATAAATGGAACCTATTTAGCCAGGAGATTTAAATTTCAAGGAAAAATGTCCTGTCAATCAGCAGGAATACTGTGAAAAAAAACATGCACAAAATTTAAACTGGAGCCTTGTCATAATAGTCTTGCACACACCAGTCTTGTCTGGTGTCTGGGCAATGAATGCAATTGAAAAATGAGATGTTTGCCTTTTACTATGCGCTTTGTAGTCCTTTTGCCTCATTCAAAAGCTGCAGAGATGGCTAGAACAAATTCCTTATTTCAGTTTCAGGACTTAAAATCAGTTTGCTGGATGGGGCTCAAGGGTGTTTATCCCTTCGTTCTCTACATAGCAGAAAAAGACATACACATATTTCAGTAAGTTATGCTTTGAACAAGAAAGAGAGGACCAGAAGTAAATTGGGGGAAAAAACAAAGATAATACAAAATATTTAATAGTGCTGTACTCACAGAAGTAGTACCAATCTCTTAGGTTTTGTTACTTGAATATGGACTGTATATTTGACACAGTATATAAAAGATATTTTATATGTCCAGTGGATATACTTCTATTGTTTGACTTATGCAAACAGGTTACATGTTTTGCACCCTGGCAAAATAAAACATTGTCCATTATGAGAAAAAAAAGTTTTTATTGCCATGCCACATGATTTCCCCATGTCTTAGGTGTCCACAAGATAAGTAGCCTTCTTTTATAATTGGCATCAGAATTCTTCAGAGAGGCAGCCTTTCATTTAAAGTACATTAAAATGCATTTCTTTACATTTTCTAGTAAGTAGAGTGACTCTGTTAAAACATTAAAAAAAATCTGTTTGAAACTTGGAACATAGCCCTCTCCCATTCTTATTCAGAAAAAAATCCCATCCCAAAACCCCCCAAACAAAAATAATTTTTGCTGAATGCATGCCTAAACAGATAAGCCTCACAGTAAGATTTCCAACAAATACTCATGAGACTTAGGTATCAAATTCCCATCAACTGAAAAAAATCCCCCTTTCTTTCCAAGAGCATCGAGATAAGATCATGTGCAGACATCACATCACACTCCTCATGTCTGTGTGCTTAGCTCTGTAGTAGTCATATTGTTCCTGAAATTATTCATCCTTGGGTTCCCAGGCATGTTAGCTGAGTCCAAGAATTATGCTCTCTTGGCAACTGCCTTTTCTCCTTCAAATTTTCTCTGTGCAGGCAAATCCTAAAGTCTAAACTCAAGAACATCAGTAGGGCCTTGCCCTACTAAGTAGGGAGGCTGCCCATACTGTCAGGACGGAATCACTTCAAGCTCTACAACTCAAACCCAGCACTATCATCTCTATGCAGGCAGCTACTGCCTGCCAGGGAGAAGCAGCTTCTTGTTCTCACAGACAAGAAGACAGCTGTCATTTTTCTTTCAGTGGGGAAACCCATACTGGGGAAAACAGTCAAATAACATAAAACATCCAGTAAGCTCTCTGTAACATGCTCACAGAAACAATGATCACTTGTATTACGCCTCTAGGCATATGACCAGTTACTGAATGCAGAAATCACATGCACAGGTAAACTGTTGATCAGCTCTCAGACACCAGGGTGGGATCATTTGCATTATCACCCTAAACCTTGTTTTCAGTGATTAATTATAGATTCACAGAATGGTGTGGGTTGGAAAGGGCCTAAAAGGTCATCTATAGTCCAACCCCTCTGCCATGGGCAGGGACACTTTCCATTAGACCAGGTTACGCAAAGTCCCATCCAGCCTGGCTTTGCACACTTTCATGAATGGGATATCCACAGCTTGTCTGAACAACTTATTCCAGTGCCTTATCACTCTCACAGTAAATATTTTCTTCCCAATATAAATTCTAAGCCTACTCTCAGTTTGAAGCCATTCCCCCTTGTCCCATCACTAGATGCTCTTGTGAAAAATTCCTCTTCACCTCTCTTGTAAACTAAAATCTGTAACCCAAAAAATCAATAGCAGAAAAAGATTTTTAATAAGCATCCAATAACATGAAGAATGTTATTCGACATAAGAATGAAGCCCAATGGGTCACTTTTAGGCAAGAGGTATTTAAAAAAAAATGTTTTCTCACAGGAATAATTTTTATACCAGCTATAAAATACTGTTTTCATTTTCCTTTGCTTGCTGCTACTCTTTTAGGCAGCCTGCAAGGCTCAGCTTTGCTATAATCCCATTTTACTCCTGTTCCTCCTATGAACAGAAAAAATCCTTTAGAAAGTGATGTGTAATGTAAAATTTATGGTAGACATTAAGAACAGTTTTAAACAGTGAAGTCTGGTCTGTAGCCCACTAAAAATCCAATAGACTGCATAATATCCTTGCAAGAAATCTTTTCACAGTTACTGCAGAAGAGAGAAGGGAAAAACAGAGAGAAGCAGTGCTCTCAGTGACCTTGCCCTGTAACTATACTTGTGGCTTGACAGTGACTGCAGAGCTGATACTTGGTTGCCTTAGGCTTTGCATTACGTCTAGCTCATGTTGTTCTTATGAAATAAGCTGTGCTTCCCACAGGAAAAAGAACATATCTGTAAGGCACAAGTGCTCTGAAAGTGAGTCTTGTTTGCTTTGTTTGCTGTAGGGTAGTTGCTGGTTATCTTGGTTATTCAGTAGCAGATGGAGCTCTCAAAGACCTGAATGCTTCTTTGGAGCTAATTAATACTCTCAACTGGGATTGTTACCTTCAGGCATTTAACTTGGGTATCTAAGTTCATCTGCTCTTACTTTAGACATTGCCTCCAGGAGAGCTGAGTTCAGAGCACTCCAGTTTCTTGATTTGTAGAGAAATATGAATTCCTTTTTCTTTCTATATAAGTATAAAGGGAAATATTCTGATAGCTGAGAAAGTATATGTCACACAGGGTGGAAACCTGACCATCAAGACCTCTTTGTAGTTGACAAATAAAATTTAGTACACGTAATACTGATGTAGAGTGTGAAGAACCGAAAAAAGTTCTTGGCAAGTCTTGCCAAAAATGCAACAGTTTCTAAAGTCCTTGGAATTGCAAACATATCAAATAGAAAGGAAAATAATAGAAATAGTGCAAGATAAATGAAAGGCAAAAAATTTTTAGACCATTAGAAAGAGAAGCAAGTCTACAACCTGAATGTTGCAGTCTTGTACCTCAACTTCTCATCTTTCAACTAATTCCATTCCTTGCTGTTAGATTGTGGGTTTTCTTGACAAAAGACACTCTTCATCAGCTGGCCTGACTTGCAAATAAATCACACTTACAAATATGAGAGTCATGTTTTAAAATACTTGAAAAAACAGAATTATTAACCAAATCTGCTGTTTAGCAAATGTCAATGTCAATCCCTAATGAATTCAACAAGTGCTAATTCAAGGATGACTATCAGAAGTTCTGCTATAAAATCAGGGAATACCAAAATATAAATTTGTGCCTCTCCACAAATTTAACTGGTTATTCTTGAGTATTAGGATCCACAGAACATCAGACCTATCCCATTGGGTACTTATTCAAATAATACAAAAGAAGAAATCTCTGTATAGCAATTGTTGAACATGCTCAAGCAGGAAAAAAAAAAAAGAAAACAAAAGAGAGTTTTCTAAAGTAAATTCACACAGGCTGAGCTTCTAGACACCATGTCCCAGGATCACAGATTAATTTAGATTGGAAAAGACCTCTGAGATCAAGTCCAACCTTTGACTGACCACCACCTTGTCAACTAGACCATGGCACTATGTGCCACGTCCAGTTGTTTCTTGAGCACCTCCAAGGATGGTGACTCCACCACCTTCTTGGACAGTGCATTCCAATGTTTAACAGTCACGCAGTGAAGAAATTCCTCCTTATGTCCAGCCTGAACCTTCCCTGGTGCAACTTGAGGCCATTTCCTCTTGTCCTGTCACTGTTTTCCTGGAAGAGACCAACCTCTACTTTGCTACAACCTCCTTTCAGGGAGTTGTAGAGAGTGATAAGGTCTCCTCTGAGCCTCCTTTTCTCCAGGCAAAACAACTCCAGCTGCATCAGCTGGTGCTCATAGGACTTNAACCTTCCCTGGTGCAACTTGAGGCCATTTCCTCTTGTCCTGTCACTGTTTTCCTGGAAGAGACCAACCTCTACTTTGCTACAACCTCCTTTCAGGGAGTTGTAGAGAGTGATAAGGTCTCCTCTGAGCCTCCTTTTCTCCAGGCAAAACAACTCCAGCTGCATCAGCTGGTGCTCATAGGACTTACCCTCTGGACCCTTCACCAGCTCCGTTGCCCTTCTCTGGACACACTCTGGCACCTCGATATCCTTGTAGTGAGGGGCCCAGAACTGAACACAGGATTTGACGTGTGGCCTCACCCATGCTGAGGACAGGGGGACAATCACATCCCTGGCGACACTATTTCTGATACAGGCCACGGTGCCATTGGACTTCTTGGCCACCTGGGCACATGTTGGCTCATGTTCAGCTGGACATCAACAGCACCCCCAGATCGGTTTTCGATGGGCAACTTTCCAGCCACTCTTCCCCCAGCCTGTAGCACTGCATGGGGTTGTTGTGGCTGAAGTGTAGGACATGGCACTTGGACTTTGCTAATATTCACTAACATCACAGATGCACATTTCAGGAAATGGGTTCAACCCCCAAAGCTTTCCATTACTCTCAAGCTAAGCTTTACAAAGTTTATGTACTAAATACATACATAGATGTTATTGTTATTCACACAATGGAAGCAGATTAATTTCCAGCCTGCTGTCATATCACATCATATAGGAGATAGACATCTGTCTTAATATATCTGGGATCCTTGGTTCTATGGACATGTAATGTATATGCCACATATTAATGCTGTTCAAACTTTACTGCTGTGTGTATGAGATGAGATGGATGCTTCCAGTTGCATGTCTTTCTGGTAAACTGTGACATGTCTGATCAAAAGCTAAAGAGTGTTTAAAACCTGATGGTATTTGAGCAGAAATATCACTTAAGTCCTGCTCAGAATCAAGATAAACATAATTTCAATGCACAAAGCTTCAGATTGTTTGGACATTTGCAAGAGCATAGCACACAATTCTTTGGTCCTCAATGTAGTGTTAGAGATTAAATATTTCTCTCTTATTCATATTCATGTATCAAAGGTGTTCATGTTCTACATTAGTTAGGAACTTAATCCTTTCCAACTTTGGAGGAAAAACTTCGCAGAGGGACATGTTCCACCATACAATTAACCAGCTTATTGCTTAAAGCAGCACAGTAAGGTAGGAAACCTTGATTGTAAGCTCAAATCTACTCAAATCAAGTATGCTTGTTCACTCCCAAATAACTAGATTTGGGGCTTTCTTTACATTCTGTCTGGCATTGGTTTTGTCAGCCTTTCATGGCAAGTTTAGTTTATATAGTTCATTCTACAGTCAAGATGCTATTTCATTTTCATATATCAAAACCAATACAAAATTTCTTTCCCAGTCAATATTTTCCAGCAGTAGCTAATTTCTTACAAATCAAGAATTAATGTTGTGGATAATATCACTCTTCACTGCAATGCTGTTAACAGATTCCGTAGGTAATGTAATTTATGTAATAGATAAATTCAGCATGGTGCATCTTATATTAGTTATTTTCCACTAAACATTGTGTGAACAAAAATATTTGAACTCAAACACAGGCCATAATTTACTAATATCTTTGTATCATATTTTCCTGAAACTTAGCAATATTTCCATTTTTCTCTTAGCATCCTTAAAGCACTATTTCTATTTATATTTTCATGTCACTTACTGAAAGAGTTTTCTTTGAGGAATGTCCCCTAAATGGTAGAGGTATTTACGTGCTATATTATTTTTGTGAACTTTATATATCATTACTGTTAAACAAGAAGGAGTTTACAGATGCCTTAGGAAGTTTCTCCCCATTCATATCCCTTTTGTTGATACCTCAGGCTTTACATACATCTTTTAGTTGCTGAACTAGTCCAGTATTTGTTTGCATGTGTGGTTGTGTGGCCACTTTGTTCTTTCCAAAACAAAGACCCTGTTTCCATCAGCTGTAGTTTTCTTTAGCAGGAGCTCAGTGATTAAGGATGTTAGTGGGCTAGATGCCAAACTCTCTTTACCCACGTTTGATATGAAAAAGATGGGGTTACATATTCAAAGTATCACCCTATTCAGTGAATAACCACAGTGTCCTCAAGAAGCTCACTGAGTAGGCTTCTATTCAGAGTAAATTAAATTTATGTCTTGAATGAACAGAAAATAAGTCTTAGCCAAAAACCTGCAAACCCAAGTTTCCTGATTATCTTCAGTTAGAATAAAAATTTTATATGGATTGCTGTCAATGTAAAATGTTTCAATTCACATACATCTATGATAAGCTAAGGTGTCTAAAATTCTGGCATAGGATGTAATGAAGCTCTTGGTCAGCTACAATGTCCTATTCCACTGCATTTAGATTCATCTTTTGAATAGTCAGGTACATCATTGTCTCTGTTACATTTGCTTACTGCACTCTGTAGGAAGTTTGGTACTTCCTTTAGTTCCATACCTAAGAATAAAGCTGAAGGAATACACTGCACAGAAGAAGTTACACTGCCTGTTTACTAATTACAACATGAACACATGCTCTTTCTCATAGCCAGAGAACAACTCACAAGCAGGAGGCAGGAAAGAATTGTTGTTCCCATTTCTATAGCAAATCAATTCAACAGCAATGAAGGGTTCATTTTCTATCAATTTTGTTATTGAAAGAGTCACACTAATTCATTTCCCATTACTGTTGATACAGGACACAGGCATGAGGCATTTCTACAGGTAACCTCAGATGTTATGTTGCATTAAACTTTGCAAAATCAGGTACGTATGACATGATTTCTCTTTGGTTTCACTAAACAGCAATAAACTAGATTTCCAGAAGCCAGGTTCTTTACACTGATTTTGTGCTTTTCAGCCTCTCCACTATAACAATGCAAGTTAAAGTATGCATAGCAGGACATACCATCCTCTTTCATGACAAGATTTCAGTTTCCAATACAGGAACAGAATTTGCAAGTCAAAGCCATTCAGAACAGGCTGCAGTAGGTTGAGACTTCAAAAACAAAAGGTCTGATACCACCACAGGTGAAAGTGAGATCACTTCTTCATCAGTTTAGCATTCAGTATGAATTATCTGCAGGACATTAGAGAATCTGAAAAATCAAATGCCAGAAATACAGCAACCCTAAGTCAGTGCAGTGTTTTCACACAGTTCAAAGAAGAGTGTATTCAAAGCTCAAGATCTACTAAAATTAGCTGAAATTAATCAAAGGGTAAAACTAAAAGGCCTTTTTCCTTCAGGAGAAGAAACACTCCTGCTGTTTGATTCACCTGAAATAACTCCGTTTTGGGGCTGCTGAACCAACTCTATGTGGTACATAGAGTACACTGATAAAAAGGATGCACCTTAGTCAAAAAGGCAATATACATTGTTTGAGACCACATAAAGAGCAAAACCAAACAGCAGCACTTGCAAAGCAGTCTCTAAAGTTATCCCTCCCCCTCCAGCATAGCATACTTTACAGTGTCTTTAGACAATCTGGTATGATAATCATAAGTAAAAATGACATTTTATGAGAACTATTTTTACAGAATAAGTGGAGAGACTGAGTGGAAAAAGCATTAGTTTGTCTTTTTAAAAAAAAAAAAGATTGAATTGTTTGTGTGAAACAGAAAAAACAGGCTTGTAAGAAACTCCAAATGATACTAATCCAAGGTCAGCTCTGCAACAGTGTAAGATTCAGGTTAGACATCATGTTACCATAAATTTCTCTATTTCCCACACAAGTTGTCACTGTTAAATAATTTCTTTGTGGTTCTGCAACATGTTTTGATTTACCTAGGTTTTATTCCCAGGGATGGTTTCATGTCAATTCATGACATCAAGTAATCAGGTGTATGTTACACATAGCGTATGCACAAATATTTTGCAATCATCCAAGTAAATGATGAAGATGAGGCTTTGCTTTGTTATTGCTGATATAGAAATCACTGTTTCACATCCAGGCTTAGTGGCAGGCCAGAAGTGTGGTACCAAGTAGACAGGGCTGTTCATTATTAACTGGGCAGGCCATGGTTGTGCACAGGTATTTTCCTCGGCCTTGCCGTAAATAAATCATTACCTGGATGCATGTCCTCCTCTGCTGCTTCAATCCAACAATGAAATGGATGAATGAGATAGTATTAATTGAGGACTAGAGCACATGGGGCTTTATTTCTTTTTCTAGGGGGAGAAGGAACATGCAAGTAAGTATCAAAAGGACAGATGGAAAAGAGAAACTTCCCTGCTGCCCTTAGTAGCTGCTACATCATATTGTCACATGTGACAAGATCACGATTTACCTGATATAAGACATTAATTTTTTCACCCATAGAAGGAAAAGCACTTGCTGCTGATAAAAGCTGAACTATCTTTCTTTTCTTTTAATTCACTTTGAGTCAGTCCCCAAGAGGCATGTTGGGACAAAGAAGGGGAAAATTAAGGTAGCACACAGCTGTGTGTGCACCTCACAGCCTGCCAGCCAGCTCACAGAAACCCTTTTGTCTGCATGGGCTGTGTGAAGATGACAAATGCTCACATCCCAAAAGATTGTTACAGCAATGCAACTTATGCCCCAGGGTCAGGGTCAGGTTCTGGCTCTTAACACCAAATCAGATTAAGGTTGTGTTGGTCATTGTATTCTTGTCCCAGGTCCTCAACTGCACAGCACACTTCCCAGGGTTAGCAAAGTATCATGGACCTTACCCAGCTGAAGATGTGGGGTTTTATTATGTGGAACATGTGCATAATATTAGATTGTGAGCAAGATGCCATAGCCATTAGAAAGTTGTCTGGTGCATTGAATGCCTAAGGGCATGCAGATGACTCACTGAAATTCTGTTCAAACACAAGACATCTGCTTCAATATGTTTCCTGCCTGTCTTTTTGCATGGCTGGAAATAATGGGCTAGAGATTCTCTCCTACTCCACCAGTACTGGCACCAAATGAGTGGAAAACTGCTGTAAGCCAGAATCTGGGATTCCCCTTTGAGTGATGTGAGCTGCCGCTTGGCTCTGGGCAGCAAAGTGACCCTCTCTCTCTCTCACAATCCTGAGTGAGCATGCCAGGGAGCATCCTTGTGCTACCCTGGCAGCCCCAGTGGTTCATTACCCCAGTGCTCCAGCCACGCTGGCTCCCCAGGGGCTAAAAACTACTGAAAAGCCTTTCCTATTGCCTCCCTCTGCCTCCCAGAAGGTTGGAACTTATCTTATGCTGTCATACCTATGATTGTGACACCAGTCTTATGCATAGAAATAACAGCAATTATTCCAATGACACTGTGATGTCACACGAAATTAAGGAGATAATTTTGTATTAAAACCAAAAAATTTTCTTCAATGAGGAGACTGTTAACTAGAAAAAGAAACACTTTCAAAACCCCCAATAACAGTTTGCCAAAGCTTTTTATAAGATTTGGTTCTGAAGATGCAGTTCTCATGACACAAGCTGACTTCAAAGGAAATTTTAGCATATAAGATGCATAGATCTGCACAAATGTGATGAATAACAAAGGAAAGTCACTGGCTTGCCTGCAGCAGCTCTACCTTAAAACCGCATGTCATCATACCTTTCTCCCCTTCTGCTGAAGGGTCAGACCTAATTGCATTGCTTTGAGAAGACAGAATTTCAGCTAAAAATGAACTCTCATAACTATTTCATGTTAAAAATAAACTTTAAAGTGAAGCAGCAGATGCTGCCATGGAACATTCCTCAGAGCTTTCATGCTATGGTCACATCTGTTCAGCTGGAAGAATGACTGTTTCAAACCAGATATTGGTTTTTAAGTGGTGACAAAAAAGAGAGCAAAAAACATACTGTAGAAAACTCTGGAAAAAAAAAGTTAACTTGCAGTTCTGTATTGGGATAATAGCACTCAGATAAAGTTTTGGATGGAAACTCGGGTCACAAATAGAAACAGTTTAAAACTGCCAGAAATGCAAGCAATTATTTCCTGGTAAAGCGGCAAGAAGGGAGCTACTATTCACCCACACAGAAATACAGTTTTAGAGGAAAAGATCCATCTCATCACATGGCAACTTAATGCTACCTACAAACTTTGAAAATGTTACAATTTTTGCTGAAAAGTTACCCTAATAGAAGCTGTAAGTAGACGTTGATATCTAGTTGGAAACACTGGGGAATGATAAATCCGGTTTTATCTGTTTTCTTCAGTTGTTCTATTCCTTCCTACTCATTTAAAGACAAACACATATCAATGGGACCTCTGTTCCTAGTTTTTAATCTTCAACTCACTGGCTTGTTACCTTAGTAAGCACACGTAGTCTTCAAAATGTTATCATGAATATAGGACTTCTCACTGGTAAATCTTTAAATATGCTTTACAAGTCACCTCAATTAACCTTTTACCCAAGTTTTAGAACATCCTTATGGAATAATACAGGTATTAAGACTTATACCCATTTTACAGAAGTGGAGAGTGACCCAGCAAAAATAGGTTAATCACCCCAGACCACAAGAAATACCAGCAAAAACGGGATCAAGCAACATGAATTCTTAGCTGTTTCTCTTAGGACAAGCAATTAGTACATTTCCTAAACAGAAGTGGCAGAAGAATGGAAAAAATTGCAATTTAAGAAGTGTCCTAGTGGGAGTAAATATCTTGTTTCCTGAAATTGGAGTAGAACTCTGGAAGGAGTGTATGGACTTCAAGCATTACAAAGACAGAAAGAAAAAACCCCAAACATGCTGATGTTCTGCCCTTTTCATAATCAACCTTGTGACTCCAGTTATGCTTCTCTTATGTACTGGCCAGAGATGGTTTGCACTGAACCAATTCTGACTGCATACAACACCCATACTTAACTACCTCTGAAAAGCAGTCTCTGGTTAGGGTTTTCTGAGCCAGCAGCCTTCAATTAAGGTAAATGATCTTAAATTAGGGTTTAACTGAGTCTGGCATCTAAACCCCTGGGAGGCTTGTAAACTTTCAGGTATTGATATGAAAGACTTGCACCTGGAAACATCTGATTGAGTGTTTTGTGGTCTTCCCCAGCATCAGCATCTGAAAACAGTAACTTACTTTTTTGTACTGCTTTAATTGTTATTGTTACCAATGCTACCAGCAGAGGAGAGCTCAAGTTCTCATGCCAGTAAGAAAAAAAATTCAGAAAGGTTTTTTTGGGTGCAGTGGTTTTAGTTTGGGAATTTGTTTCAGGTTTTAGGGGTGGAGGAGAGGGTCTCCCTCCTGTATGCACATATTAAATATTTCTTCTTTTTTATTTTTCCTTCAAGCATGAAGAAAACATCACCTACTGAAGGTGGTGATCTTTAAAAAGATCAGTAGTGTATGGGCTTCTGTTAGCTACTCTGCAAGCAAGGAGAAAACTACTAAAAGCATTAAGTGTCTTCTCCCTCCACCAACCAAAAAAGTTGCATCCCCTCAAACAGTTTACTGTTGCTATTTCACCCTTTAAAATAAAAGCTCTTCACCTTAGCTGCAAAGAAGAAATGCTAAAGAGAAACTAATACAGCTCTGGGTCTTAAGAAACTTTTTTGGGTGTATCTGTAACCAGTCACGAGTGCCAAGAAAAAACATTCTTGTCTCTTCAACACACTTACATAATTTGGCACAAGGCATAAGTAAATCAGCTGGTAAGCAGTGCCCGAACAAGACACCGAAACAGTTGCTTCAGTCTTTGTATAGTATCTTCCAGCCTTCTCTTTATAATTTAAAACCTAGTCACAACAAGGAATAAATTTTTAATGGCACTATACAATTTGGGTAGGGTAGGGAAGGAGTTTATTTCATCAAAAGGCTGTCATGTCTGGAGGTTGAAGCAGCTCTTCATACTGAGTTTTTATTGCCGTTATTCTGTTATTCATTGGCAGGATTTATTAAAGTAGTGTCCTATTAACCCAATCACATACTTTGAGCAAAATCTCACTATAGCAGTTGTTCAAACTTCTGCTCCAACTTTCTCTTCAGGGTTGGATTTGTTATAAATGTTAAAGTAAAAATAAATACACAGGTCAAATTCATGTTTCTGAGCTTTTTGTCTCAAGGTGAATGATGAATCAGGAATTAAGAGATAATAGTCATGCTTCCCAACACAACTTTGGAGTATTTCATCAATACTTCTTTTCCCTTATTTAACCAACTTCATTCTTTTTGGCACCAGTAATTGCTAAGACGTTTTGGTCAACAATATTTGCACATTCATGCACATTATGGTTTACTGTTGTCACAAGAGGAGACAATTTGATCTTTTCCAGTCCTGTCAAAAAATACTTTCTGATTGTTTTGCTAGACTAAAATAACCTCATGGATAATGGGTCCTGCCTAGAAGGTGCCTGTTTATTGAAAAATTTGCCCAGACTATGTGCACAGAGCCTGTCCACTGGATTACTGCAGCATTTGTTTTTAACAGATGCCTTCAAACGCTGGCAGGAGCTCTATGTACTAGAAGACTATTTCATCTCAAGGTTGGGGTGAATTCACATGCTATGCTGGTGTCAGGTCCAGTCAGAAGGCTTTTTGGTTTTTGGAGTTTTTTTGGAATTTTTTTTTTCCTGTCTCTATTGAAGTAATTAACAAAAGTCTTTGAAAAGTTTGCAAGGAAATATATGTACATATTTCTATTTTCCCAGTATAACAGCTCTTTTGACAGATGCTTTCATTTCTTTTAGATACATCAGTATAGATTACAAAGAGACAGTGTAATTTGGACTACAAATAACCTTTATATTTGTAATCTAGTAAGTGCCCTTAATAAACCCAGTCCCTGAGTAAGAACATTTCTTCCTTTTGCCAAGAAGTCTCTACCTGAGAGGTGGCAGAAGCTTTAAAGTGATTTTTTACTGTACTCTGTGTTTATCCAGAGTTAGAACACCCAACGGGAGCTATATCAAGACTACTAAGGCACAGCACATTCTTTCAATCTCATTTTTATCACCAGATTTAAATACTAATCAACTAATAGGAAACAGCTAACTTCAGATAAGAGTAGGCTGCTTTTGCGATGGAAATTTCATTTGGTGATATTTTTTTTTCCACCCAGCACCATTGTGCTAATATACAATACAAGTTGTTTTCACTGAGTCAACATCAGGAACCTAGTCAGTGAACAAAGAGCTGGAATAGTTGTAAAGCCTTCAATTCAATTTAAAAAGTATTCTCCACAGTCACTTTTTTTCCCCCAAGGCATACTGACTCAGTGCTAGTCAGGTAGATGCTAAAATATGGTGCTTAGTGAAGAGAACTCCTGCACCCTTTTGGGAACAAACTGTGAGCTACTGTAAAGCTAAGGCTGGAGGTGGATCACAGTTTGTCGCTGAGATCTCAGCCCTCAAGGCTCTGGAATTTTCTCAAAGGTGTTTTTATCACGATGTTCACAACTGCTTTTTTACTTTGTTTATTCAATGGACAATGAATCACTGTCTAGGTTGAAGAGTAATTGACAATTCCAGGGGATTTCTTGTTGAAAAACAAGACATTGCTACATTTAACCTGCCCAACTGGTTTAAAGAACTGTGTTTGACTCTTGTAGAGCGACAAGAGCCTTCCACAAAGAGTCTTTGTTTTCCACTGATTCCCCCCAGTCCTCCCCCACTCCATTTTACTTCTTACAGTGAGCAATTACTTCTTTTGCTGCATGTAAATCATTCAGTTACTGATATTTGTAAATTGATACAATTTCACAAAGATCAACATTTGTTACACCACTGCCTCCCCCATCATATTTACCAAGGTGATAGAGATTCTGATGAAAAATCCCAGCCTTTTCTTTCCTAGAACAAAAAAAGCCACCACTGTTTCCCCCCTTCCCCACAGTATATTGTAGAGATAAGGTTCAATTCATCTACATGTTCTTCTACATGCAAAGAACTCAGAAGAAATTGCTTCTTAACATGGGAAGGCCTATAGTTTTAACTGTTATTTTTTAAAAGACCTTATGACTAGATTAGGCAAAATCAAATCTAATCCAAAAAGCCAACTGAATTGTTTTCATTAAGAGAAAGCTTAGTTAGATTCTTTCTGCAGGCAGAATCCTCATCTACAGATTAACAGAAAAAGGAAATACGAAAACCTGTGAGATACATGGAAATTCAAAAATTCTTTTGAGATCTGAGGCTATTTTCTGACAATTTCTGTTCAAAATAATTCAACCAAATGATGTGCAGATACAAAATAAGACTAACTTCTGAAATCTTTGGAAAGAATACATCCTTTCAGCAAATGCAGTGATGTGGAATCCAAACACTTAGAAAAAGAGAAAAAGTAAGAGGTCTAAAGCAGTGTTTAAGGCAGAAAATTAGCTGAAATCTGGACCAATCTAAAGGATGAACCCACCTTTAATTAAGTATTCAGTTTTGTGCCAAGGCTGCTCCCATGCTGGGAGTGTGAATAGAATACACTGTTCATTTGAACTCATTTTACTAATTTTCCACTTGAAAATTAAAGCATAATTGAATATTTCTCCAATTAGACACATTTGTCAGTAGTTTCAGTGGTTGCTATTGGATCAGTAAATGGTTCTGAAATGTATGTGGGCAGTCTGACAAAATACTCTTTTTAGATGCATTGCTTATGCAGAAGGAGTTTAACCTCACCCTGAAGAAACATGCACTGCCCTGTAGTTTTGGAATGGACACTGAGCAGGGAATCATCCAAACTCCAGCTCCCTGTACAAGCTATGCAAAAGTGTTGCCCTCTCGTGGCTTTTGTTGCACTGATGTCTTGGAATGATAATTCCAACTATATCAAACTGCTACTAATGTTTGACATGGGGAAAATGGCATTGGTATTTCAAGATATCCACTTATTAAACTCTGGATTTCCTAATTATGTGGATAATTTAAGAACAATACCTTCTTGTCAATTTCTCCTTTGTAGATTTTTTACATGTTAAGTAATTTTTAAACTAAAATAATGTATAATAATTGTCCAGCCATTATTTCAGGAACCATACTTAAAATACCAAGTATTTTGAAAATACACACAAGCATGAGTTTATTAACTTTTTTTTTTTAACTCTTTATACATGCTGCATTTCTGAGCACAGAAATTATTGCTTTGTGTGAACTCTTTCCAATCACTGCTTTAAAATTAAAACTTCCAATACTGCTAGCTTGAGTCCTTGATGGAAGGAAAGACAAACACAACTTGAGCCAAAGCCACAAGTATTCAGAAGAGTATTTGTGGAAAAATTTGCTTGTCAGGCTCGGTGTCCTACAATCAAGAACTGTTAAAGTCACGTCATAAAGCTTAAGGAAGATGTGCTTCTGCGTCAACATGATGATGTTCAGGTGTCTAAAGGCAGCACCTCCCTTCTGTCTGGATACTCAGAACTGTGTCTCTGCCTTCTAATGTTAAACTGCAGAAATTATGGGAAGGAAGGGAGGAAGGGAAGAAGG
>VXAX01002813.1:0-11059 GCA_013399835.1 Leptocoma aspasia
CAATCCCAATCCCAATCCCACCCCTCCTGCCCCAGTCCTGGCCCCCAGCCCATCCCAACCTTGGCTGACCGCACAGCTCCATCCCTGCTCCCCCAGCCCCTTTCCAAACCCCCTTTATTCCCATCCCAAACCCTGGCATGGCTCTGCCAGGGGCCCTCAATCCTGTCCTGTGCTTCCCCTGCTGCTCCGGCCCTGCCCGGACACTTCCAGACCTCTCAGTTTCAGACTCTCTCAGGGAAGAGGAATCAATTTCACAAAAATGTGAAGTTTTGGCAGCGCCGGGAGCGCAGCAGGTGCGGAGCAATCACCCCACAGGAGGAGGAGCACTTCCCTCCATGCCCAAAGATTCCCAAAGATCCCAGTCCTGGAGAGAAGGAGCTCCTGGGGCTGCTGGACAACTCCAGAGCTGTGGCAGCCATGGATTGATCCAGTGCCAGTGGGAGATCCCAGTTCCAAAGAGAGATCCCAGTTCCATGGACAGATCTCAGTTCCAAGGAGAGATCCCAGTTCCAGGCAGGAATCCCTGTTCTAGGGAGAGATCCCAGTTCCAGGCAGGGATCCCTGTTCCAGGCAGGGATCCCAGTTCCAGGCAGGGATCCCAGTTCCAGGGACAGATCCCTGGATCCCAGTTCCAGGGACAGGTCCCAGTTCCAGGCAGGGATCCCAGTGCTAGGCACAGATCCCAGTGCCAGGCACAGATCCCAGTTCCAGGCAGGGATCCCAGTGCCAGGCACAGATCCCAGTTCCAGGCAGGGATCCCAGTTCCAGGGACAGGGATCCCAGTGCCAGGCACGGACCCCAGTGGCTCCGAGCCACCTCTTCCCTTCCCTCGCTTCGTGCTCCATCTGGAAAATCAGGGATGCAGCAAAACTCATGGAGGATTTTTGGGGTATCTGATTTTTTTATTCCCTGCCTGCTCGTTGTGTCCCTGTGGGTTTCGATTTGGGTATTACACGTTCTATATATTTTTATAAAGATATAAATATATATATTTGTATACTTATATGTGACTATTCGCATCCTCCTGCCTCGCCACAAATTCCCCTTTCCCTCCCGCATTCTCCCACCTCCTCTCTCTTTCTCTCCACGTTCACCCCCCTCCCCTGCCCGCTTTCCCCCCCAGAAACGCTCCCAGCTTTCCATTCACGTCAGGAACCGCCCGGGACGCGTTTGGGAGAAAAGCCCCGAGCGGGACGCGCCCCTCGCAGCCCCCGGGGATGCGCCGGGGAGCGGGGCTGTGACATTCGCCCGCGATTGAACCCCCGGGCCCGTCCCTGCCGCGGCCGCGAGAAGAAAGAGAAGAAAGGGAAGTGCAGGGAGGAGAGAATGCGAGTGACAGAAAGAAGGATTGAATGAAGGAGCGCGAAGAAAGGAAGATATCCCTGCGCCGCGCTCCTTTATCAGCGCTGTCATCTGGAGCAGGGCCCTGGCCGCATTGTCTCACCTTGGGCCGAACAAAAAAAGGGATTTTTTTTTGTGCGGATTCCTTTAGAGCTGCCAGGACCCGCACCTTAGGGGGTCGCGGGAGGCTGAATGTGCAGCTGACAGCCCCGCGCGGCCCCGGGTGATATCAATAAACCCCGACACTCGGCTCTTCAGCACAGCTCATGTGGAAGGTACGGCCTGAATATTAAAACCCCCGGGAAGGAGCCCGGGATGCCGCGGGGGGAGGGACGAGGGGCCGGGAGGGGTCGGAGCCGGGGGATGCGGCGGTGCCGGCCGGGCAGGGCAGCGGAACGAGGGACAGAGTGGCTCCTCTGCGGCCCTGGGGCTGCTCTGGGCCACCAGCTGATGCCTTAGGATTTTAGCTTTTACGTTTTTTCGTGTTTAATCCTGCAGCTCTTTAGTGTGTAACTCTGAACTCCACATGCAGTGTCAGCTGCTGTTCTCCCGTTTCGNCAAAAGGCACCGAAGCCAGGGCAGGAGGAATAAAGGATGGGGTGGCAGCTTCTCCCACAGGTGCTGGAATTGGGATTCTCCTCCAGGAGCCCGACAACAGCCCTGGAATCGCATCCCACTCCCATGGAACCACTCTCACCCTGCTCTGCCCAAAAATCATCTCAGGTCATCAAAAATCAGATTTTTTATCAAAAAATAGGTTTCCATCCAAGGTAAAGGCCTGGCTTCCTCATGGGATGGAGCTCCCATTCTTCCAGGGATGGAGCTCCCAGCCCCCAGCGGGGACAGAGCCCAGCTGTGCCACCTCCGGGGCTGGGGGACAAGGCAGGAATCCCAAATTCCTCCTGCTCAGGGGTCCCTGAGGCCCAGCAGGGAATTCCCAGCCACCACACTGAAGTCTCTGTCAGAGGAGCGGTCACAGCACTGCCAGGGAAGCACCCGGGATTTTTCCTGGCTGTTGGCAGAGAATATTCCCTTCCCAGCGCTCGGATCTAGCAGGAATGTGCCCAGACAGAGCCAGGAGCAGCTCATCCCACGGGAACCGTGCTGAGCCCTGAGCCCTCTGAGCCCCCACCCCCAGCAGGGCCCAGCTCTGCAGCTCCATTTTCGCAGGAAATTGCCCCAATTTATCCCTTGGGGTCTCAGACACCGGTTCCCCTAAAGGATGGGGGGAGTCAATCCCACCCCAAGCTGTCCTGGGCGAGGGGAGGACACGGCTGGCCCCAAGGCCACCACCCAGGAGGAGTTATCCAGGACACAGGACACAGATGTCCCCAAGGCCACCACCCAGGGGGAATCTCCCGAGCTTCCAGTCCCACAGGAGTTTTCCAGAGAGCTCCATGTGCAGGTATTCCATGGGGTTTATCCAGGCATTTCTCAGGAGGGGTGACCTCACCTCTTGGGTATTTTAAAGTATCTTTCAGGAGTTGGGAATGATCCCTTTCCCTCTTGGATTGCGATCCAAGGGATCTTTCAGGAGTTGGGAATGATCCCTTTCCCTCTTGGATTGCGATCCAAGGGATCTTTCAGGAGTTGGGAATGATCCCTTTCCCTCCTGGATTGCGATCCAAGGAGGCAACACCGTCCTGACGGATGCAGGGGCAGAGCTGAGACTTTTCCCAGCGCCCTCCTGTTCCGGAATTCCAGCTGAGCATTCCAAAGCTCTTCCCAGCAGGATGGAGCCAGAAGGGTGCTGGCAGAGGAGCTCTGCTCTTCCCAGGTGGAGGGATGGAAAATGTGGAATTTGAGGTGGGAACAGGGATTTCTGCTCTGCTTTGGAGCTCTGGAGTTTCCCGGTTTCCCACCCAAATCTCTGGATTATCCGGGTTCAGGACAATCTTGGATCATTCCTGACTGGGTTTTTTTTTTAATAAAGAACCAAAACATTTCAATCCCAGGGGCAGAAACGTCTCCGCTGAGCTGAAATGGAAAATCTCACTTTGTTTTCCAACTCTTCGATGAGATTTTTGTTTTCCTACCAAGCAGTGGTTCCATTTCAATCCCAAAAATTGGGATTTGAGAAGAAAATTTGTATTTTTTGCTTCTCTTCCCTCATTCCCAGTGATCCTGGGATTTTTCCATTGTTTGAATTCAGTTTTAACCACGCCACAGGAACTGGGAGAGCCAAGGGTCGGGACTTTGCTCTCCAGGGATTGGCTCTGAGATCAAATTTTTCATCCCCCTGGGACCACAACGGTGCAAAAGGGATGGGGAATTTTGTGCCTGGATCCAGGTGGGATCTGTGGGATCCCTGTGGGATCCCTGGGATCCCCGTGGACACGCAGCCTCCTGGGCAGGAGCTGATTCTGGCACTCAGCATCTCCTGAACCATGCGTGGGACGGCTCCAAACGGGCTCTGAGCTAAACCACCAACAAAGCAGATCCTAAAGACTGGAAAAAGGGTCGGAAACCCCACGGAAACTCCTGGAAAACCAAACAGGGAAGAGCTGCGGGAAGAAAATTCCCACCCTCAGCTCAAAAAACGAAATATCCCAGGGAAAACCTTTCCTGGCTCCTGAGGAGCCCACATGAGATTCCCTCACCCACCCAGGTTTCCAGGAATCTGGGATTTAAATGCAGGAAGTATCCCAGGAAAAATCTTTTCCAGCGCCTGAGGAGCCCACGTGAGAATCCCTCACCTTTCCAGGCTCCCAGAAATCTGGGATTTGGTTTCAGGCTCGGAAAGCTGAGCCCCAACCCCCTCTCCCCCAGGGCTGCTCCCCATTTTCCAGAGCAGAGTGAATTCCCTGGAATTCTTAAGGAAGTTTTTATATTCCTGCCTGGAGAATGCGGGGAAATGATTCCATCCTGGACACTCCAGGGGCTTTCCCTCTTGGGAGAGGGGAACTGGATTAAGGAATTGCTTCCCCCTGGAATGTGAAACACTTCCAAACTGCTGTGGTTGGAATTGTCCAAATCCCAGTGTTTTGGGGGGTGAAACAGCATTGGGGCTTTTTCTCTCTTTTCCATTTTTCCAGGGTCCCTGCAGCCCAGGATTGGGATTGGAGGAGTTTTGGAGAGGGAAAACCAGACAAGGCATGGTGGAAGGATAAACAGGAGAAGCTGAGGGCAGGAATTCCTTTTCACTGGGAATAAAACCTGGATGCGCTGACTCCCAGCTGGGCTCCCGGAGATCGTGGTTCCAAAAGGAACGGGTGGGATTCCTGGCACCTTCCTGCATGTGCCACGTGATTCCCAACAGATTATTCCTTTGGAATCCCAAATTCCCACTCTCCTGGAAGTGAAACCCCTGAACATTCCCTGGAGCTCCCTCTCCTGAGTCAAGGAATTTCCTGGCCTGCCCCTCTTCCCTCCATGCCTGAAGATTCCCAAAGATTCCAGTCCCAGAGAGAGGGAGCTCCTTGAGCTGTTGGACAATTCCAGAGCCATGGGAGCCAGGGAGAGATCCCAGTTCCAGGCAGGGATCCCAGAGCCAGGCAGGGGAACACTCAGAAGCCACCTGGCCGATCCAGCTTGGAAACCACACCTGCCCTTGGGAAAAAACGGGAATTCCTTTGTTTTCATGGATGTTTTCTAACGGAGCCAATGGAGGCACAACTGTCTCAAAAAAATTCGGGATTTGGGAAAAGCCAGAGCTCTGGAAAATGGGAGCCTGAGGGTTGGGATGCTCTCCTGGGGTGTTCATTTAAATCCCAGGAAGCCCCACTGGGATATTCAACCTTGGAGCTCCCAGGACCTGGGAATGGCAGGGAATGGTCAGGAATGGCTGGGAATGAGTGGGAATGACTGGGAATTCTGTCATTCCCTGCCATTCCCTTCCCAGCCATTCCAGAGCCATGGAAACACCTGGAAGTTCCCGATCCACAGGCAAAGAACTTGAAATCCACCTAAATTCCAACACTTGGCTCCAAACCCTCCCCACTCAGGTTCAGTCCAGGTCACCACAACCACAAATCCATAAAATTATCCTCATCATGATAAATCCATAAATTATCCCAGAAATCCTGCGGGAACGGCACGGAATTCCCTCCAAGAAACCAAGTTCCACCTTTCCGTCCTTTCCTATTCCCAAAGAACAGCACTTGGATCCATTTCGTTCCCACAGCAACAAAGTTCCCCTTCCACACCCTCAAAATTCCATCAAAACCATGGAAAAGGTCGGAGTGGGTGCCTCGTTTTACGTATTAAAAAAATTCAGTGGTATTCCTGAAATCTGGAATTTTTAGCACAGGACTAAGGTTTAGATCTAAAATATTCCTGTGGCAAACCCATTAAAGCAATTCCTTATTATCCTAAATCCCTTTTCCTGGAGCCCAATGTGCTTCCATGGAATTTTAGGCCTTTTATTCCTTAGAATTTTTAGGCCCCTTTGGAGGCTCCCAAGTTTTTGCTTGGCGGCATTCCGGATATTCCCCAATATTCCCCAATCCTGCACAATGTCACCCTCTGCTGACGCCTTCCCGGAGGAGTTTCCACACCAAAAAGGGTCAATTTTACCCCAAATCCTGCCCCTGGCAGCTCCCTGGGCTGGGCACTTCCCAATGGAAACTTGGGATACTCTGGGGTCGCCCCCCGCACCCAGAGGGATCTTCCCAGGGTTGGGAATTCCCAGCTGCTGCTGCCAAAAGCTGGGAGATTTTTTTTTTCATTAAAAACTGACATTTGATCCCTGGGATCAGATTGTGCAGAGGCTGGAAAACACGGCTGGAAAAGCGTCCAAGGGAACACCAGGATCGGGATTTGAATGATGTTTGTGCACAGAAAGAGGAGGGAAAAGCCCCAGAATTTCATTTTTTGCCAGCAAAATTCCACTCTGGGATCTGCAAGGCTGGGTGGAGGCAAAAATCACCTCAGTCATGTCATGAAAAATCAGATTTCTAATCCAAAAATGGGTTTCTATCCATGGAAAACCCTGATTTCCTCACAACCTCCATCACCTCATGGAACTGTTTCTCCTTAAAAACCTTGGATTTGGCCCTTTTTGAGCCTTTTTTTGAGTTTTATGGAGGGAAACAACTCCAGCTGGGATTTATTGTGTCCCAAAGAGATGGGAAATGGAAAGAAATGGAAATAAATTGGAATAAGTGGAAATCCAGGTGAGTTTCTGGCAAGGTTCACGCCTGGACACAGGTGGGGAGAATCCCAGGAAAGACAAACTTCCCTATAGAAATAATATCTGGGATTTATGGGTTTATAAAAATCCATGTGATGCCAAAATCATGGGGGGGACAGAGAACAGACCCAGGAAAAAAAGAGATAAATATCAATTAATCAATTAATTAATGCATCAGTTATTAAATAGAAATGTGCATTATTGCATCTAAAGATGAGTTATTAAATATAAACATGAATGGTTAAATAGAAATGGGAATTATTAAATCTGAATTGCAGCCCTGGGAATGGTGGGGTTGGGATGATGGAGCAGGGAAATGGAATTTTATCCGGATCAATAAAGGGTGAAAAAGGGGGAAAAAGGAGGAAAAGGGAAAAAAGGAGGAAAAGGGGGGAAAAGGGGGGAAAGGAGGGAANGGGCAGGCAGAGGGATGGAAGGACAGACAGAGGGACAGACACTGCGGCCCTGCCGAGCACCCAGGAATTCCAGATTTCACAGAATATCCCGAGTTGGGATCCCCAGGGATCAATCCAAGCCCGGCCCTGCACGGACCCCCCAACAACTCCACCCTGAGCATCCCCGGGAGCTCCGGCAGCCTCGGGAATGTCTCCATTCCCTGGGGAGCCAGGGCAGTGCCCCAGAGCCTTCCCTGGATGCTGTCACTGCCACCAGAGCAGGGATCGGAGCTGTCCCCCTTCCCCTCCCTCGTCTCCTCTCCTCCAGCTGAACATTCCAAGTGTCCTCAGCCTCTTTCCCTCAAGACCCTTCCCCACCCTTGTCCTCCTCTGGATACTCCTGGATATTTTCACACCTCCCTTCTCTTTTGGCGCCCAAACCTGCAGAGGATATTCCAGGAGAGGGGCTGGGAGGGATAAACTCCAGCAAGGAAGGGTGAGACGGGGAATGACAGGATTTGAGATGAAAGAGGGGAGGTTTGGACGGGATATTTGGGATAATTCCCACCCCACGAGGGCAGAGAGGCCCTGGAATGGAGTTCCCAGAGAAGCCGTGGATTCTCCGTCCCTGGCAGTGCCAAGGACGGGGCTTGGAGCCGCCTGCGATCAGGGAGGAGTCCCTGGGGTGGAACAGGGTGGGCTCCAAGGTCTCCCCAACCCAGCCCATCCCATGATCCCAGGAAAAAGCAGGACAGGGAGCGGACAGAAGGTGACAGCGGGGGCGGATCCCACAGGAAGAGCCGGGCGTGGATGGCTTGGGAAGGGCAAGGAGCACACGGGGACAGAGGATGGATTTGAGCAGAGCAACTCCCGATATCCCCGCGGCCGGCGAGGAACGAAAACGCCTTAGTAGGTCACCCCTGCCCCCGCAGCTGCACGAGGCTGCTCCCGCCAGCGGGAATTTTCCTCCCCGAGTCCTCTCTAAATCCCAGCCATTTTATTCTCCAGTGTCCAAATGCCAGAGAGGGAAATCCGGGCAGGCCGCGGCTAAGTCCCAAAAATCTCCTTTTTTTATTTTTTTCGCCTTCTCCCTGTTCCTATTTCTTTGGATTCTGACAAACCTCCCTGGGAAGGGCACGGAGCACGAGGCTTTGCTCAGAGCTGCACTCAGAGGTCACCGGGGGTGACTGTCCCCCACTGCCAGCTGGCTCCGGCTGCGGCCAGCGCTCCCTGCTCCTGGGGAATGCTGGGATGGGCCCTGGGATGGGGCACGGCAGAGCCATGAGCCCGACGGGGCAATGGGGCTGGGAGCAGCCTGGGGTGGGGCTCAGTTCGGGATGAGCTGCTCGGCTCTGAGGCAGCGGGTCCTGGGAAGGGCTCTTGGTGCCCCAGAGCAGCTTGGCCCTGAAATTGTCCCAACCTGGACAGCCCAGGTGGTGTCACGGCACTGGGACACGGCCTGGGAGCTGTCCCAGCTCTGCAGAGAGCCCGGGACTGATTTGTGGGGCTGATCCCCAAATCTGGGGAAAGCAGCGCTCAGCTGCCAAAACCCCAAAAACCCCAAACCCCTCCCGGGCCGCGAAGGATGGAACAAAACATCCTCAGATCTTCCTTTTCCTCACTCCACAGGCAAAACCTCGTGGTTCTTTCTCATTAACCATTATGGGCCGTGTTAAACCCGAACAAACCCCAAAAAATCCCCGAATCCAAACCCTCAGAGCGGGGGAAAAGTGGGAAAAGTTCGGGAAAACTCCCTGAAGGCTCCGTGCTTTCCAGAGGAGCTCCTGCCACCACGAGCTGCCTTTTCACGGCAGAATTCCCGCTGCTCCCCCTCTCCCTGCCCCAATCCCGGCGACTTCCAAGGGCTCCGATCAATCTCGGGCCCCTTCCCCCGCCTGCTCCCGGCCGTTCCCAGGGAAAAAGGCGGCTTCGCCCGGGAAGGTGGTGGAAAAAATGTGGACAAATTTCTGATTTGCAACACTCTGGGCACGGGCTGATTGCCATTGTTGGAGTGCAAATGTAGAAATAAAGCAAAACGAAGATTCCGGGGTGAGGCCGATGAAAAGCAGAAAACGAGGAATTTTATGGCCATAAGTGGCGTGGGCTAATGGGGATTTTTGAGGCACTGGACCATGGTGGTTCCTTAGCTCCGGGATTGCTGGGAAAGACGCTCAGTTCTTAATTGCTGCCACGTCTCGTGGTGGCTGCCACTGCCAGGGGCGTGCGGGCACTGGCGGCAGCCCCAAAAACCCCAAACCAGCCCCAAAAACCCCAAACCAGCCCCGAAAAACCCAAACCAGCCCCAAAAAACCCAAACTGGCCCTGAAAATCCCAAACCACCCCTGAAAAATCCAAACCGGTCCTGAAAAACACAAATCAACTCTGAAAATCCCAAACCACCTTTGAAAAATCCAATCCAGCCCCAAAAATCCCAAACCAGTCCTGAAAAACACAAATCAGCTCTGAAAATCCCAAACCAATGTTGAAAAACTCAAGTCAGCCCCGAAAACCCGAAACCAGCTCTAAAAAACCCAAACCAGCTCTGAAAATCCCAAACCAGCCCAAAAAAACTCAAACCAGCCCAAAAAATCCCAATCCAGCCCAAAAAATTCCAATCCAGCCCAAAAAATTCCAATCCAGCCCAGTTTCCCCAGCGCCAGGGGCTGGGGTTGAAGGGTTTTCCTTGGGGGGCTCTGGGAAAAGGCAATGCTGACCCCAAAAGGATTTTCATTCCCTCCTTCCCTGCAGATCCAGGAAATCCAACCCCTCCTTCCCTGGCACATCCCGATATTCCAGCTCTATTCCCTGATCTCCAGAATTCCCTTGGATGCGGCTCCATGTGGGAGCAGCCCCACAGACCGCACTTCCACAGCTGAAATCCATATAAAATCCCCGAAATATCGGCCTCTCCCTTCCCTTTGCCCAGCACACCAGGAAGTTCAGGAATCCTAAAAGGAAACAGTCCCTGTGCTAAAATCCCAAACCTGAGCCCGGAGCTTTTCCCAGGAGTTTTCTTCCCGGTGGAGCCCAGGAAAGGGGAATGACACATTTTTAAATCAACTCCATAATCAGCACAATAAAAATTCCCAAACATTTGGGAATATCGAGCTTGGAGAGCTGGGCTGAGCAGGCCCACAGCATCCCAAGAATCCCTGGATTTAATTTGATTTAATCAACACCTCCCTCTCCATGGGACTCTTCCCGTTTTGGCAGGAAAAATCCAAATTCTGGATGTGCAGCCGGGTCACTTGTACTCCGTGGAAGCCGATTATTCCCTACATTCCAATAAAACCCAATCCCAAACCTTCCCATGCAGGAATTCTCTCGGCAAAATCCATCCCCAGTTTATGAAATAAACCGGCCGCAGAATTGCAACGAGGGAGCTCCTCCCGATATTTTTGGGAGCAGAAAATTCCCCTTCCCTGCAAAAAAGAGAACGGAAAATAAAAAATTCCTCACGGAGGAACTGGGAAATTTCATTCCCTGAGAATGGATTTGCCCTCTGGACTGCTGAGAACAAATGGAAATATTGGGAAATTCCAAATGCTCGGCTGGCCACGCTCCAGAAAATGCTGGAGAACAACTCAGGGCACTCTTTCCAAACTTTGGGAAAGGGAAAAGTGAAAAAAGCAGCAACAACAAAAAGAAGACAAAAGTCAGGCTCCTTTCCTTTCCCTTTTCCTTTGAACCCTTTGGAATAATTTGCCTTCCAGAGGTCTGGATTTGCTCCAGAGCTTTGGAGGTGGGAAGCACTCGGGGGTTCTGCAGTGGCGCCGCGGGGATCAAATCACAACCAAATGGCTCCGGTTCCAAAGGGTTTCCAGAGCCTCTGGAAGCGCTTCCCAGGTGGCTGCACCCCCAAGGAGCCGCCCGCTCCCAAAATTCCGGCCGATCCCTCCCTGCCTGGCTCCCATCCCGGCTGGAATCCCGGCCAGGGACGCGGAGCTCGGGGACAGCTGGGGGGATTCGGGGTCCCTGGTTTGGGGAATCGGCCCCAGAGAGGATCCGGGAAAAGGAATGGGACTGGGATTTGTCCCTCCTGTCCTGATTCAGCTCTCTCGGTGCCACGGCAGCTTTGGGGACACTGAGAGCCCTTTGGGGACACTGAGAGCTCTTTGGGGACAGTGAGCACTTTGGGGACACTGAGAGCACTTTGGGGACACTGAGCCCTTTGGGGACACTGAGAGCTCTT
>VXAX01002814.1:3053-37196 GCA_013399835.1 Leptocoma aspasia
TTTTTTTCCCAGCCTAAGGGTAAGGTTCGTTATTTAACAAGCTTTCAGGGCCCAGATTGATGCTTTTCAGCTGAACTGTCAGCGCTGTGGGATGGGAATGAGCCCTGCCCGTAAATCACCTCTTGCGGGTTTCCTGCAGCCCAGGGGGCTGTCCCGGCGAGCTGAGCCCCTCGCAGCCACACCCCGCCCCTCCCGGCGGGGCAGGAGGGCGGGCGGCCCTGGCCCCCGCTCCCCGCCTGGGTGCCTTGTTGCGGAAGGCAGCCTGGCACTTCAGTCACCTCTCTGCTCCAGGCGGGCCCGGGGGAATCAGCCTTCCTGCCCCGCGGATTTCACGGCGTTTGGCACGGACCCGCCGCCCCGCAGGGATGCTCGGAGCAGCTGCAGCAAGGGGAGGGTGAGCTGTTTTGCCGCACCGGTGGCTTGAAACTTTAGCTCCTTGTACTGTCTTTGAGTGTTTTAATGACTCTTATAGTCTGTTCGGTCTCTGGCTGTTGTTTAGGTAATTTTGAATAGGGAACGTGGGGTGACTATACGCTGTCTACCTGGGAGAGTATTATTTAAAAGAAAAAAATAATGCCTTATCGTTTGTTTGTTGAAAGTTTAAAAATGAGCTGAAGCAACTACGTGGGCATTCCATTTAGGAATTAAACTTCTTAAGTTATTGAAATAAAGGTGTGGCAGTAGCATGTACCTAGACTTCATGAATGGCGATGAGGTAACAATAGCAGGAATAGGTTATATGGTAACAATACCTGGAACGAAACCACACAGCTGGCAGGGTTTGCCATAGCTGCACCATCATTTTGTTGTGTGATCTTTAGAATTATGTGACTGTGCAAAAGCAATATTGGTTAATTGTCCCATGTGGTTTGAAAATGTTTAAAACTATATTTATGCAAAGATTCTTAGTTTTGTATTAGAATGGGAATAGCAAATAAAAATGTATTTGCGTGTTCTAAAGTGCATTCCTGAAAATTTCATTGGGGCCTCTTTACACAGACAATAAAGTACAGAACAGTACTATATAAAGTACAGAACAGTTTGTGCTGTGATTCTGTGATTTAGGGTTTTTTGCAATGTAAGTATATGTGCTTACTTGAGCTGCATTTTTCTTGGATGCTACCTGAGATATACCTTTTTAATTTTATTTTTATAAAATTATTTCAAATCTGACCTAATCATACAGTGCTGCTCATTAATGGCTAACAGAGTTTAAATACTGTTAGTTAGTGGGAGTGTGAGGGAAAGCAGCGTGTCAGTTTCCTGGGTTTCCTGCATCAGTTTTATGGTCACCTGTAAGTTTATCAAGTGCCTTACTCTGTGTTCCATGCACAGGTGAGAGATGAGGCTGCCTTGTCTGCTCTGAAAACAAGCACACATTTCACTACCCGTACTTGAGCAGTGCTAAATTGAGCATGTAGGGAGAACCATATTTTTTCCTGCTGCTGCTCTTTAGTCTGCTGCAAATTTTCTTCTGTGTATGTGTGTAGCCACTCTTTTCAGACACATGAACACAAAAAAATGCTGTTTTTTTTTAGAAGCATTATTTGTAGCAGATGCAACAGGATGAACGTTTGTAGTAGCAGCTGTTTTAAAGACTAAGCAATGCTTCTGCAAATAAAGATATTAAACTTTAGTGTCTAGCCTTTTGTGTGAGTAAAGTACAGTACTAAGCTCAAAGAGCTCACTGCACTTAATAGTTCTTGGAGTGCATTCCTGGGTGTCTAGTGTAAGCACGCTAGTGTGCCTGGGAGGGACTTCAGCTGTTTGTCAGCAGCAATCCCATGCATTTATGAAGGTTGTAAAAAAACTGGAGATCGTTTTAACTGCAGTGTTTAGAGGCATACAGAAGCATCCCATCAAAAGTATTATTTTTATGCTCACTTGGGTTGTATGTAGTCAAAGTCTTGCCTGTTTGTCAAGGGTGTGTGTTCACTTATTTTAGAAAAAATAAATCAGGACTTAGACTTAAGACTGTTGTAGCTGAGGGTGATGGTAATAGTATCCTCCCATTGATAGCCTGCATCCAGAATAGAAGTTGAGAACCTTGTGTTCAGCTGCTGCTTTTTAAAATGTGGTCAGTGATTCATTAAAAAAAAAATCCTCAGAAAAAAGGGAATCCAACTAAAGTCACACTGGTTTCCTATCAAATGTAATATCCTGTTTAATGTAAAAAAAATCTCTTACAGCTGTTTGTAGAATGAGTTATAAAAAATTCCAGGCAAGGTTGTCCCTGAAAGTTGCAAGCTCTTTTAAAGACTAAGTTGCTTCTTAGGAGTTGGGTTTTTTTTTTTTTTTTGGTAAACTACTAAATTTTGCTTAGTGAGTAGGATAGGTATGATTGTTTTCTTTATCTGTTATAAATGTTTGTTACTTTTTAAATTTCATTTTGGTTCTATTCAGAGTGACAATGTAATACCACATTCCCCTCCATGTAAATGTGTTACCTACTTTAAAGAAACTAATGGCTGCATAAATCGCACCAGAATTTTAGTTTAAAACATTGATAACTTACGAGAGCATGGATGATTGTTTGTTGAATTTGCCAACTTCTTTGTCTTGTTTTGTGTTTGTCTCCAAAAGTTCTTTTGGTGACAATATTTGTGTTGCTCTCCCTCTTTGTTGCATTTCAGATTTTAGTTAGGAAAAATAGCTATGCTGTAAGTCATTTATTCTTCTATTCTTCCATAGTAATCATCATAAATCAATCCCTTTAACTCTGTAGTAGTTTGTTGGGTCTTTTGTTTTGACATGTTCTGACTTAGTCTAAGATAGCTATAACTCCTTACAAGTATTTAGAGACTGCAGTTCCCAGTGGAAGGAATAGATGTTCTAGCAAGAAGCTCCTTTTTAGCAAAGTAACAAGGAGAAATGGTACTCTTTAGGGGGGCAGGAGAAAACACGGGGGAAAGCTTCTGATAAGGAGAAGGAAAAAAATAATAGCAGTTATTGTATTTTGAGTATTGTAGTTTTTACTGAGTGTAGATGAGTGTGTAATCATTCCTCATGTAGTTACTAAGGCCATACATCATCTGCAGCTAACTTTTGGGATCTTGGTTATGGTTAAACTTGAATAAAAAATGATGGCTCAGGAAAGTTAATGACATTAGTTACCTGACACTGCTGTCCCCCTAAACCCTGTATTACTCCATACTGTTCACATAATGACTTTACCTACTCAGTGACACTTTTCTGATAACTTGGTCTTGAGAGTGCAGCTTAAAAACTGTTGAAGGCATTTTATATCTTGTTCCTGAGCAGGGCTTTTTATACTGGACAAGGGAGAATTCTGACAAAGAATTGGACAGTTGTTCGAAGAAGATGCCAGAAGGCTGCTGGGGAGCAAATGACACATGTATTTCTGTCTGGTGTCAAGTGTGACATCACCCATGTTACTTCTCCTACCATCTTGTGGCAGCACTGAGAAATAAGTCATTTCAGGAATCATGAAGAACAAAATCCTTTACACCATTATATGGTTTAATTTTTTGACTTTCCTTACTCAATAGTTATGTTCTGTTGAGAAAGAGAGAAGAAAGGAATTAAGCAGAAGGGATTGCATCTGTTCTCAGGAGCTACAACTGGCTATTTCCTAATATTTTTCCCCAAAGATGACTCATAGTAACTCCCCCAAAATCCCACAAGCATTTGTGGAAATTTCTAGTATTTCTAAAGATTTTTAGAAACAGTAGATACCCTGCTGTCCTGCATTGTTGTGGCCTCGACCTGAGTTCTGTGTGTGGTTCTGAGCCCCAGAATTCAAGAGGGGTGTGAAGGTCCTTGGATGCAGCCAGAGGAGGGCAACAAAAAGCTGGTGACAGGGTGGAAAAGAATGTCCTCTGAAGAGCAGGTGAGGACTTCAGTCTGGCCTGGAGAGAAGAAGTCTGAGGGGTGACCTCACTGCTCTCTCAGCTTTCTGGGGAGAGGAAGTTGAGAGACAGGTGCTGATCCCTCATCCCTCAGGTACAGTGGTTGGATGCATGGGAGTAGTTAAACTGCACCAGTGGAAGTTTAGACTGGACATTAGGAAGCGTTTCTTTACTGATAGGATGATCAAACACTGGAACAATCTTCTTAGAGAGGTGGTTGATGCCCTGAGCCTGTCAGTGTTTTGAAGGCATTTGGACAATGCCTATAACAACATGCTCTAGCTTGTGGTCTGCCCTGAAGTGGTCAGGCAGCTGGACTAGATGATTGGTGTAGGTGTCTTCCAACTGAAATATTATATTCTATTTGAGATTGTTTAAAAGAAACAAAACTACTGTTGTTGTCCTTCAATTTACTTCAACTGCCAAATTCAGCTGGCCAAATGGATTTGTGGTGAACTGCTCCAGCTGTCCAGAATGTACTTGTGGCATCACTTACAATATTTAGAGCCAAGAGAAAAACTGGCCAAGTGAAGCTTTACACCTTTTCTGCTCTTGACTTACTCGTGTTTGTGTAGACAATGAAAAATTTGGAGGGCTAGTTAGTTTGTTTCATGGGTGTATTTGTTTCAGAGGGGGAGAGAGAAAGTTACAGCTGGTGGGTAAACTCTCCAGTCTGCTTAAGGAAAAGTCTCTTTGGTTTTCTTTGTTCCCTAAGGAAAAAAAAAGAAAGGAAAGCATTTCTTGCCTCAAGTGTTGGAAGAAATTCTGAGACGGTTTTGGTGAGTTTTTTTGGTGCTCTTGTTTGTTTTGTTTTGCTGGTTTTTTATGTTTTTTTATTTTTTTAATAATCTATTTTCTTTTAAAATGTTGCCTTTGGAGCCCTATGAATTTACCAGTCTTGACCTGTCATTCTTCTTGACTAACAACTGCGAGGTCTTGCACAGTATGTGACAGCTTTGTGACTGCTGTGAGTTGGAGACTATGGGGATACCATAATAGTAGGTTTCACTGGAAGTCAAAGACAGTGCTTGTATTTTGTACCCCTAAAAGGACAATTCCTTATTTAGTGTGCTGCTGAGGAGAGACTCTATGCTTAATTGCACACTCACTATTACTTAGAATACACCACTCCTATTTCTTCTTAGAAGTAAGGAACTTCAGTCATTCCAGTTCTACCTATTTATAACTACCCACAGAAACATAATTTGCCTGTCAAAGTAATACTATCAAGAGTCTAGTTGGAGATAATAGTGTAATTTTTAGAGACTTGCTACTTATAGTTAGATTAGCAGTGCAATTAACTGTGAAAGGAACATACAAAATAAACTTGCAAGATGATGCGTCATTGACGTTCACCCTTTCCCTAGGGACAGACGTTTCCAAATTAAAACAGAGCCCAGGACTTCCTCTTCACCCCACCTACTCTCTGGCACATCTTGCATAATGAGCAGAGTGCTGCTGCAGTACAAATACAACCATTTACTTTGTTTCATTTGACTTATGTCAATTTATGTCCATTTTGACTTATATGTCAAAATATTCATGTTAAGCATTCAATATCTCTTTGCCACAAGGATATTTTTTAATTTTACCTCCTTTAATTCATTAGTACTGAAATATTCTGTGATTTGGAGTAAATGAGATGATCTTGTTAATAAGCAGGCTTGCAAAGTAGATATGGTAAATATGGATAATTTTTTTTTCCAGGAAGGACAATTACTTAGACTTTCCAGTTGGATGTTTTTCTGGCTGGTTAGAGAAGGGCAAAATGTTGGTTCGTTTAAAAATACCGAGAATCTTGTTGTGCAGTCCACAGGGCACAGTTTTCAGGAGAACATAATAGCTGCTGAAAGTCCCACTGATGTGAGGCCCAATATGGTGGGTATTGGCATGTCTCCTTTGTAAAGTTTAGTTTTACCTAAACTGCCAGACAACAGAAGCAACAGGCTCAAAGTCAAATTCTCCGAGGGTTTCCTTGCTTGCTGGAGTGTCAGTGATGCTGAGTTTGTGCCTCTGCCTTGTGTTCCCAGGCACACCCTGAGGTATGAGAACTTCTTTGAACACACTGTTTGGAGTGGTCTGGGCTGCTTTTGTGGCTCAGCAGAGCCCAGCAGGTGGGCAGCTCCTGGCTACCTCAGCGCAATTTGTTCCAGCTGCCAGGAATGCCACGTTAATAGTACTGGACATGTGAGAATGTCTGCTCTAGGGAGGGGTTCAATGTTTGTGTGCTGAGGGGGGTAGTTTAAACTAACAGCTGGACTCAGAGATCAGACCACCTTAGAGTGGCAAATTGGTTCATGAAGTTATGGCTTTCTGCAAGATTGTGGTGCTTAAGTCAGATGAAAGGCAGCCTGTACAACTAAAAGTTGTGAAGTGTTTTGTGATAAAACGCTTTTATTTTTCTTATCCAAGAAGAGCTGCCAATTTCTCTGATTATTGGTTATGAAAATTATGAAGATCTTCAAGATTAATGATTTTTTTTTCCTCCATGTGGCTGGGCCAGCAGGTGATCAAATCACTAAAAACAAATATAGGAGTAAAAATCTGTGGAGGAGCTCTGAAGTACTTTACTTTTTGAAATGTCTGGATGGGCTGTAAAGCAGTAAAAACACAATGAACCATGAATTTGGAACAGGAAGTAGGGGAAGGAGCAGAGAAGAATTTTCTGAGGGCAGGGCCATGCTTCAAAGGAAGGAGGAATTAGGCTGTTGTATTGCATCAGGTAGAACTAAAGATTTAGGCAAACTCTAAATTGAACAGTCACTGCTAATCTGGATTAACAGCATAAAAAGGCTCTTTGTAGTAATGAAACTCTTTGAATATCTTAGCTAGCAGTTTCAGAAAATTAGTGAAATTTTCAAATCCTCATCTCATGTGACAGATGGATGATTTCTGTTTTTACTTTGAGCCTGTAAGTTGCTGCTTTACTTATGATTAGTTGGCTTATGCTATATATATATATGGAGTATTGAGAGCCCATGCTGCATAGCCACTGAATTTGCACCCTGTGCCCCACTGATGTGGCAGAGGATGATTGGAGAGTGATGTTGGAAACCTCACCCACAGTACAGGATGAGAAATGATCTGTCACACCTACCCAGTTCCTTCCAGGTGAAGGCTGCCCTTTAGCCATGTCTAGTCCTGCAAGAAGACAGTACCCAATGAGTCCTGCCCCCAAAAGTTTATTTTTTTTATCCTCAGTCATGTGAGCTGCCGTGATTGATTCACCTGTAGGGAGCTTGCACAACATCCAGCTGATTTGTCCTCAAACCACCTCATGGAAATAGCTTGGGAGATTTCTTTTCCACTTTGTTCCTTCACCTTTGCATCCCACAGACCACATTCAGGAGAAATATCTGGTGTGTCACCTGCTGCTCACTCCTTGGCCAGCTGGGGACTTCAGTTAGAAAACCCAGCAGCAGACATTTGCAGGATCCCCAAACTCATCATGTTTGTGAAAGGCAACCATGGCAACATGCACCTGGCTGCAGGCACTCTTCTGGTCTTCCAGTACATCTTAGTTTTTTTGGCTGGCCTTCTTTTTATTTATGCCCTTACCATCCAAGGCCCTGCCAAATTACAGGATTTACTTGACAACCTCCTTCTGAGCAAAGAAATGGAAAGTGTCACTGCATGCTGACAGGCTGTTGGCAGCAGCTTGTGAATTTCCTTGCCTTAAATGATGGTGTGTGTGTTATTTCATTTTCTTTAATAGCTTTCAGTTGACTTTTCTCCAGGTGCTCATTGAGCCCACAGAAGCTTTTCACATCAATGCATTTCTGTATCAACAAGTATGCCTTTAAGTGGATGTTCTGTTTACTATACATAATAGTAAGTTTAAAAACAACCAAACAAAGGCTCAAGACAAGCAAAAGCATTGGTTCCAACACTGCTGATTAAATATGGAACTTCCAGAATCTCTCCTCTGGACAAGGCAGGGAGCAATTCTGTCCATGCCACTTGTGCTTTTATTGAGTTCCCCTCTCCACTGGTTTTTTTTCAGGCTAAAAAATCTTTCACTTATGTAACCTGCTTTTTGAAATGAAACTGTTCGTTATCCTTGATCACCTGAATTCATACCTTCTTTATTCTCTTTAAGACTGCAGAACAAGGGGAGGGGAGAGCCAGGAGTACACACAAGATTCTGTATGTGGGACAGAACAGATGTGTGTAGGGACACAACGATGTTTTGTTCTCTTTCCTAATAATTCCACTTGTGTATTTGTTTTAAAAGTGTGTCTTGATGTGCCAGTATTTTGTAATGTCAGACATGAGTATGATTAAAATGCCTCTGTTAAAGAACTACCCATATTTATACTGAAGGACAGGATGGGGGAAGGCATTTCATAGTTACTGCTACTTCCTCAAAATTCACATAAAAGCTGGTCTTAGGGGCCTGTTTCAAGATGATGTATGATTATTTAAACTTTTGTGTTCATTATGCTTTTAATGTGTTTTTCTGCCTGCCACATGTGCATAGTCAGAGATTTAATGGAACTAGCTATATTTTGAGTTATAAACCATGAGCTATACATTTAATGTCCTTAATGATTTTTCTTTAAAAATGAGATATGGTCTCAGTGTGATCTGTCAAATGTGTCAGCAGTCTTGCAAAGACTGTTTATGCCTGCTAACAATAAGATGTTACTGTCAGGCAAGATATGTGAGGGCTTGATTTTGTGCACTAATTAGGTGCATATGACCAAGCAAATTTTAAAACCTGCCCATGCTTGCAAATTTTTAGATATATATGTCAAGCCTAGCCTAAAGCATAAGAATATAGGAAATACCCCACTGGGGTAAACTAATGGTTGCAAGTGGCCCTTGTCGTGTCAGCAGCATGTGCTGTTCTGTTTAAGGAGAATATTTAGATTTAATCAGTTTCTCCAGTTCCCTCCCCTCCTGCTCACCTGACATGCACAGTTGTTGGACTGAGGATAATAGAAGACATGCCTCTGCATCTTCAGTATCTCTTTAAGGATGTCTTGTCCATGGGTTTGGTCTGTTGTCATACTGAAGATGCTATGAGCAGTTAGTAGATTTTGAGCTACTTCGTACCAGGATAGTGCTGGTTTGGGAGCAGTGGAGTTTCTTTGATTTTGTTGACTTGCAATATATGTAAAGACTTGTTCTACAGTTAATATTGATTAATATTATTAAGATTTGTAATTCAAACCTGGTGTTACACAGGCACAAAAGTTATTTTCAGCACTTGGGAGGGAAAAGGGCGTTTAATTTGAGGAGCTGGGATATATGTCCTTAAATTTTTGAAGACCAAACTAAAGAAGAAACATAAATGTGTCATTTAATTATTTTATTCTGTATTTCAATCAAATACAAATTTCATTAGTTTGTATATTTTGGCCAGTCAAAGTGACTGGGTGCATTGTCAGATCTCTTTCACCCTCTTGGTTAAGAGACTGATTTTATTTTCATCTTTAGACCTTTATTACATGTGTGGTGTCTCTAGTTGCTGTCTGCCTGTGGTTTTGCCAGCTTGGGGAAATATTTTCTCTCCAGGTCAGAATTAAAATCTATAGCTCTTTTGAGGTGTTTATGGTGCCTGAAACCCTTATAATGGATTTATTTGTACGAAATTCCATCTTCCAAGTGCCATTTGATGAACAGTAGTGCAGTACTGAGTACAGGGGCAATCCAGGAAATAGTTTCTTTCTCTTGATGCCCAACTCCATAGAAAAGTACAGGAACAGTTGCAAGGGTATTTAGAGGAAGGTGGTGGAGTTGGGTCACAAATTTCCCTTAATTCCCTATTCTCATCTTCTGGGAGGAGGGAGAGGATAAGGGAATTAAGGGAAGCCCTTCAGATAAAGATTATATAATGTGAGTTTTAGCAGACATTGCTACCCCCTTAGAAACATCTGTAGTCTTCTGAAGAAGACTAAGTCATCTAGGGTTAGGATTTTTTTAAAAATTTATCCTTGCATTGGTTGTTCCTTCTGCTTTGTGGTATTGGGACATTTTTTCTTCTGCCTCACTAGAAAAGTACCATGTTCTACTGTATTTGAGGAATTTATGCATCTTGCCAAAGGTCCCATTGAGGCATATTTGTTTAAATCCTTTTTTGTTATAATAGAGATATTATCTAACAAGTGATATATTGAATAAAATTGAAATTCTTCTGGATAATGATAACATTCTTAAATTCTAAATATTTTTTCATATTTGTGCCAACCTATTGATATCTATTATTGTTCTGCACGTTTTTATTACAATTGTGAAAACAATTACAATTGTATTTAGCTTTGATTTTGTTTTTTACTTCCTCAAAGTACATGCATTATCATGAAGCCCCTAACTTAGACTATTTAACATATATTCTTATAAAGACTTAAATTTTTGTCATCACTATACATATATTTTTTTACCTTGAAACTGTCTAATGAGGAAGCTATTAAAAAAGCTTATTCTGAGCCAGAGTGGGTTGTGTTCATTAGCTAATTAGTTTAATCAGAATAGGAACTTCCTTTTCACTTTGAGTTAGTGCGGTATTGAAGAATTTAAATTAGATGCAAAGTCTTACTAAGATGTGAAATTAATTGCTTATCTTGCAAAACTTGCACTGATGCCTCAGTAGCAATCCTAAAAGAAAATTTGAATTAATAAGTGAAAGAAAGATGGAATTAATGATTTTGGTAATCATTGACGTAACTGAATTTCATGCAGAACTACTTTAATCCACTTATCATTGCTTACCAATTTTCCCATCTGCTTTCATAAAATCAGAATTAGTTTGCAACCAGCATCCTGACACTCTGATATCTAAGTGCTTTAGCTGGGCTGCAACAATGACTTCAAAGTCTTCTAGGAGATTGAAAGAAAATAAAGAAGAAAACCCCACAACTTCTCTGACTTAAGTCAGTGAAGATCACAGCAGTTTGAGAAGTTTCTACCACCCTCTTTAAGGTCACTATATTTCATGCCAAGCTCTGACAGAGCTGTACTTTGGAAGGACAAATTGTATTGTTTAATTATTTTTTCTTACTGAGTTTGCAGTGTTTTTACTTGAGTTGTCTGCAATACATAAATTTTCTAGTAGAATTATGCTCTGTAAGCAAAACTGAAAGGTGTAATTGATCATACCTGTCTGGGTCCAGCCCTAGTAGCTGAAGAAGGTAGTATCTGTGAGTAACAAGCAAAGGTGTTGCATATGAGTTACGGTAAATAAGACTGTACTTAATTTGGCAGAAGAGGTGCTCCCGCCAGAAGCCTGTCCCTGTTCTCCTAGTTCTTTCTCCTCCCTCTACATGTGTTGGAAAGCTTCTAGTGGGGAGGGAAGTGCTCCTTTTGGTAGTAGCATGGATTTATGCTGAATTTACAGTAGCTGTGGAGCAGTTTACTTATAAGTACTTCAGGTAAATAACTTCTAGTGGCTGATCTTGCCTTATTGTGTAGCAGAATTAAGTAAGAGTAGTCATGTGCCTGGATGCAGTGTTTCACTAACACATCTCATGAACCATGACCATCAATGTGAACAGATTATTCTAATAAAATTATCTTTTTCATTTAATCTTTGTAGGTAATAAGATTCTTATTAGCCAAACTAATTTTGCTGGTTTAGCTTTTTTTTTTCCTCCTTACATACATATAAGATTCAGCCATATTGAAGTGGAGGGCTGGTAATACTGGACCCCATTGCTAATTTAACTAGTCAGCTATGCTTCCTGCAGAACGTGGCTCAGGAGCAGCTATGAAGCTCCAACTCAGGTTTCTTTGTGATTAGATAGTACTGTGGTTGTGTTCTGTGTAGTGAGAAAGTGATGTGGTTAATGATGTAATTGTAAACAAGTTAGTTTTTGCGACAAATTCCATGTAGTTCATAAGCAGCTAAACTTGCCCTGACAATTTACAAGACTGTCCATTGGTTATTTATGTTGAGTGAAGGTAGTTGTCCAAAATTATTTCTGTAGAAATAACTAAACTACCAGAAGGACATATAAATATTATTTGTCTTCTACTTTGTACTTGGACCTTCAGTGACACAAGTATGGTGTCTGGGAATCTTTCTCTTGCTGTGATTATGAAGATTTATTATCAATGCCTTGCTGTCATTCCACATAAATAATATGTTAGACTGAAGCCAAGATAAATCTGGTAGTGCTGACAAACATTGCAACCACAAATGTATGAAGTACGTGAATATATACACTACAGCTTGCGACTTCAGTAAAAATAAAGTGTTCAGAAGTTGGACTAGTTAAAAACTTTTTTTCTGATGTACTTCTGATACTCTTTGGAGTTACCTGATGTTTAGGGACTTAGAAAAGATAACCAAAAATGTCTGCAGCTGTATTGTCCAAGTCTAGAGGACAGCCTACAGTCCTCTACAGAATGGGACTGGCTATGGGGAACTGGGAAGCAGCACCAGCCTAAGTGCTTCCACTTAGCTCCCTCACTGCAGCCTGTGACTTACATGCTGAACCTAATTTGAGGGCTGTGAATTGATGCCTAAACTGATCCAGCTGAAGAGATAGAAGCCTGTGTGTCTTAAGACCTCTGAGTGTTTTTCGCTCATTCGTGGCTGCTTTGTGTAAATAGTAAAATACCCGAGGGGGCAGCAGGCTTGTGTCCCTTTCAGCTTCTGTCTTTCACCTGCTTCGTGAGCAGTTCCTGTGTTTTAAATCTGTCTCAAGTTTCTCACTCTGTTTTCTCTGCACCTTACTTCTGTTCTTCATCAAACTGAAATAATCTGACCTCTCCCTATCTTTGTACCTATAATCATAATTTTTAATTGCCCTTTCTCATGTGAATAAATGGCAATGAGGTTACACCAGGCTGTCATGGTTCTTTGATTCCTTTTCCACTTTTTCTCTGCATAGTTAGTGGCAACGTTGGTCCCTCCCTGAGTGTGTGTCCCTCCCCCATCTCCCTCCCTAGCTTCAGGTCACAACTTTCTTTTCCTCTTTCTCTCACTCTCTTCTCTGAGATCCAGGTTTCAGCTGCAAACTCCAGCTCTCTTCCCTCTCTGTGTCGTTTCTTTTTCTCATTTTATTCTTTGGGCAAAATGAGCCTTTTTCTGCTTCGTGTTTCTTTACACTGAAGTTTATTCTTCTCACTGCTGTTGCTTCATGACCTGCTGCAGACGAAAGCTGTACCTGCACAGCAGGTCTTGTTTAGCAGCTGCAGGGAATATACACTGATTGTTCCTTAAAATGTTTCGTGTTTTAGCAGAGCAATCTGCCAAAGTCTACTGGAAATTCATAAGCTGTGATGCTTCTTTGTTGGCTAAATTTTGCTGGGGGTGTTAAAAGTATGCCCCTGAGGCACCCTCCATTTTTTTTTTTCTCCTCTCATCACTCCCTATCAAACTTCCCTGTCAGTTTAAGGTTCTGCAAGTCTTCATTGGGGAGGCTGCACTATATTAACGTGGACAAGAAACAGATATTAGGACAGTTCCTCAGTGGAAAATCAAGCTTCAGGTTAAAGTCTGTCAAAACCTTTGAATAAACAGGTAGAAACAAGGTCTTACAAGTGGACAAACTGGAGAAGTTCCAGCCGAAGTTAACCGCCAGAACCTGCATGGTTTGGTGGTGCAAGCCTGAATGGTATTCCCATTGCCAATTGCTTGTTTGTCACCTGCACTGTCCCTTCCTGAGTGCCTGTGGGAGTATGTGAGGAACTGAGTTGGGAACACGATCCAAGTGACAGGTTGCCTGGGCAGAGGTGTGAGGGTTAAGGAGTACTCGGCTGAACTGATTTTTTTTTTTTAGTCTGGTTTACTTCTTGGCTCCACGTGTGCCTGTATCTACCCAGGAGACAAGAATTCGTGGGAGGGCATGAATAAGCAGTTGGGAACAGAAAGAGTAGATGTGGGGTTTTTTTTGGGATAGTCTAGGACATTTGTTGATCAATAACTTAGATCACAGTCGTACTGTTAACCCAGCTGTGAGCGCCTGTTTTCTTTTCACTTTGGAGTGTCCTATGAAAAAATAGCCCTAGAACAGAAAATGCCTTGAAGGAGGTAGTCATTCTTTGAAAAACATCTGTGATTATTGTGCCTTAACTGCTCAAAGTTTAAGCAACTGAGTCACGCTGTCTGGTCTTGTGTTGTAGTTGCAAGACAGACTGGCAGTTACGAGGAATACGTGGCATGGCCTCAGTAACCACAGTTTCAAGGTATATTCACAAATTTCAGTTTTCAAAAGTGACCTCATTTAAATGGGCAGGTTGACTGGGGGGAGTTAAATAAGTGTGCACTTGAACGTTTATCCTGTGTAACTAGAGCAACTCTTTGCAGTTGCATTTTTTGTTTTCCATAGTCTCTTTGGTGAAATTGTTGAGGAATTTTTCTGAAGTATATGCAACTTCAAGCTCAGGTTTCTGCAGTATTGAACATCTGCTTGGTGTTTAAATCCCGTTGGTTGGTGCTGAGTTATACATAGCAAATAACTGAAGGAGAAGGTGAAAGGGATAAAGAAAAGCTGCAATGGGAAGAGATGGGAACTGCTATCCAATTTATTCCTACTGTTCCAGTAACATGTATGCAGAAACTAAGATTAGTAGGAACACTATATAGCATACTCTATGCTGAGAGAGTCTAAAGCATGTTTGAATTTTTTTAAAAAATAAAACTTTGTATAGATCAATGCATCTGATTCCTAACACCAGCTGTTGTCTTGATTCCCATTCAGTGCTAATACAGTGGAATTAAAGGAGAGATAATTTTAGTATGGAATTTCCTGAGATCATATAGTTTTATTTTAAGGTATTGTTCTGTATCCGGATGCTGTTGCTTAGTTTAGACCTAGCTATAGAATATAATCATGCTGTTCCCACCCTTTTATGTATAGACACACAAACCACACATGCACATTCACAGTATGTGTCTATATCTATATATACACATAGATTCTTTAGATAACTTGAAAATAAGAATACAAATGTGTATTTAAAACTGTCATATTACAATTCTGCTATAGCTGAAGTAAAATGACTCAAATTTTTTCAATTAATTAATCTCTGCTAATTTTATGGTTTTGTTTCCAGTAGGTCAGTTGCAACTTAGAAAATACAGAATACAAAAACAAATTTAAAATTAAAATACTCTGAAAAACAGGTATTTACTTCCAAATTTTAGATTTTTTTAACTGCCTATTTTTACACAATGCCTAAAACTTTCATACTGACTGTCATGGTTTAACCCCAGCTGCCAGCTAAGTACCACACAGCTACTTGCTCGCCACTGCCCCCAACTCCTCATGAGATGGGGAGGAGAATCTAGAAAAAAGAAAAGTAAAACTCATGGGTTGAGATAAGAACAGTTTAATAATTGAACTGTTGAATTGTAATAACAACAATAATTCTAATGGAAAGGAGAAAGAAAGAGAGACAGGTGATGCACAACACAATTGCTTCCCACCTGCTGCTTGATGCCCAGGCCATCCTCGAGCAGTGATTGGCTCTTCCCAGTTTCTATACTCTTTGTGATGTTTTCTAGTATGGAATATCCCTTTGGCCACTTTGGGTCAGCTGTCATGGCTGTGCTCCCTCCCAGCCCTTGTGCACCTGTTCACTGGCAGAGCAAGGGAAGCTAGAAAGTCATTTGCTTGGGCTAAGCACTGCCCAGCAACACAGTGTGTTTTCCGTGTCAGTCTCCTACGAAATCCAAAACGCAGGCCTGTACCAGCTACTAAGAAGAAATGAACTTTGTCTCAGCTGAAAGTAGGATGCTGACTCTGTTAAATGGTGAGGAGAGACTCAAATTGCAGATCAATAAGCTGTTTTTCAGGACCTCGTGCTTATACTTGTTGCAGTCTTGGTGTATCTTACCTAGGTGTATGTTAAGACTCCAGGATATTTACTTCTTATGCTTGTTAATACTTTATTGCCATAAGATTTGAAGTCTGTATACTCATTGGCAGTTGGAATCTCAGGGTAGTAAATGCAGCAAATCTGCATTATCAGAAATGTTCATATTTAGGGTGAAACATATTTTCAAGCAAAAATCATGTCTTCATTTATAAAATATTTCATAATGTTAGCTGCCGGACTCATCATACAGTCAAATCGTGGTGTGCATGCTGTCTGATGTGTCTGAGTAGAAGGCTGACTGCTTTCACTACAAGTATTGTATTGTGCTCTGTATCACTTCATATTATAAAAGGTGATCAAGATGTGCACAAGACAGAAGCCACTAAATTAGTAACTTTCCTTTTATTAATGAGATACTTTTAAGTAGTTTTACAGGTCTGTATTCCCTGATCTGCATGAAGTACATGCATGGCTATAACTTGTTTCATATCTAAATGAGACTGTCCACAAGGGTACCTTCAGATAAACTCAGAAGCCCCTGTGGCAGTGCCGATGAAATAGTTGCTGTGCTCTCAGATGCCAAAGGTGGGCTCTCTTACACTACTCCTCCTCCCTCCTTGCTTCATCTTCATCCTTCTTTAATAGTTTTATTCTGAGTGGGGAAGTGAGACCTGAGTCACCTCTCTCACACTCCTTTCATGAGTCAAAAGTGTTTCATAGTTACCTCATTTTTTTTTTGTCATATTTCCCCCAAACTGTGAAGTGTAATATAATGCATTTTTCGACTTTAAATAGAAAAAGTTGTTGTCTGTAGATTGCGATTACAGTAAGACCCAGGTGACTTGTAGGTGAAGTGCAGTTCTTGCCTCAGTACTCCAAGTGGTGGTTTCATAGAAAATATGACAAATGGGGAACACTGAATGCAGTTCGCTATATTTTCCGTTCATGCTTTTATGGCAAAGGGCTGTTTAATTTCATTAGAAAGGAAAGCGAAAATGAATCAATTAAAACCCTTACCTCAAATCCAGTGCAGTACCTTGATTTTTTTCAACTTGATAATCCTGACCCTGTCAGTCTTCTATTTATGATTGCTAATGTGCATTGACAGAAACAAAGCATTGGAGAAAACGTATTCTTGAATACCTGGAAACTGTAATTTGCAGAATGGTTCAACTGTCCTACCATGCTAGTTTAAATGGACTTACTAATAAATTGCAAGTGTTTTATATGGTCTGTAAAATAACAACCTATAAAGATAGGGAGAGCAATAAACAAATGTACATTACTGCTGCAGAAGTGCTTCCTATGCCAGTTATCTGCTGCGTCACATAGAGAACTCTTTTTTACCTGCTGCAGTAAAATGCCAGCACTCCCAAACGTGAAAAATTGTGACAGCAGAGCAAAATAATGAAACTTTAAACTCACGATAGTTGAAATAACCCTGTGATTTGCCTTCTGGTATTTAAGATTGAATATACTCATTGCATAGAAGACTAAATGTGAAATTGTACTAGAAGATTGATTTTAAAACCATAGTAAATACATTTCTACGTTTCAATGTTGTCACTGAGGCAGGATCATAAGAATCTCATGCATATAAAAGGGAACAACAGTGAATTGTACCCTTCTTCCCTCTTCTGCATGTGGCACTTGGTAAGGCAGGTACTGAGCTACTGTCTCCAATTCCATTGTCTACTGATGAACTTGTATTGAAAAACTGGGCTGGGGAAAAGAGATGCATTGTAATAGGGAGGGAAATAACTCTAGTAAGAGCTTAAAGAGTTTCAAATCACAAGGTGACTGGGGAAACCATGTAGAAATCTGTGGAAAAGAGAAAATGTAACATGGTAGAAGGCATAAAACTGAAGTCAAAGACAGTGGTGTGGGGCTTTTTTCTTCTGTACTGTGAAAATGAGTAATCTTTGGAAAAAACTGTCAAGGGAAATGGTGACTCTAACATCTATTCTGGTCCTTGAGTTTAGATGCTCTAAGATAGGAGCTTTATGTTTCAAGACATTTTGGTTCAGTGCTGAGACAACAGATGAAAATGGCCATTGCAAGCAAGAGGTTGGAGTAGACTTCCTTTGGTGTCTCTGGCTCTCCAAGCAGAAGACCTTTGTACCACCATGTATAGTATAGCATGCCAAAATCCTCTCTGGTATGATGACAAGTACAAAAAAGACATGAAATACCCTGATGAAGTTTGTCTGGGTTAATATTTCATCTGCTTGTGATGGTAATACTGAAAGATGGCGTCTGAAGTGGAGATGAGTTTTTTCCAGTTTTATCCTTTGGCTTCCATCAGGCAGCATATAAGGCCTGAGCCAGGGTAACTAGCCCACCAAGTTTGTTATCCAGTTATATATACACCCCCCCCAAGTTTCTTGAATTCCTTTGTTGTGGCTGCTTGTAGCTGTTGCCTCCACAGCAATGAGTTTGTTGCATTGTGTAATGGAGTTTTGGAAGGGAGGTGGAAGTCTCTCCGCTCCCTTTACTCTGTTATTTGATTGTTTTTCTAGATTTCAAACAGCTCTGGTTTTGTAATAAATAGTGTATAATTATTTTTGTGCTGCTATTCATGATATTATTTTTATTTTACAGCTCTCATACAGAAACTGGGGTTGTGGCTTGCTTTTCTTGTCTTATACTGTTCGCTTGTCTGATCCTCTTCGCATTTTGAAGTGGGGTGATCTGATTAGTGCAGTTTGTGGAGAGAAAGTGGGCTATTAATGAAGTATGATCATACAAGACCAAAATGTAGTGATTTCTTGTTGGAACAGCTGGTAATAGCATTCAGTTTTATTCAAGTGATGCATCCAAACATCATTTCAGCCCTATTATGCTAATCAGTGAGTAACACGGGTGTCTCTCTTCATTGTAATGATTATATATTTCATCACGTGATTGGAGGTTGTGTGCTGCCTCTTACATGTCCTTCTTGTCCTTAATTGTCCTCTTACAAGCACACATGCTGCTTTTATGTGAGTGTACATTCATCCATCATAGATCAGTAAACCAGAGCAGGTATCATCATGGCTTGCCTGTTTCTAGTTAAGAGAGAAGAGCTGTGATCTTTCTGTAAATGTTATGACAGGGAGCAAGCTGTGTGAGTAATTCATGCAGCCCCAGCTTGCCCTTATTTACATCTTGAAATATCTGAAAAAGAGCACTGGATGGAGGAAGTTGTAGCTACGTGCAGAAGGAGCTCTAGTGAGCCAAATCCAGTCAGTAATTTTGGGCATCTCAGTCCAAATGACCTTTCTGGCTTTGGAAGAAATATTTAATTTTTTAGAGTTTTTTGTCACTGCTGGGTTTTGTACAGAAACATATGTGGAAGTTTGAATTGTGCCTCCAAGAGCTTAAATGAAACAGTAAAAGTTCTGTTTGAAGATGGAAATAAGATTTGGCAATACTGCTAACAGGAAAAGAAAAGCTTTCAAACAGTGTGTTTAGGGAACAAAGATAATTTATTTTATAATTAAATATAAATGCACTTTTCCTCAACTGAGCACACTAAACCTGAAATACCCTTTGCATATCAAAAATATGTGGCTGTTCTGATCTGTTAAGGAATATAAAAGTCATAAACTAAAGTCAAATCTATAAATCTAAGAATTATTTTGGCTTATGTTCTCTTATTTACTCAGTTTTATATCCCAAATAAGTTTATTAGGTCGGTAGTTACTCTGGGCTTGCACTTATGTGGAAACAGAATGCAATCCATGTTTTTGTCCCAATTTGCAGACTTATGTCAGATCCACATGTAGAAAGAAACAAAATATGGAGCCAACATCCCCAGTACAAATCTCAACTCAGTCTCTTGGTTATACTTTTGGGTAAAAGATTAAGAGTCTGATCTTTGTGGCAACAAAGCAGGGAAAAGGGGCAACAAGCTGCTGAGGGCCAGATCCTGTTACCCAGCTTGACTGCACCCAGGGTATCCGTGGCTGGCCTGTTGGCACTGAGATGCTGGCTAGCTGCCCAGTGTGAAGCAAGACACCCTGATGGCTGGGTAGCTGCTAAGACTTGCTGGGTGGTTTTGAACTTCTGATTGAGACTTCACTGGGATAACAGATCCCCATTTCCAGGGAAAGCATTCAGGATACCAGACCGTACATAAAGAGTGGTCACTGACCCCCTCTACTAAGTCTGATTTTTAGATGGAAGCATCTATGGCACTTTGCACAAAACTCAAGCTTTCAGAGTGTGCCAAAGTGATCAGCTTCCTGGAGAGATTCTCCTTGGAGACCCTCTGTGAGCCCCAAATAAGTGCGTGTGTGCAAATAGTGCTTGAACACGCTGTTGTTTCAAACTGGTAAGCAGGCTTGGGTAAGTGTGGTGAAATACCTTTGGGTATTGAGCATGGTTAGACAGAACTTGCAGCTTCAGTTTATTTTGTTGTCCCTGTAAATATACCCAGAAGGAATGCTGTTTTGTGTGGCATGTGATAGAAGTGTGTTAAGTGCATCTTTGGTGTACATCATTTTCTATCACAGGCCAGAAGAAAACTGTTAGGAGGGATTTTTAGTTTTTGCCTTCTGAGAAGCACAGAGATGGTGTAGGTGGGTGGAGGGTAATGGCCAGCCTTAAGGTCCTCTACCTCTAATTCACTCTACCAGCCTCTGCAGCAGCCTGCTGAGCAAATTAGAGCTGCTTCGAAATTTCAGGCCACAGTAACCACGGCGTGGAAGTTTTTTTGGGGGCATTCGTCCTTCTTTCATTCCCTCAGTAAGAGGCTCTACTTAGAAAAACCTGTAGCACTTCACACAAAACATTTTTGCTCAAGAAAATGCTTCTTAGAGCCATTGAGTCCCCTTCCCAGCCTGGGAATGCAGCTGCAGTGTCATGTACAGAGGGCAGATCAGGTCAGACCAATTCCCTCTTTGGGAAGCATGGGCACGAGCCAGAGATTTAAAATACGAAAGAAGCTCATTTTGGAGAAGTCATGTACATGGTAGTGAGAGTTGGTGTTATTCTCTTCTTATTTATGGAAAACAAACAAAAAACCACAAACCCCAAAACTGCTGCATTGCTCAATGTGTATATATAAAGCCATAATAATTGCCACAGAAAGTGGAGACCCAAAGAAACTCCTTTTGTTTTGCTTCTGTAATTTCCAACAACCTTTTAGTTAAGGATTTCAGTGGGTAGGGAAGCTTAGAAAGCAGTATCTTGAATTTATCAGAGGACGTCTGTTCTTGAACCCGTGTTTAAGATAACTGTGGGGTATTTCTAGGCATGTAGCTGGGGCAGGGTGCATCTCTGCAAGGGTCTGCATGAAGTTTCTTGGAAGGATTTTACCATGCTTAGTTTTGTGTTGTAACAGCCACTTCACTGTTAGTGCTTCACCTGTTAGTGCCTTCACTAGGTAACTAATTTGTGTTAATTTGTGCATTGTCACAAACTACCTTCATTTTCTGTTTGAGCTTGAAATAAGTGCTGTAATTGAATATGTGGTACGTACCATGAAGACAGTGACAGGCTGTCTTAATGCAGGTTTGTCACTACTGGTTTGAAGACCTACTTTGGATTCAGGTGTTGAATAACAGCTGTGGTACATGCTTGGAATTCTAGTTAAAAAAAATAGCATAAATGCGGAAGTGTACTTCTTATATCTGTGTATGTAGCACTGGCTATGCAAACTGCAAATTGGCAATGTCAGGTTTTTTCTGCTAGTAGTCATAATTTTGATATCTATATCCCCACTTTGAGTTTACTAGCTACATTTCTGTGTTGAACAGTTTTGAACTGATGTCTCTATACATGAAGATTAAGAGCTCTCTGATAGTTATGAGGTTCAGGATTTGATTCAGGATTTGATTTAATTTCTGAAGTTGGCAAAAGACAATGGATTTAGTAGGCTGTGATTTAGTCCTAGTGCACATAAATAGTTGTTTTAGTGGGAATAAAGTATGTACTTCAAGATCTTACAAAAATTGAAAGTTACTGCCAAGAAGTTCTTTTGCCATTTCTTATAAGACCCAGTTAAAGATTGAAGTACATTTATGGTATTAGACAACTACGTAGGGATATGTGAAAGTATGTTAAGCTACTTGTTTTCTTTTTAGTATCCTTTCTTTAAAAGGCAGTATAGCATAATTTCAAGTGAGTGGTATCAACTTTTTTTCCACAGTCTAAAAAAACTTGGAAATCTTTGGAAAATGAGAGATTTGCAAGTTTGTGAGCAAAGGAGTGGTTGTTACCATTGGAGGACTTTAGTGTGCTTGTTAACTGAATTGCATTTTGAACACAGTCCAGCATCTATGGGCATTTAGCCATGTGCTGTATTAGAAACTTGGTCACCCAAAGCTGTTGTGAGAAATCAGGGGGAGCTTCAAAGGATAAACCCATGCAAATTCTAAATTAGCCCCTGGAAGTTCTCTCTGCATGGATGAAGGCATTGGGAAACTTGAGATTACCTAGTGCCTGAAGTGGAATGTACGTATATGTTGGATTTTTTTCTTTTTGGAAACTTGTTGCAAAATGTTCTCTTTTATGATAATAAAGGTCAAGTTTATTTCCTACATTGCTTCTATTGAGGCAGATTTAAAAATATTGACCTTTTTGATTCATGACTTGGATCCATTTTTTATTTGTTTGGATAGGCAGAGGTTTGGATGTTGGGGGTTTTTTTGTTTGTTTGTTTGTTGTTAGGGGTTTTAAATGGTTAGGAATCCCCTACTCATGGGTTTGCTGTGCCTGGATCTCACTAGGATGAGTCTGAATAGGTTTCTGTTAATCAAGGTAGGTTGAAGAAGCACTTTGTATTGCCTTGGTATACCTCTCATCTCTTAGAGCAGGACTTTCAGACACCCTGGGCACTCAGTAGCTCAAGCTTCTGCTTTCACAGGCATTTCTTCACTTCAGCTGAGATAGATGAGTCAATGAATAGCTTGGGGCTTTACTAAGGTTTTTAAGAACTTTGAGTTTAGTTAGAAATTTAGTTAGAATCTAAGAACTTAGTTCCTTAGAAACTAAGGGGTTTCTAAGAACTTCGGGTTCCAAAATAAACCAGAAAGATAAGTTGAGGCACTCTTAGAGAGCCCTCATGATGTTCTTTTCTGCTTCAATTCTTCCCCACTACATAAGCCTTAGAGGGTAGCCAAGATTTCTCTGCTTCCAGGTGGCTGCAAATTCCTTCTCCCTTAGGTGGAGTATTCAAAAATACCATTCTGCTATGAATCTATGTTCCTTCACTTTTCTCTGTTCGTGATGACGTCCTGAGAAGTGGGTAAACCAGGCTGCAATATGGACTTATTGCTCTATATCTAATGCAACCACTCATTTAACTTAGTATTTCATAAAGCCAGCTTTAGTTAATGTATCTTATCAGATTTTTGTCCATATATTTGTTCCTGAGATTTTGATCACTATTCTTTTGGGATTTTATTTATAGATAGCTACCTATATCTAAATCCAACTGCATTTTTTGTCCTTTAAAATTCTCATATCTCTACTATTTTTTTTGAAAAAATCTTTATAAGCTTAAATCTTCAGAGAGCTCATTGCCCCTGCAATCTCAGTCATACCATATCATGAATTATGTAAGAAATTTCAGCTTCTCCAAAGTCAAAACAATAATATCAGGAATTATTTTAAAAATTAGTATCTATGCCAAGAAAATGTCCACAAATAACTGATATACGTCACACATTTTAATTAATTTCATTTTCTTTTTTTTATTCTCAGTCAAAACCTAGTGGATTTTTATGAGTGGAATTAATAGAAAGGAAAATACCTGTTGTTCAGCTGTTGAAGTATGCACCTTGAAAGAACAAGAGTTTGATACTTTTTGCAGTGGAATTTTTCATGTGCAGAAAATGAGATTAGTCTTTGGAATTTCATCTTTTAATTTAGTTAGAAATTAGCTAGAGTTAAGATTCAGTGTGGAGCTGTTTCAGAGATAATTTTAAATTGTATCTTTAAGATTTTGGGGGAGTTAAAAATTTTTAGCAGTTGCTTTAAATTAAAATTGAATTGTATTTAAAGTGGAACCAATAGTAATTTTCTTTTTTATTCTCCCTAAAACTAAGTAGTTTAAAACAGAAATACATTTGAGCTCAGTTACATAAATGTAACCTCATTCAAAGCTTCAGTGCTAATGTCTTTATTATAGGGGGAAATTCTTTCTGAAAAGCCAAATGTTGGAGCTTTTTATGACTTCATGATTATAAAAAGATTCTTACTGTAAATTTTCATGCAATTCAAATAAACTGATGATTTGATTTCCATGGCCCTCCTTTAGATTAAAGCCATAATATAGTACTGAGTAGGTTTTGGTGGGATTAGTTCATACTCTTAATTTTTAGAACTTTAAAACAGTTTTTCTGATTAGAAAATTATGGTTTAAAATCAACCATGTTAAGTAAATCAAGTGTCTCTTTCACTTAAGATTGGCTTCTGGTGAATGGCTGCATGACGCAGCCTACGAAGGAGGGTCATTCTGTAGCTAAACCATAGATCCATTTTTATATAGACTCAGTGCAGGGATGGATGCTTATATCTGAATTCATGGATGGGAAAGGTAGCCAGCAATGTAAGTGTGTTCTGCTCACTAAAGACTACATTTTGCTGTTGTGGCTCCCCTTGTGTTTTGTCTTCTTTAAAGCCTTATTAGATTTCTGCCTTTTTTCATGTTTGCTTTTATATACACATATATATGTGGCTTTACAAGATTGGAGTGTATTTTGTCTGAAAGTCATTGCAAATTTTGCACAGCTATCAAGAAAACAAAAGAAAAAAGAAAGAGCTCCTGCATTTCAAAGTGTTTGGAATTGATCCATTAGTCAGAAAAAGATCTGTTTCCTTTTTACTCCCTTCCTCTCCCCCATCCTCTTAAACTACTGGTTGACAATATGGTAGAGAGAGTCATGATTTTGGAACAGGTGTCCAAAGAACATTTGTTAGGCTGTTTTGTAACTGCAACACAAAGTAATAGTTTAGAAGTACTTTATGGATTTTCACCAGGCAATTTTGTTGGCTGGTTATATCCAACACCTTTAAGGAAAAATCAGTCTATTGGATTATTTCTTGGGCATTTTTAACCAATTGTGTTTTCCTTCTAATATATATATAATTACACAAAAGGACACTTTTTCTTGGAATCAGCTTCGCATGTAGAGCTGTCTACATGAATTTTGAAGGAGTTACTTGGTCCACTGGATCTAGCTGAAGCTTCACAGTAAAAGAAATTTTGAATCAATGTGTCCTTATTTTGTTGCATATACTTGGAATATTTACAATAATTGCTAATGAGATATGCTCATCTAGTTCATCAGAACTTTGTCTTGATTGCTTTCCTGACTTCAGCTGCGGCAGTACTGTTTTACAACAAGACTGGCAGAAAGCAAGATGCTAGCTAGATTCAAAGCAAACAAAAAAAGCCTCAAAAAAAATCTTTGTGTGGCACAGTACAGTAAAGGGAGACTATTAACAGACAAAAGGGGAATTTGGTTAATATAGCTTCCCATATAGACCTCTAGAAAAGAAGTTGATTCAGCATAATTATTTTTCCTAATATCCAGTGTAAATAGCATGTGCTGTATGAATCTGTTACGTTTTTGTCCAAGCTAATGTGGATATGGAACATTACTTATTTCCTCTTTCCTTGTATTTAGCTCTTAACTTCCCTCAAACTCCTCTTCTTTAGACTAAACACTGGTCTGTGAGTGTGTTCTTTTTAGTTTTTAACTCATGTTCAGCTTGTGACTCATAGATGGCTTTACAAAGCCGTGGCTGCTACATGGCTGTAGCAGCAGATGGCTGCTACAAAGTTAGAACTTCTTCAGTTGTGTTTGTCCAGTTGAGTATTCCTGTTTGAAGGACTGAACTTAAAAGATTCTGAAGAGTAGAAGTGTCCTAACAAAATCTTATAATATTTTTCTTCCTGTAGTTCTTATATTGACAGAGTTTCTTCTGAATTCTGGTCCTGTCATCCAAACTTTTTTACAGCCTACCGCTAAGCAGTCAGAAGCATATTTTGGTAAGCATGTCCCTCTTCAGCTACCCAAATCCAGGATGAGTATGTTCAGCTGCACAGCAACAAGTGTGTTAACTTTGACAGTGAACACAGCTGTGTTCACTTTGACAACGAAACATTGACAAACAACGTAGGGTACAGTTTTCCAGCAGTTTTGCTTCCCTCTTTGTAGTAACTTCCTCTAGACCATATTTCCTGCGTCTTAGAATATCAAGGAAAAAGCCTTACTAAAGTCAAAATAAATTACAGAGTGGACAAGATAAGGCTTGTAATTCACACTGAGGTCACAAGCTTTCCAAGAAAACTGAGCTGGCAGAAAAAATTACATAGGTTTTTCTTTCAAGAATAATTGTAAGAGGAAGTGCAGCTCCATGACAACTGTTTGTATTTCTTGTAGTCCTTAAGCAGGGCAACACATTGGATAAAGGGCCAAGTTTGCTAATCAGTGTCTTTTAGTGGGTCCCTTTGACCACAGAACCTCTCAATACCATTCATGGGGCAGGGGTTGGGGAAGCTGTTATACAGGTATCATGTGCAGGTCTTGGTTTCTGACTTTATTTAGGCTGCAGAAGTAGTGAGTTTAAAAGTCTGTGTGATCTGTCTTGCAGCAGAGGCTGGCTGGGTCTGACTTGTGGCTGCATATGCACACAGAGGTGGTGCAAGGTTGGCAGAAAGGTGCTGGGAGCAGTGGGGCTGGGTTGCAGGCAAGCAGAGAGAAAGTTTGGCTCTTCTCCGTGTGACAATGCAACAATGCTTGTTACCATGTAGAAGGTTTATCCTCTAAGGTTTATCCTTTTTAACTCATTTAATCCGTGTTGCTCCTTCCTTATCAGGAAACCATTTCCCTGCCATAACAGGAAAAAATAATGATTCTAATTTGACGTGATTGGTGTGTTACACACAGCTGTAACAGATGTTTACAATCTCTTGGGGCGTAAGGGATAAGGATGGTTCTTCATTTTCCTCCCTAAGAACTCGCAAATAACTTGTTTGTTTATCGTTTGCTCTAGTGTTTGTGCAATTGGAATTGGGCCTGGGGTAGAAACTGGTTTTCTTTTCTAGTCTCCTGAAACCACCAGTCTTCCAGATTGGTTGTTCTCAAAGATGGCAAGTAATAGCTCTGTTGTTCCTTCTGACAAAATTGAAAGTATCTTAGAGAAAACCAGACAAAGTTATTTGATTTTTAAAGCATCCAGATTAACACATAGGAGAATGCTTTCCCCATTTTAGGTGAAGTCCTTTGTTTCTCTGTTATCCATGTCAGCTGCCGGTTACAAGTGACCTTTTTTAAACTTGAAGGTAAAGACTGAAAGACATAAATATGTCTTTTCATCACCATCTGTCTGTAAGTTGCTCCTCTGCTGATTAGGTAGAAGGTGAACTTTCCTTTGAAGGTTAATGCTCTGTTTAATGGAAAACTGTGTCCTACTTCACAGTCTGGATTAAGTCCTCCCATGTAGTTTGAGTAGACTTTAGAAATATTTGCTCTCTAGTGGTTGTTCTATCCTCTGTACTGAAAACTGTGATAAGGACTTAACAGAAGCTTGCTGGACAGTCTGTTCTGCTTCATTCTCTCTTCGTCAGATGGGAGAGTTAAAGCAAGTTTGTTTCTCAGCACTAATGTCCCTACATTGGGTGGTCGGATCATGAGAGGCCAAGTCCTACTCATCTTTCTGTGGTTAACGTTCTTTCCACTGCCTTTATTCTTTTTGTTCTTGTTACTATCCAGTTGCAGTGGATTGTCTGTTTAAAATACAACACATGCTCTAGTAGAGATGATGATGCACAAATTGGCATCTATTGCAGATAGAGCTTTAAAAAAAACCCCAACAGTACTTGCTGATACTCTGATTCACTGGTACCATGTCTCGTGTTCTCCTCGGAAGTCAATTACTTGGTTAAAAAAAAAGAAATAAACAAAAACCCCATAAAACAACAACAACAACAAAAAAAAGACCAAAATCCCCCCCCATCTGTAAAAGCTAAACTAGATAAATTTGTGTCTGGTACATAATTTGAACTGATTAGAAGATAGAGGGCTGGATTTAGAGCTGTGCCACTTTACTTAAGCTAGCAATCTGGTCTAGGAAAGGAAAAACAGCTTTATATTTATAAGGACATAAGGTAGATTTATTGGAGTTTGTGTTTTTGGTGATTGATGTAGTACATAGACATAATAAGTGCCAGCTGTTACTTCTCTGTAAACCAGAAACAATAATATTTCCTTTTATTTCAGCGTGAACTATCTGACTTGCTTGAATTCCTATTTAATTCGAAGGACTTTGCAGTTACAGATTAGAAATGTATTTACACAAACAAATTAGAAACATTGCATTATAATTCTATAATGGAACCTGAGAGCAGCATCCCAAATGTGTATTGTCAGGGTTTATTATCCTTCGTGAGCTAGATCAAAAGCATTTTTCCATTTTTGCCCATGCTTCAGAAATACGTATTTCTGTCCTTCTCCATTAAAGCTGATGTGGTTTTGGCAGCTCACATCACTTGGTACTCTAGCTGTATATGGAAGCATCGTGTTTTTGTTAATGGAACTCAAACAGACTTGACTATTCTATTCCTTTTTATCTCCACTTGGAAAATTCCTGCTTTGTTAGCAGCTGTAAAACAACAGATTTACATTTTTGGCATGAAAAAATTCAGAGTTTTGATGTACTGTCAGCTAAATCTAGTGAACTACATGCTACAAGTAGTTGTCATAAACTCATTATTTATCTGGTCTCTTTAGCCCTTAAGGAGGCTGCATTTCCCTACTCTTTCTTTTCAGTTTTCTGTAACTCAGTGACGTGTTGATAAATGTCATGTGTGACATAACAGGATCTAAAAATAAAATGTTGCATTTGCATAGTGTAAAGGGTTGTGAACTGTAAAATGGAAGAAAGTAAAGTTGAAATAAAACAATTGTTCAATATGCATAGTCATGTAGTGCAACAAGCACATTCCTGCAGTTTGTTAATAAATTCAATAAATGAGAGTTATCAATGGCTGGTATCTGCCTCTGTTATTATCCAAATGAACAAATGGTCCATGGTGACCTTTGATAATTATGTTTTAGTGTCTGTTTAGGGTTCTCAGACAGGTTTAGTTAATTAAAAAAATATTCTCCCTGACGTTCTTATAGATAATGAGTGTCTATAATGATACAGTGTTTGTCAACCTTCAGGTTTTGCCTATTTAAGTGAAACCATGCTGCTGCTTGTAAAAGACACTGCTACTTGGTTCATGTGTATGACAAGTGGCATCAGTTTCCTTAAACAGCTTGCTGTGGTCCCCTGACGTGTAATGCTTAGGCCAATCCTACTAACTTGTGTGTGCTTCATATGGTGCAAGTTTTACTGAACCTTAAAGTCCACATGAAGAGAGGTTACAGATAGTAAAAAGTGACAATACTTACTTTTTGTTTGCACCTGATTTTTTCTGGTTTAGAGTATATGAAAAAAATTCTTACTTTTGTGGTTGTTTGTGTCTTTGTAATGTTCTGAAGTTTAAATAGAAATTAACTAAAGCATTTTTATTTCTGGAAACACACAAAATTATAATTTGCTTTTAAATATGATATTCTTTCATTTCAGATGTATTTTTTCTGTCATTTGCATCTGTTTACTCCTTAAAAACATTATTAGAAGTCAAAATACAGAGGTGCTACCACTCAGATGTAAGCTGAAGCTTTGTTTTTTTAGGACCTGTGCTTTTCAGAAATATGTTTCCCTAATTTGACCCTCAGTAACCTTTGAGAGACTTAAGTACAAGTTACAAACTAATTACATTAATTGCTTTACTGGAACTTGCTAGGCATTTTCTGTTTATACATTAATGTAATATAAATATATCTCAGGCAACGAAAGCCCTTGGGGCAAATTTATGTCCTGAATAACCCTGTTCTAGTGACCTCAGCAGAATTACTCAAAGTCAAGACAGAATTTAAATTGGAAGACCAGATCTTCGGCTGCTGTTAATAGTCTCAACTCCACTAAAATCAGTGTAGCTGTGGTCACAGTAGCCAGAAAGATAGAATGGCTCCTTCAATTGTGTTTTTTGATTTGCAGGCACTTCTAGCCTGGGGTTGGGCTGCCTTTTCATTCCAGGTTTAAAAACAAGCAGAACTTAGCTATAGAAACAATTTTCATTTTAGTCTAGCAATTTTATAATGTACACAGCCTTCTTTTGTCTGCATTTTGAAAAAAAGCCTTCATGGAATAGTGAGGAACACAGCCTCTTTTGGTCCTGCATCGTTGGTTTTTCTATGCCATTTTCTCTGCTATGATCTAGATTCTAAAAAAGGTTTCTCTAACCAAGCAATATATAGGAAGTTATACTTAACAGTTACATGGTGTTGCTTAAGAGTCTGTATAAATATAGGAATAGTCACCTAGTAATAGAAAGCTTTTTTCAAAAATAAATTTAAAATGAAGGCTAATCTGTACTCTAGCCCTAAAAATGTTTATATCACTTTATTTTCACCTTGGGGATTATCTCCTTGGTTTAATTCAAAAAAGATGTGCTCAGAATTAAGTCTGGATAAAAGAAGATTCTCAACTAGAAATTTGGATTGTGAGTATTTTGTTTAGGAGGAACTGGAAGTGATCTACGTTTTTCTACAATATTATAGCAATAACCCATCAGTGGGAGTTGTTTGGTAGAGTTTTCATCAGTAGTCAACATTAACACTTTTTTTTACCAGCACATTGAATTGTGTGTCTATTCCTTCTCTCAGAGGTTTTTTGAACTAACTGCAGGGGTCAATAACATCTTGTTTTTTTAAGTGACCTCCATTTGCTAAACAAATATTAAGTTACCATCAGTCAGTTGACTTGCTGGAAGAGAAACTGCATACATTTATTATGAATGGTGGCCTGTAATGAGCCTGTATTATTGTTCTCTAAAGCTCTTCTGCAGGCTTAGCCAAGGAAGTGGAATTGTAGTTCAAGATGCGAGGCCAGTGATCCTCACTGTTGATTAATGTTTCAGTGTCTTGCTGGTCAACATCCTCAGGAGAGCTGAGGCCCTGCTGGTTTTTTAGCCTTAGGAAATGTTTTCTGTCAAGGCCTCTTGTCCATCAAGAGAGTCAACTGCACCTCCCAGCGAGGGTGCCTGTGTTCTGATCCAGAGTGTGAAATTGAGTTAGGCAGTCTCAGTGCTGCAATCTGTAGACATTCTTAGGGTAACTTTTAACGGAGGTGGTTGGAGTACCAGTGCAGGATACCTGTACTTATGTGGCTGTTTGCTCAACTCCAGATAATATTTTCAGTATTTGGTTCTGGTCTTTAAACTCACTGTGTTAAATGAGATTTTATCCTTGTTTGCCTAGGATAAAACCTTTCCTCCCATTGCCTACATATGTGATACAGATTGAACATGTTATTGCATAGAATTCTACAGGTTTTTCATAATTTTAATTTACAGCAGTACAGCTTCTCCCAAAGTAGCAGTGCTAATTTGAAAGTGTGATAGCTGACAGACGAACTTTGTGAGGTTTTCTGTACACACTTTTTAATTAATGTTTTGTTACTGGAGTTGAGAGGGATGGACACAGATTTTAAAGAGAAGGAAAAGAATTTGTTGGAAGAAAACAAGCAAAATTTGGATGACAGACAGAAAAGTACTATCAGCAGATGGTCAAATCTGAGGAAGAACAACTCCAAAGCAAAACATAAATCTTCTGGTTTATAGACTGTCAGGGAAGAATTGCCTGCAGAGAGATGCACACAACCTAGGAATCAATGAGGAGGAGACAGACCTCTGCATGCAGACCCATCAATAAGGCATTGTTGGAACAACTATGATGGATGGATGTAGGAAGACTGGCAGGGAAGAAAGGAATGGGGGGTTTCCTTTGCAAGTAGAAGCAGATTGAGTGGATGGGTTTCTTGTTGATTAGGATCAGAGGGGAGGGGCAGGTATGGATGACATAATGGTGAGCGTATTTTAGGGATCACTTGCTTAGTATGAAAATAGGACAATGTCATATTTAAGGAACTCTGAGACCTTTGTTCTTGGGATAGACTTTAGCCTCCCTCCTGCCTGCTGGAAGGGCAATGCATAAAAGCAGCCCAGGATGTTTCTGGAGACTGTCAAAAGGACACTAATGAGGGTGCAATGTATCTGAGTGAGAGAGTCCTCACAAATAAAGAGCTGGCCAAGAATGCAATAATCAAAGACAGCCTTGGCTTGTAGCAACCATGAATTAGTGAAGCTCATGTGAGGAATTCAAGTAGCAGAGTATCATCCAGCCCCTGAAAAGAGCCAATTTTGGGTTTAATTAGAGAACTGGTAGATGGGATATTTTTGGAGTCAGACTGTGAATGCCAAGGGTAAATCATGCTTGACTAATGTGATCACAGTCTGATGAAATTACTAGGTTTGTGGATGAGAGCCCTCTCCTGGGATTTGTCCTGTTTTACTACAGTCACAGATCCACATGTTATTCTGAGTTGGAAGGGACCCACAAGGATTGTTGAGTCCAGCTCTTAAGTGAATGACCCATACAGGGATCAAACCCACAACCTTGGTGTTACTGTGCTCTAACCACCTTTTTATATCTTTGGAAGTTACAGAACAGGGTGCATGCTGGTGAGACAGAGCACACCCTCATATGGTTTTTGTAGAGCAACAAACTGGAGGTGTGGAGGCAGTGAAGCTGATAGACTCTGCAGGTTTGCAGTTCAGAGGGACTCAGGTACATGGAAAAAATGGACTGACTGGAATCTGATGAGATTCAATAAAGACAAATGCAAGTCTTTAACCTGGGATGGAAGAGCTCCTTGCAATGATAGAGGCTGAGGCTCAGTGCTTGGGAAGATGCTCTGTGGGAAAAGATTTAGGGTTCCTGGTGGATGGTTAAGCTGAACATCAGCCAGTATTATGCCAGCCATGCAGGCTGACAGTGTCCTGGGCTCCCTCAAGAGGAGTATGGCCAGTAAATCAAGCAAAGTGGTTGTCTTCTACTTGACTGTTAAACCACACGTGGAATATTGTGCTTGGTTTTCAAGGAAAAAAAAAAAAAACAAAACAAANCTCCCAGCCAGGCTCATAAATCTGCATTTGGGAGATTTTTGAATGAAAATTTTATTTTCAAGTTTTTAACTCTTCTCTTACTTATCAAAAATACTACCATGTGACCCAGTAATATATCTAAATCATGAAAATGGGAGTCACTAATATACCTGTGATAAATCTGAAGTCATGAAAGAACACACATACAACTATATATTCATTTATACCATTTGTACCTTTGCTGGATTTGACTACATTGCATTGTCTTTTTAATTTTTCTTTGAAAAAAAAATCATAAGCAAGCCTTTTTTTAGAATAATGTGCCATATTTTCTGTCTGACAGTGCATTTGCTGACATCTGTTTCTATCTTGACTAGCTCATGCTTTCTGAAAACCAGATTAAGTATAAATCCTGAGGCAATCACCTCAAATATAATGGTAAATCAATATATTTTTGATATAATATACCTTCTGATTCAGGATATGATACCAAGTGTAACTTATATCTTTTATTAGCAGATCTAAGGCCTTTGGTAAGGAATATTGGTACAGTCAGTTAAAGCTCACTTCCTGGTTTTTTTTTTTCCCAGAAGTTCTGTGGCTTTAAATTTGGAGGTACAGCTAAATAAGTGTAATTCTGCCTGCTAGTGATGTTTGCCTGACATGGCTATCTCAATGAACTCATATGGGGCTTTAGTGTCTACTGGCACTGGGCAAAGCTCTAGGAAATGAAGACTTATTGCTCCCTTTTCCATGTATTTCTTGCGGTTTCTGTGTAATTTTGTATTAATGTGATTACCATGTGCTTTTTGTACTAATTTTGTACAGGGAGAGTATCATGAAATGTTCATAAAAGGAATGTCCATGTGCTCTTCAAAACTACCTTCAAGTGTGTTTAGCCCTAAAAAGGACCACTTAGGCTTACCCTAAGAAGGGTGCTGAGTCTGGCAGCACTGGAGTCTATCTGTGGACAGAATCAGTAAGGACAAATAGCTTTGACAGTCAGAGCTAGGAGACTTTAGTGCATGTGTCATTTGGTCTTAAAGATGGTGGTGAGACGTTTTAGGCAACTCATGTAAGGAATGCNGCAAAGATGTTAATAAATTTGATTGAGTTTAGCAGTGGGCCACCAAGATGGGCTGAAACATCTTCCCTATGGGAAGAGTCTGAGAGGACTGGACCAAATAGTGGTCTTCCAATTAGAGGTTACTTCAGCTGTGGAACCAGGCTTTTCACTGAGATGCACAGGCTTAGAACAAGAGATAATGATCATATTTTGAAACAGGAGAGGCTTCCAAAGGATGTAAAAGGGAAAATATATTTTCTATAGGGATGATTAAGTAACAGAACTAGTTTTGTAGAGAGATTGTGAACTTTTTTGTCTTTGGAAGTTTGATTGGGATGTTGGACTAGATGTCTGTTCGGAATCTTTCCAATCTTATTCTAGGAGGATTAGAAAGTAACCAGTACTAGTTCGCCATAAGCAAGGAAACAAAACAAGAAAAAAAGAAAGAA
>VXAX01002814.1:37260-258587 GCA_013399835.1 Leptocoma aspasia
TAAATCAATATATTTTTGATATAATATACCTTCTGATTCAGGATATGATACCAAGTGTAACTTATATCTTTTATTAGCAGATCTAAGGCCTTTGGTAAGGAATATTGGTACAGTCAGTTAAAGCTCACTTCCTGGTTTTTTTTTTTTCCCAGAAGTTCTGTGGCTTTAAATTTGGAGGTACAGCTAAATAAGTGTAATTCTGCCTGCTAGTGATGTTTGCCTGACATGGCTATCTCAATGAACTCATATGGGGCTTTAGTGTCTACTGGCACTGGGCAAAGCTCTAGGAAATGAAGACTTATTGCTCCCTTTTCCATGTATTTCTTGCGGTTTCTGTGTAATTTTGTATTAATGTGATTACCATGTGCTTTTTGTACTAATTTTGTACAGGGAGAGTATCATGAAATGTTCATAAAAGGAATGTCCATGTGCTCTTCAAAACTACCTTCAAGTGTGTTTAGCCCTAAAAAGGACCACTTAGGCTTACCCTAAGAAGGGTGCTGAGTCTGGCAGCACTGGAGTCTATCTGTGGACAGAATCAGTAAGGACAAATAGCTTTGACAGTCAGAGCTAGGAGACTTTAGTGCATGTGTCATTTGGTCTTAAAGATGGTGGTGAGACGTTTTAGGCAACTCATGTAAGGAATGCTCTAAGGAAATGTTGGCATTGAGCTCAGGAAGCCAGCCACATGTTGCAGAGAACAGGGATCCATCCTTAAATGCTGGGTATTTGTTGAAAATCTGAAAAATGGAAAGTTATGTATCTAGGCACTTCAGAGAATTATTTTCTGTTCTGAGTGCAGACTGCAAAGTACCATGACTTAGTGCAGGCTTTACTGAAAGAAGGTCAAAATGAGACACACAAGAATTTCAATTCACAGAAAAGATACGGGTTTGAGTTCAGTTTAAAAACATGCACTTATTGGCTGGGTTTAATAACATGCACTTTGTTACCTTCCAAAATTTGAATTGTCCAGTTCTAATTCATACTCTCCTTGTGTGTGCTTCATGTTGCTTACAGAGAGGATTGTGAGATGTCTTTCATTTAAATTACAGCAGTCTAGACTTTGAACTGCATCACTCTGCTGGGTTATCCAGCCTCCCTTATTTGATGGGATAGAGTACCATGATACTGAAGAAGCTTATGCAAAGCCCACAAGCTGATCTGCACTGATCTGTACCTCATCTGGCAATTAGCTGTGCTCTTCCCTGCGACTCTGTGCCGGAGCGAAAAGAGTTCGATGGTCAGGCTGGTGCTCCAGCCCCAGAAGTTAACTACTGTTTCTGCATGAGTCTAGCACCTGCTGACTACAGCAGTGTCCTCAACTTACAAGTTTACATCCCTTTTTTGTCAGTGGGAGTTAAGTGCTCTTTTGCATTTAAAGTAAATAGCTGATAAAATCTTCTGACTAGCATATGCCTTTCAAGCATGAAAAATACCAGTTTGTATGTCATTTGGCAGTGACTGCTTCAAACTCTATTGGAACACAAAGTAACCTTGAAAGTGGACCCCATTAAATAGTACTCTTATCACTCACATAGTGATGTCACAGAAACGGCAAACCTTGAGCAGCAATTATATATTTGCCGCTGCCTGCAACTCACAAGAGACTTTTTAACTAAACGAATAGGCTTTACCCAGTGTGTCACTTGAGTTTATGCTTCTGATCCTCATGTAAGCAATTCTTCATCTTTTATCTGCTGCTCAAGAAATTTTGTTCAAATTACAGTAAAATGCTTAAAAGCATGTTGGAGTATTGGCTTCTCATCAGACAAAAATCAGTGAACTCAGTTTCTCTGTGGCTCACAGTTGACATATTGCTCAGAAGTCAGGAATTAATATTTAGAATTGAGGCTGATAGAAACAAAGTCTATATGTTTAAAAATCTAAATGTTTAACATAATAAAAATATTGAATGCTCACCAGCTCATCTCTCTAATCAATAGAAAAAAAAAGTTGCATTTTTCTTGACAATGCATTAAAGAGGGCATGTATTTCTCTAAAATAAGATTTTCTTTTTCTACATCTCTATCAAAAGTGTTGTGCTGCAAAAATGGAGACAATATCACTGAGAACACGAGTATAAATAGCATGACCTGAGGTAGGATTACAAGTGTGGGGGAGTTCAGAGGGTGTGAGACAGTCAAGTAATGGTTTCCTATGGTAAGTGCTTGGCTTTCTGGATAGCTTTGCTTGGGTTATTTTTGGTATTTTGCTTGAAATGTTTGCAATGGCAGAGGCTGAGTTTGTGATGTATAAAGTCTTCCAGCATTAATGCTTTTTTCTTCAATTCAGCAGACAGTTCAGAACACAGGGGTCAGAGAGCTTGAGGTAGCTACATTGCCACAAAGACCTTGCATGGGGAGGGAGTATGGAGAAAAGCCCATTTTCTAAAAATTTATTTGGTAAATACACATATGCAACAGGGATTTAACATGTATCAATAAAGTTGATTAGATTAAACTGTAGCCCCCTGAAGCTGCATGGCTTCCTTGTGATACAATTGCATGGGGAAGTTACTGACTTGTAAATTACATGTGCTGTCCTGTAGTTTCACTGATCTGTTTTCACTTTCCAGGCAGTCCATGTGCCAGGCTTTACTTGGGGAAGTGTTAGGAGTTAATCAAGATTTTGGCAAGGGTTGAACCTAATGTATCTGACATTCATGGCATTTCTTAAGGAAGGAAAGGCTCCGTCTAGGTGGGCTTTGTGGATTGTAGTAGAGAGCAAACTGGAGCCCTCGGTTATGGGTCCACCCAATGTCAATGCTGCCCAGAGCAGGATGAGCACACACACTTGTCAGAGCACTTTGTCAGTACCCTCAGCTCCTGTTTAATGTCTCTGAGGCATAATTACTGTTTTTGTTGCTTTGGAGGATCCATCAGTTCAGAGAAACTTGGTTTTGTTAGGGGTTTTGAGTGTATTTTTGATTTTAAATTGTCAGATTATGTGCTTCAGCCCCTTGGGAAGGTTTTTGTGTAGTTGATACTGCAGGTTGCATGCCCTGGAAGGTGACAAAAGGGATTTTTTGTTGCTAGAGCACATGGGATGTGCTAGGGACAAGCTCATGGTGTTTTGTTTTGTGCTGTTAGAATCAGGCACTTGAGTGAACTGTCTTGTCAGCTGTGTCTGGGTTTCCTCATGTGTTCAGTTTGGATGAGGAAGAGACCAGCAGGCCTGAACTGACAACATAGAAACACCCTTGTCTTTCAGTTGTACAGCTGGTCTGATAAAAAATGATGACATGCACTTTGTCTAGATTGTAGTGTTTGCATAATGATGAAAAAATGTTTCATGAACATATGTCGTGGGGTAAACTAGGAAGACTGCAAGGCAACCTGATGTAAACATGTAAAAAAAAAAATTGAATTGAGAATTAATCATACAAATGTGCTGTGGCAAGCAAAAATGTTTAGAGAAGTCAACAAAAGCTATTATGGGCATTGGTAAGATCATGTAAAAATCACCAGATTGCTTTAATAAGGACCTGAAATGTAACCAAGCATTTAAGAGAAAGACTTTGGAGTAGGAAACGTACTGTCTTTGTGTTTTAGCAGAATGGCTGATATAGTAGTTATGTCAGTAGGTTTAGAAAGCAAATTACAATGTTTGAAATGAAATTATAGCAGCAGTAAGACAAAGATGGGCTTCCAGGTACTAGTTTTTCAAAATCCAATAGTGTTGACCATGGAAGAGCCAAAAAAAAAGAAAAGGATAAAAACCAGAAACTACATTTTAGGGCTTTGGAATGGTAAAAGTCTTCAAAAACTCAACATGATATTTAGGGCTAGTAAAGCTACAGATACTGTAACCGTAGGGACTGAAGCATATTACACACAGTGATGTATAGATGCAGTAGTTAAGCTAGGAGGCTGAATCCTGTAATCCTCACTAAACAAAAATCCCATTGAAGTCAGTAGAAGATTTGTGTGAACGAGGAATGTATAACCAGGCAATTAGAGACAAAGTTGCAGCCTGACCTTGACTGCGCCTTTGTGCCTGTGATTAGCTGTACCCAGAGCATCTGGGCACATTTGTTTAAAGGCACAGTCAGTTTTAATGACAGCTCAAAACAGAAATACAATTATGCCATAGTTTAAGTTCTAATGGATCCAAATGACAAATGCAAATAATTGCCAAGAGACATATTAAGGCAATACTTCTATAATCTAAGTCTTTTGAAACAGCAAGTTCTGTGTTCTTTGTTCTTTTCCTTCTCAGGAAAAACAGGAATTTAATAGATACTGCTCCAGTTTTGCCACTTATAATTGAGAGTGGCAGCTATTTGACTTAAATGTAAGAGAGCATGCATGGGAGATTATTTTGTGAGGTGTCAGAAATAGCCTCTAGTTAAATTAATAAAAATATCTAATAGCATCTGCCATACATGTTTATAAAGTTAAATTAATAATTGCTCTCCAAATTGTTTTAGAACTATTTCAGTATGAAACAAAATGTCCTTAAAATTAATCCATTTACGTTTTTCCTTCTTTTGCGATCCTAGTACAAATAAATTTGAAAATAAACAAAACACTTTCTTTTGAAGCAAAATTTAATTCAGCATACCACAAATGTCATTCTCACTGCCAGTTACTCTAATGAGACATGTGTTCCTTGTGTCTGAATCTACTTTCTTTGAAAAGAGCTGTTCTTAAAGCATTGAGGAAATTGCAGTTCTTAGTAAAAGAAATGTTAGAAACATGCAAGAACAAACAGAAGTTGTTTCATGGTCTGGTCCTGTAAATGGTGACCTCAGTGACTACAATGAGCTCTTGGTATTACTAAGTGTGTGTCCAAAATTCCAGTGTCCAGGACTCCAATCCTGTAAATACATGTGTGTGCTTTGTGGTAGTGCAATAAGCTACTGGGGGAAAAAAGTCAGAGGAATACTTCTAGTGTGTTATTTTTGTGTGCCCAAAATTCCATCTGGCTTTATATGAAAACCATTATAAGTAATCTCTCCAGATTGTCTTTAGGAAGTAGTTTTATATGCTTGGAAAAGCACTTCCTGAAAGGTTGCCAATAATGCTGGAGAATTTGAAATTTCTGTCTGCATGAGTTCTCCTGCTTTGACATTTTCTCCTGCTAAAATCTAAGAAAACTTCTAGAACCTTTGATTCTGAAGGAAATGAAAATTATAGGATCGATTTTTTTTCAGGACGTTGAGAGCCTTTTGTTGGTTTTTTTTTTCCTATTTTTTGCATCAGAATCTGTCATCTCAAGATGTGTACCTTTACTGCTGAAGAATAAAATCTTAGAGTGCTCCAAGTTGGAGACTGGGTGTTGCATAGTCATAGTACTAACCCCATTTTACTCCCTTATCTCTTCTCCCATTCCTGTTTTCATGTCACAGACTTGACTGGATTTCAAAGTTCTTCTGTTCAACAAGACTCTGTGGCCAAGTGACTACAAAATGCAATGACACAAACCCATTTTTTAAATTTAAAACTTGTTTACTTCTAAGAGCAGATAAAAAGATCAATCTGGGTGAATATTTCAATATAACAGTAAGGTTTATGCCTATACTTAGTTTAATTTTAAACATCTTCCTTACATCTTTCCACAGATTTGGAATAACTAGAGCATCTTTCTCCCTTTCTCCTGCTCTCTGTACGCCTCCTTTTAATATATATAATCCATATAAATCTATTTTGTTTTTCATTAGTTTCTGGGCCTGGATAAGAAGGGAGGCAGCTCAGCAAGGTGTTATAGGACAAGTTTCAACTAATGGTAATTATAATGGATTTCAGGATGCAATATTGTATCTTCCATCAGGGGTTATATGTCTTCTTGGCATTCAATGGAAGTTGATACCTCAGGGCATACTTCTTGCAATAACTTCATTCTGCAGTCAAACCTCATTCAAAAACTCTTCTGATAGCATACTGTGTTCAGGATTGGATTATTCTATGTCCTGTCAGTGTAAATTAGGATCTGTTTTAATACTGCTGATGTTCCCTGATCCTTTTGAAGTAACATTGCTGTACAATACACTATTCAGAATAATTTAAGCCAAAAATAATGGGCAAAATACATTTCCCCTGATTTAGTTGCATGAAAGGGAATTGTGACCAAGTCTCAACTTAGTTCTTGGATTTGCCATTCTCAAGGTTTCATTTGCCTTTCCCTATCTCTCATGCCTTGCTGGCAAATCTCTTAATACCTGTCAGGTTTTACATGGTACAATAAGCTTTCTCCTTTAGTGATACACAAGCATGATTTCTCTTTTTGTGATCAAAGACGCTTACTGGTTTTTTTTTTTTTCTTCCCCGTTGTTCAGAACAGATGTGACAGCTCCACAGAACTACTGATTTTTATACTGTAGTTTGCAATGAAGTTAGCCAGTCAGAGAAAGCAAAAAGGAAAAGAAAATCATTGCAGACTCAATGTCTAAACAAATGGGTTTGTCTCTGCATAGCTTATCTGTAACAGGTGTCAAATTGTGGTCCAGAGGATGTTTCACACAGAATTCAGAGTAGAACAATTTTCCAACACAAACTATCAGGTTAGGCACAAGTGGGTTGTGGGCAGCAGGTCCTCTGAATTATATACCTACTCAGGCCAAAAAATTCAGGTGATCTTTTTCTTTTTGCCTGGATTAGCAAAGATCCTTTACATAAAATACTGAAGTAATAGCTTGATAACAAAAATAAAAAGCTTCTTCTGGTATTTCTTTTATTAATGAAATCTTACAATTTAATACCTTAGTTTCCAAAACCTGTCTGATATATTGGTCTGGTGTGTTACTTTGGCTTATTAAATAGACTTGTGTCAAATGAACTGAAAAAACAGGATGCTAAATAGCATAAGCCAATAATAATGCAATTTTAATGGCATGTGCTTAGAAATCCTAAAATTAAATAAAATGCACAGGTTTCTGAGCCCCTTTGTGTTTCCTCTTTCATATATACAAAACCTGTTTGTAATAATTTAAAACTAAGATTTTGTAAATAGAATTACTGTGTAATTACTTGCTCACTTTTCTTTAGTTTTTTTGTTGAATTTTAAGTAGTGTGTTGTGTTTATGGCTGGAATATTTTTTCAAATAGTGACAAAGTAGGTGGTCTTGTAATTAATATTTCTGTACAGATCTGTAAACTGTGCAAGATTTGTTTAACAAAACAGAAATCATGTTCTTTTAGAGTAAGACATTTGTTTAGGAATAAAGTTCAAGTTTGCCTTTGAAATTCAATGATGTAGTTTCATGGCCTGTGAAATTATTTGTTTTATGAACAATTTAAAAAGTATAACTAATTCAAGAAATTTCTGTGAACTGTTGCTAAATATTTAGACCATGGATTAATTATATTTGCTCAGTGTTTCAAATAGTGATTTTAAAAACTTGATGAAAAGGCAAGTTACTTAGTAGTGAAAGAAATTATTCAACAATAAGACATGATGTGTTCATGTAATCTTTCCCTCCTACAAATGACTACATTTTCTAAAATTCAAGAATAAGCAAAGGTGTTGAATTGAAAACTAAATAGTCTCATCACAGTGAGAATCTGTGTTCAGCATAACTCAGAAGTGTTCTTACAAATGTGCAATTTATTATTCCTGGCCTTAGCGAAACCTTCTTTTATGAACGATTGACCTGTAGAATAGAAAACATGATGTAAAAACTACCTACTGCCTTCTTGAAGCCAGTCCCTTGATACATAGCCAGAACTCCTGCTCACTGACTAATTAGGATCTGGGATGTATTGGTGTAGCACAGGTACTGTGCTCAAGCAGTGTCTCAGAATGTGCTGGCATTCAAATTAAAATGAAGGGGCTGCCCCTTACCTCTCCATTTAGTAACTCTCTATTTGATACTGAGGAAGTTTTTAATTCTCACTGCCGGTGTTACACTTGCTCAAGTGATTGCAGCTCATTGCAGTGCTACCATGTTAATAATTTTCTTCACAAAAGACTCTATATTTATTCGATTTTTTGGACAAAGTTAATGGTAATTTTTAATAAAAGCAATGCCAGTGAAAGCTAAGCCAAGACTGAGAATAAGCAACCTTCTTTGAAAGGCCTGATAGTTTATTCTTTTGTGCTGATTTTGATGGAATACATGTGCCTGCTGAAAGGAAAACAAGAGGTTGCAGGGTATTTTGAAAAAACAGCAATTGCAGACCATATTAAAAAAAAGAAAAAAGCTTAACTGGCATTTTACCTTTTTCTGAGAGAGTAAGATCTTTTAATGAGGAGGAATTCTAGTAGGAGTGCAAGTTTTTCTTTTCAGAATTGCTTTGCTTTCCTCAGTGTTAGCTAAAAGTCGCTTAAAAGCATTCAAAATGAACATATTGTTTTTATAATGTGTCAAATTCTGCAGAACTGCCATGTGACAGCCACCCAGATGTCTCGTAGGCACAGCGCACGCAATCGGCACCAGAACCTTGCCGGCTGCAGTGGCTGCCTTGCAGAGGGCGCTGGCATTCTCAGTTCTGTTCGCTCTCTCCTTTCTGGCAGGGTTCTGTGCCTCTTAGTCACCTTGATGTCCCAGCAGCCGTCACAGTGTTGTCCTTTATTTTCACTTTACAAATGTTTTTTGCTTACAAAGGGCTTCCCCTTTCTTCTAGTCATTCATGGTGATCCTCACATTTGTCACCACTGGTCACTGGAGCTGCTGGTGACCAAGAAAATAACACACAAATCTCATCTGGTACAGATTGCGCTGCCTAATGTCTCCAAAATTTAATCAGATGTAAGCCTTTCAGCAGCAATAATCCAAATCCTTGTTGATTCCAAATCTATCTGTAATGCTAGCAGGAAGCTTCAGTACAAGCCTTAGAATCAATTAAACAACCCAGATGAAGCTGCACTTAGACAGCAAAGGGTTATCCCACATATTTGCAGCCTTTTCTAAAGATCAGGATGCAATGTATGAGAACAAAACCTTTCCTGTTACTATAATCTAGTTGTGAAATTTCTTCCAAAAAAAGTCTAGCTAAGGTGCCACAGATCCTTGTTCAGAAAATTGCTCTCTGTTATAGTTAGGAATGGTATTAATTGCCCAAGTTTGTAGAAACCTGTGAGAACTGGCTGTCCAAAATGAGTTTCTAAAGCAATCAGGCAGCAGCCTATGGAGCTGATCTAGAAAGCAGCTAGAACTTTTTTTTCCTTTTCTCTCTGCTTCCCAGGGAACTCAGATTAAGAAAAGGGTATTTTCATAAGTAGTTCCCATTGAATATATGAAAGTACTGGCATTTTTTTAGTGAAGGTTGAGAACCACTGAGGAATGCAGGTACTTGAAGAATAAGTACCAGCCAAGAAGCACGTTTGAGAACCTCAGCAGCAGCTAAGTGTTTGACTGAAGGACTTAATGTAAGTACCTTTGTGCATATCTATAAACTTAGATATATTCCAGCATTGTCTAAGAACATCTAAATAAAATATTGCCCTAAAAATTCTGACATGTGTAAAATTGAATTTCCCTTAGCATGGAAATTTTACATTACCTACTACCTCAGCCTAAATACTTGTACTTATAAACAGGAGGAGCAATATTAAATAGTATAAGCCTAGGATGATTTTCTAGCAGTTTATACATCTTCCTCTCAGCAAATGGTCAAAATAAGAGAAAAAAAGACATGATATATAATATAGAAGTGAAACTTCTATAGTCTTAAGTGTATCCTTATAGCCAATATCTTTTCTTCCTTCTTTGCAAATTCTCTTTTTAATTTCTTCTCAAAATAATTTATTTTTCCTTGCCTATCTCCTTTGTACGTTCTCTCCCCTCACTCCTCCCATTTATTTGTTTTCTTTCCCTGATGTTATTCTTAGTATTTAAAATGCCATAGTGAATAGAAGTCACCTAAAGCATAATACAGTTCAGACTGTTTTATTTATTTATTTTGTACTTTGATTCCTACTTTTTATGTTTGTCTGATGTGCTCTGTAAGCTCTTTGGAGCAGAGACTGATTCTAATCTCTGCTGTTGTCATGATGTTTTGATTTAGTTCATATTAACTGCAGTGGTCTTTCTACTTATTTGAAGTGATGTGAAATAAAATATATGTTCACTGTTACTGTTTGGCTTCTGTAAGACCTTGTTTTGTTACTGTATTGAATGAATAACTTAAATGTTTGCCACTACAGTCATCCAGGTTTGCTGGTGACAAATGGGTGCATGGGAGATTGAAATCAGGGATTTTCTAGTAAGACCATACAAGTGGGCATAAAAGTTGAATTTAATTCTTAACTGTAGATACAATTTTTAATTAAAATATCCTTTTTTACTAGCATCAACTTCTAAAAAAATTAGCACTGAAATGCATGAAAATTGCAATAAATTATTATGGAAGTGAAGTGTTTATAAATACTTTCTCTTGCAGTATTTTCATTTGCTTACAAGTAATTTCAACATTCAGATTTAAATACTTGATTTTAATCCATTTCAGTCAATCAATAAATACAGAATACAAGCATCTTAAAATAGAGGGGTTTATAGACAGCATTTTCCTATTAAGCCTTGTCTACAAAATCCTTGAAAATGAAATGAGCTGACAACTGTAGTCAGAACAGATACATGAGGTACTGTTATAGCATATTGCACCATCAATTATGTGTCAAGCATGCTGCCAAATATTAAGTGTTCTGACCTTTGTTATTAATAATAGAGGCAAACACTGGGGACATATGAAAGATAAGTAATGTAATGCATGGGAAATCTATTATACATTTGACTTTGTTAATGGATATAGAGCCTATTTGGTATGCTGCCCTTTCCCTTGCAAGCCATACCATATAAAGGAAATACATATGGACATACCATGTAAAGGAAAGCCACATTGTGAAAAACATACTTTGATAGAACAAAATGTTCTGAGTTTAAATAAATAATACCAAGAGAGAACTTGTCATCAAGCTTTACACCTTTATTTATGTGTATTTGTCACTTCCCCTGTTCCTCATGAAAAATGTGAAATTAATGAAATGGAGAAGCGTATCTGTATTGTATTCTCCATGCATAGTTGTATTTTTAGGTTGTTATTTTGCTTAATATCACCTATCATCTTGTAGAGTTTGGCTAGTCAAAGGTTTAATCAGTGTGTTTCTCTAGAATATACCTTCTAGCATTTTTAGGTGTACTGATAATAGGTAACAATAACAAAAAAATAGCAGAGTGGTCAACCAGAGGATGGAGATAAACACTTATGAAGGGAGTGGTGGCAGTTAAAAAAAGAGTTCAAACTCCAGTCCTTTAACTGGCTTGAAAATGCCAAGAATATAGAAAGCATGGGATAGAGAAAACTCCTTCCTGTGCAATCACTCTTGGCACTATTCCCTGCTTCCTTCTTAATGTAGAACATAGATCCCAGAATGCATTACCAGTAAAACATTAAGCAGTTGGTCCGCGATTTCATCAGGAGTGCTTTGTAATTATGTGAAAATCAACTGTCTGTTTAAATTTATCAAAAAGCATTCTTCAGTCCTAAAAGTCATAGAATCTCTCTTATTACAACCTCTGCTAATGTTCTACTACTTTTTTTTTTACCTCCCTTTGAACTTAACATTTGGGAATAACTAGCTTGGTGACAGTAATTGCAGCTACAAGCCATATTTCTTTCTGAACTTCACTAATCTGTACTTGCATAAGAAGAATCAAAAATGAGAGCTCCTCTAATCTCTAGTCGTTTTTGTTGATGTTAACTTCTTTGTGTTGTCATATATTCTAAATATGTGTTTAAGTCTCAAAATTGCTCTCAATGGAAATCCAGTGTCCTACACTACAAGCCAATGTATAATTAAGAAAGAGCAAAGAATAAAAGATATGGACCAAGACACTATATTTTTGTGAAATTACCAAAATTTGCACAAAATCAAAAATGTTACCAGACTACTATTTACAGAAGCAGATTTGTTCTTCCTTTAAAAATTAGGAAACTCTTTGTAACGATCCTTAATGATCTGATGCTTATCCTGTATGCAGGACACACTCTTGTAATCATCCAGAACTTAAAATTTCATTTGATGTTCATGTCAACAAGACGTTAGGCTGTTCTACAAAATTAAATCACGAGTTCCTTAAACAAATGTTCCTCTAAAAGTTTTCCACAGATGAGAGTAATTTGCTGCAGTTAAAAAATACATAGATGTACAGGAAGAGATTGTTGATCTGTATCTCAAGGTAACACTGTAAGCATATTGAAAAATCAACATATATTTTCTATTTTTTTTTTTGTTGTTCCCTAACTCTGGGCACTAGGTGTAGTGCATTTAATACAGATATATGAATTTCCTTCTCCTTTTCTTTCTAAATTGGAAGACGGGAGAGATCAAAAGTCCTCTAGTGATCAAATTGTTTTTCAACAGTGTAAATTTGAATTGAGGCCATCTTTACAGGCAAATGGCTTTATTAAGCTAAGCAGAAAATACTTCAGATGCAATAACAATGTTTTTTTTAAAAGTAATTTTATAAATCTGCTCCAGAAATTGTTTTCCTTTTGTTTATATTAAGTGAGTACTCAGGGAATCGGAATAAGCTGAGTTGGAAGGGACCCATCAGGATCATTGAAGTACAAGCCCTGGCTCCGCACACAGCAGCCCCAAGAGTCACACCACGAGCCTGAGAGCATTGTCCAAACACTCCTTGAACTCAGACAGGCTTACTGCTGTGGCCACTTCCCTGGGGAGCCTGTTCCAGTGCCCAGCCACTCTCTGGGTAGAGAACCTTTACCTGAGATCCAAACTAAACCTCCCCCAACTTAGCTTCATGCCATTTCCTCAAATCCTGTCACTGCTCTTGTGATGAGATCAATGTCTGCCCTTCTGCTTCCTCTCTTGAGGATGCTGAAGACCACAATGAGATCTCCTCTCAGTGCCGTTTAGACTGAACAAACCAAGTGTTCTCAATCACTTCAGACCCTTCACCAACCTTTGTGGCCCTCCTTCGGACACTCTATAAGAGCTTGATGTTTTTTTTATATTGTGGCACCCAAAATTGCCCACAAGACTCAAGGTGAGGCTGCTCCAGAGCAGAGCAGAGCGGGACAATCCCTTCCCTTGCCCAGCTGGCCATGCTGTGCCTGATGCACCCCAGGACAGGGTTGGCCCTCCTGGCTGCCAGGGCACTGCTGGCTCAGGTTCAACTTGCCATCAACCAGGACCTCCAGGTCCCTTTGCACATCAGTGCTCTCCAGCCTCTGCTTCCTTAATCTGTATTCACAACCAGGACTGCCTTGTCTCCGGTTGTAGGCACATGGCACCATGGCCCGTGGAATATCCAGTGTAAAACAATACTTTATTACATTTGATACAATGCTTAACTAAAGCCATGAATTTCTTCATATTTTTACGTTTTATTCATACATATTTAATACTTGTATAAAAAATGTTGTGTCCAGCTGCAAAGACATGACTTGATTGACTGACCAAAGAGGAATTAGTCAGCATGCATTATTTCTAACAATTTCACTTTCCTGCTCCATGCCTGACTTATTATCAACAGAGTAATATTGAGTTCCATTACTTATTTTCCTAATGCTCTTGGCCTGTACTTTGAATACCTGCAACAGCAATAGCCAATGTTTTGTCTACTGTGGGCTGTACAGACTTTTAAGGATTCATCAAAGATGGCAAAGCTTTGGTTGAATTCTCTTTCCTTGTTATGCCCATGATCTGCTAGGGCTTCCTAGGATCAGTTACTGGATGGCTAACCACAGGTTTTATTCCTGTGCCTTTTACATAATAGACTGGCTTCCAGCCTTGTGACAGGATATACACACTGTGCCATGCATATTCCCATCACGTGGCAGACGTGCAGCTGCAACAATGGCATTGTGCTGGTGCAGCAACTTGCTTCCCATTACTCAAGGGCCATGTGCTGCAGCACCCTCAGGAAACAGTTTGGCAGGAGTGAGGCTGCTCAAACCCTGCACTTCTCACCTCTCAGGAGGTGAAAGCAGCCAGTACCCAAATTAGTTGTTTGTTAAGCTTGGATTTTTGTCTGTAACCCACTGATTGTGACTGAGTGGCATCCCGCAAGGAGAGCAGGGGTGATGGGGAGTGACATCCTCTGTGTTACCATTAAATTTGCAGGCAAAGCTCTCAGAAACTGCTTGATGCATGGCTTGGGTCAGGGATGGCCCTTCCTATGGTGGCAAGGAAAGAGATGAAGAGCTGCATGGGCACATTTCTGAGACATTAGCTTGGTTGTTGAAACCTCCCGGGACAAAGTCATCTGCAAGGACACTGTGGTTAGCGAGGCTTAAGTGAAAACATTTTTTTAACTTCATAACACTCTGTCAAATTAAATGAATTTACAATTGGTATTAAAATAATAGAATCACAGAATGGTCTGAGTTGGAAGGGACCTTAAAGACCATCTAACTCTAGGTCCCCTGCCATGGACAGGGACATCTTTCACTACACCAGCTTGCTCAGAGCTACATGCAGCCTGCCCATGAACAATTCCAGGAATTGGACACCTATGACTTCTCTGGGTGACCTGGTCCAGTGCCTCATCCCCTTCACAGTTCTGTCTATAACTGTATTTACAGAAATGAGATCTGTGAATTTGCCTTATCCTGAGGTGTTTCTGCTGTATTTGACACTGGGTAAGGGAGTAGATGAAACCGTACATGCCATTTTATACCCTCATAGTTGTTTGTGAGACAAGGAGCAGTTTTGATTCAGGTTCTGAACTACCTGTTTTACTCACATTATGTTCAAAATCATTGAACTGAAAGACTTTATTTTTTGTTAGCAGTGGAGTCAGATAAGAAATTGTAAATTTCAGTTCATATAGTTTCATATTTCTGCATTTAGATATGTTTTACACTCTTACAGTCCGGTGGTTTTTGAGTAGAGCAACAGTTTTGTAGTAAACTGTAGAGAGTCTCCAGCTAGCTGATACTTTTTGTACAAAGTGTACCTCTATATTTTGTGTCTCATACTGCCATCTAAGGGCCATGTAGGCTGAGAAGGTGGCTGAAGGTTCTTCAATACTCTTCTTTCTCCATACTACCCTTCCCTTTGGGAAGTCAGCAATTCATGGATGAGAAAGGTGGGCAGGAGATAAACACCAGTCTTTTGGTGCAGTATGTTTCATCTAAGAGAAACAGGGGAATCTTCCTGATAAGCGGTAAACTGAAATGTAAATCTCAGTCCTTTAGAAAACTGCAGTTGCAATGGGTTTGTGTAAAGGCCAGAGAATAAGAAAGCAAGATTACAGGATTTGAGGCTACTCCTGGAACAGCAAGGGAGTGTGAGGTTTAGTTTCTTCAAGGTACCAAAGTCCTTGTGTCCTGCTGATTTAAGGATTAGCGCTTGTAATAGAATTTGCTTAGTAAGATTTTCCCTAGAAAGGTACTAAATAACATGAGTTAGTTTCTTGGTTTGTTGTTTTGTTTGTTTTATTTGGTTGGGGTTTTTTAGCTGGTTTTGCATTTCCGGATGTTTTGATTTTCCAGGACTAAGGGATTAAACGGAAAAACTTGGTTTTACTTTAGGAGTATATGATGTTAAATAACATGAACATCATTTAAATATTTTGAGGTTCAAGCATTCAAAATTTTATCACAAAAACTTGTCTTTCCAGGCTAAAGGTGCTTCTTTTTTTTCTTAATAATCTGCGAACTGTTTTTGTATAGGCTTAAATCTATAGCTCCTTTCTCACACAGATATTTTGAGCTACAAGTATGATAAAGAAGTGGTGTAAGAAGCAAAACATTTCATTATTTGTCAATATAGTAATGTTGGCATTGACTGACAGAAGCAGTTTTTATAATGAGGACCCCTTTATTTTACAACGTATGACTTGCTTTTCAGGCTAGTTTCCAGCAAACCTTGTGCTAGAGAAAGTAATTAATCTTGCATGTTACTTCGACAGGCTCATGGAAGCAAAGACCTGGAAGAGCAGTTGCGGTCTGTGTCCAGTGTGGATGAACTCATGACAGTACTTTACCCAGAATACTGGAAAATATTCAAATGTCAGTTGAGGAGAGGAGGCTGGCAACACAACAGGGAACACTCCAGCTTTGACACAAGATCAGATGATTCCCTGAAATTTGCTGCAGCACACTATAATGCAGAGATCCTGAAAAGTAAGTATGGGACGCAATCCACGTTCCAACACCCAATAAATTAAAATCTGAAGGCTTTTCAGTTGTATCAAAAATACTTTAAAAGCTAAGCATTATCAGTAAACCAACCTCAGCAGTTTTATAGGACTTGTTCTCTATAATATAAAATCTTTGATAGTCAGCCTTTCATAATGAAGCAAATCACTCTGCAGACATATTTTAGGTATGTCCATTGTATAAAAGTGCTTTCTCAGCTCAGTAGAGAATGTGAAGTGCTTGTCTTCAAGTATAAGGAATTCTACTTCGTGGAGGCTGTAACAATTTTGCAGAAAGCAAAGAGGATGCTAAGAGTTGGACTCATTGGACTGCTTCTTCTCATTTTCTGCAATTGCATCACGGCTGGTAATGCTTTCTTCTCTTATGCATTATGGCTTTGGAACACCAAATAATAATAATAATCCACTTACAATCCACTTGTATTCATGTTACAAGAGGATAGTTGTAAGGATGTTGTGCTAAAACAAGCACAGCAGTTTTCAAACCAGTGTTTGAATACCTCTCAGTGTTTCAGATATCTTGGATGAAAATATATTAACTTACAGTTCAAGCAAGTGCTTGTAGGCACAGAAATGCAGGATTTATAGCAGGAGGAGCATTTTTTGACATGATATTGGAAATCATGTACCTTAATGGAGAGTTTAAAGTACACATAAGGCAAAGTTTCCATTTTTGTTGAATAGCTTACCAAAATCTAGTGCCAAAAGAGAATAAAGGGAACTGTACAGCTGCAAGTCTCCGGGCTGTTTAGTGTAAGATTATATTTAGTAAAATGTTGTATAACATGATACAAAGTCTTTACCCAAATTTGTGTGGATAATTGGGCACAAAAATCATCCATCAGATTAAATCACACACTGTACATAATTGTTAAATAGTAAGCTTTTGCTTTAAATTATACCCTTCTAGTTAACAAACTAAACATGTATTTAAATTAATTTCACATTAAGTGTGTAAAATTTAACAATTCTAATATATCCAAGTAAAGTACTGTGTGGGGCTGGTTAAAATTACTTTGCAGAAGTGTGCAGTACTAAAGTTCAGACTTTACTCAAGATAAGACTTGCCCCAGGTGAAGAAAGGACATGTGCAGCTTTAGCTGCTGGCCAACAGTTTGAGGGAGGTGACTGCCCCTCCCTCTGCTCTGGGGAGACTCCATCAGCAGTACTGTGGCCACAGTGTCCAGCTCAGGGGCCCCCAGCACAAGAAGGATGTGGACCTGTTGGAGCAGGTCCAGAAGAGGGCTGTGAGGTTGTTCAAAGCCCTGTGAAGATGGGCTGAGAGAGCTGGGGCTGCTCAGCCTGGAGAAGAGAAGACTCCCGGAGTTCTTACAGCAGCCTTCCAGAACCTAAAGGGGGTCTATAAGGAAGATGAGGACTTTTAGCAGGTCCTGTTGTGATGGAACAAGGGTAGTAATTTTAAAGTAAAGAAAATAGATTCACACTAGATAAAGGGAAGAAATTTTATGCTATAAGCATGGTGAATTACTGGAACAGGTTGCCCTGTGAGGTGGTAGATGCCCCATCCCTGGAAACAGTCAAGATCTTTCAAGTTTGGGTGGGGCTCTGAGCAACCTGATCTGCTTGAAGATGTTCTTGCTCATTACAAGAGGGTTGGACTAGGTGACAAGTGACCTTTAAATGTCCTTTCCAACGCAGGACAGGCTATGATTCTGTGCTCTAAGGTCTCCCCTGCCTGTTGGGCTCCCTTTTAGCTCCACTGTGACTTTTCATCTGCTCCACAATGATCTGTCACGTCCCTATGAAGGAGAAAAATCAGCTAGAAGGTAACATAGTGTTAGAGATGTGTGTTTCAGTGACTAAAGAGTGTGACTCCAGAAATTCTTATTCTGGTTTTGAAGTTTAAAAAGGAATCCTAATTTACTGCAGGATAGTTTTGATTTTAAAGAATTCCTTTATAACATGAAATTCCCTGTAACTTGGCAGGTATTGATACTGAATGGAGAAAAACTCAGTGCATGCCACGTGAAGTTTGTGTGGATGTGGGAAAAGAGTTTGGAGCAACTACAAACACCTTCTTTAAACCCCCATGTGTATCCATCTACAGATGTGGAGGTTGCTGCAATAGTGAAGGGCTTCAGTGTATGAATATCAGCACAAGTTACATCAGCAAGACAGTAAGTTCTCACGCTTTTACAGTTCGTGTACTCCTTGCAAATACATTTATGTTCATGTATATTTTAAACCTTCTTATTGCTACTATGACAAAGGAAATAGTTGATTCCAAAATACACAGGAAAAACAGCTGGAGACACCACTGCCTGGGAAAAAAACATGTTTAATGCTCTTTTCCTCAAAATATTGTTATTTTTCAGGGGAAAAAATAAATTATGATGTCCCATTCTCAGTTTTGAGATTATCCTTAATTCTCTCTTTTATTTTTTTTTTCATTTACCTTATGCCTGTATGGGGCAAGCACTCCATGGAAAACTAGCCTGTAATTTTATTAATGTAGTCTGCTGCAGGACATGTGCAGACAGGATACCTGTTTCAAATAAAGCATTTTAGGAAGGGTGTTTTACTATATTAAGACATATTAGCATTATGTACCTATTTGTTTTGTTGTAATGCATCTTCTTCCAGGTGTATGTGCAGGTTTTGTTCTTCAAGTTCAGGGTTAGGGATCAGCTGGGAGTGTGCAGAGATCATGCATGCACTGAGCCTGTGAGCTGCCTTTAAAGCAGCATATACTACATTATTCTAAGTAGATACAGGAATTATCACAATTATCTTTCAACATTTCCCTCAAAAAATCATGTAAAAATAGTCATACCTAAAAGCATTTCCTACGGTATTTTCCTGTTATTCTGGTATTTGGTAGGGTTTTTGTTGGTTGTGGGCTTTTTCACCTTTTAGTGTAAATCTTGCTTTCTTTTTCAAGAGGATTCATCTAGCTGAAGATGCAGTACATAATTAAAATGAAGACCAAAAACTGCATGGCCAGTTATAAAATTGAAGCCCTTAGAAATGTCACTCCTTTATCAAAAAACTTCTTAGTGCTCTGAACCTTTTTTGGAGGTAATTAGGAAAAGGGAATGTATAGAAAACACCAGAACCCACTAATTTTGAAGAGTGCATTTTCTGCCCTCATTTCTCACCAAATCTGTCTGTCTGAAATGGTATAGCCTTCCAAGAATTTTCAGTCCTAAATTTAGGCTGCAGGTAGAGAACCACACAGCACAGGAATAATGTAGCTCAAATAGCTTAAATGAGGACAACAATAAAACTTTGTCCAAGCCTTACCGGCTTTCGCTTTATTAGGAGAAATCATTGTCTCAACTCCACTTGCTTGAAAGATGCAAATATTATTTTCATTTTAAAACCCAAGAAATGGGACTTTTTTTTTTCCACATATTGGTAAAGTTTAGCTTGCCAAAATGAAGGATTATCTCATCACAGAGAGAGCTGTTCCACATATCACAGATTTCCTAGTTTTTGAGCACTATGTCAGTTTGGGCTAAATCATATCTTTCTCTTCATCTTACTGTTCACATCTATTGAGTGAAGTAATTTTTTACCCAGTGGAAGACGTTTAGCACTGAATTTCCTTTTGAGGTTCTTGATATTATTGGTGATGATATGATGTAGAAGTAGTTAAAGATTTGAGAGACTCTGAAAAGGAAAATCTTAAAGGCCTTATTACAAAGAAGAGGCAACAACACTGTTTTGTTTTCTTACTTATTCTATAACAGCAAGCAATTGTATCTATGAGTTTTCTGTCTTGCTTCTGATTTCCAGTTTTATCTGGTACTTAACAGAATGCAGTTTTAAAAGAACCCTTAATAAAGGAACAGACCTATAGCTATATGTCTTCATTTTTCACCATCTAATTTTTTTTAAAATTATGTGACCACAGTTTAACCCATATCAGATGAGAATTAGGAAGAAAAAAAGTATTGGATTCAAGACCCTCTGTGAAATTCAGGTACCCTGCACATCTATTTTCACCACAGTTTCCCTTATTTCCTGAAATAAATGACTACATATAGTTTTCTAATAATTCACCAATTTTTAGCTTTATTTTTTGTGCATAAACTCCATAAGATAACTTCATACTGTTCACCTTGCAGAAAAAGTGCTTAACAGGAAATTACTTTTTCAGCTGGAGTTGTTACTGTGAGGACAAGCTCTAGCAATGGTTCCAGACATTAAAATATTAAGAAAGATTATATCAGCTTTCATCCAAATTAATTAAAAATAAAAGAACTAAGCACAGAAATTATTTTTATAGGGGGCAAATCATTGATTTCCAGGAGAATGGACCAGGTCAGATGTTCCCAGATTGCCTGGTGGAACACAGTGGTGGTCCAGAGCAAGGTCAATAGTTTTCTAATTCGGGCTGTGTTCCTCCTTTCTAGGTACTTAACTTTACTGAGAGAAAAGTAGAAATGTATTCTGCTTTGTTTTTAATATCATTTTTTCCCAAAACCTGCTTTTGTAGTTGCTAAGGGATGTTTATAGAACCAGGACTGAGATATGAGACTACTGTTTAATTAAGATACGGTACAAGGTCTGTGACGATATTTGAAGACTCCCTAGGCTAATTCACAAACTGCAGTAGATCCTCTCCTGCCTGCAGTAGCCCAGTTTGTAAGGGGTGGCTTGTCTAGTAAGGATCTGTGGGAAACGTGACTGGTTGGGTTTTCATTTTGTGGTGTGGTTGTTTGGGTTTTTTCTCTGAGTTATCAAAGAGCTGTTCTCTGTTTCCATGGCACAAATAATTCAACAGTGGTTACAAAGATTGTGGAACTACCTGGTGCAATTACAGCCTGTCCCTCAGCAGCACTTTTTCATACCCCACCTACAGGCACTCGCTTATAGGTTGAAGGGAAGCAGAGAGCAGATGTCAAAGAGCTGTTTCATCCCATTCTCCCTCTTGGCTGTCAGGAAGGACCTTTTTTTTTGCTTCTTTCAGATCACTTGTTGTAAAGGTCCTAAATCATCTTGTTTCACGGTTACGGTTATAGTCCCTCAAGGGAAAACATCTATCCAAGCAGATCAAAATTAGATTTAGAGGAGATTTTCTCACAGGAAACAAGTTAACAGCTTGAAATTCTTTGCCCAGTTTGGGCTGTATGTGGTGTTCTTTTTCAAAATTCAAAGATATGCCACAAGAATATTCAGTTGTTTTCAACATTACCATTTATACTTTTCCCATGCATTTTTCTGTTACACTAATTATTGTAGTGATATAGTAGGTACTTTTAATAGTGGGAGACATATAAGTTCCAAATGTTTTTTGTTAATATTTCTGGGAAAAGAAAGGGATTAAAATAGAAAAAGATAGAATAAGAAACCCAAGTATATTAAATAAATATGAATTTATTATATAAAATACCTGTTGTTATATCCCACATAAGCCTTGAAATAGATTTTCAAGAAAATTCAACAATAAAATAATGATGATGTGCCGTTTCTGAAGTAGTTTCTTTTCATTCTTTTCAATATAGAGATGTTTCATTTTGAAACCAGTCTTAACCAGTTCTTAGTTTAAAAATCTCTCTAGACACATTGTACTGTGTTACACTGGTTATATTTGGCTGGCCTTACTGACACTTTAGAAAGTGCAGAGATCACAAGTGATGGAAACTTAGACTCAATCAATTTAAGGGGAAACTTGCCAAAATAAACCACAGGCCATCAGAAGAACATGGGGTAGTTAATGTAAATCTTGGGAATAAAGCCATACAAAAATCCTTTATTTGAAAAGTATCTAGAATTATGTCCTTCCCACACAGTAACTGTTTTGATATATTTCAGAAGTCAATGAGCATAATAATAATTTTATGTGTGCTGATACAATGGATATTGGCACATATGATGATAGTGCTGAATAAATTAATTTAGCCGCTGAAGCAAAGAAATATTTTGTACAAAAAGCCTCAGTTTTTCTGGTAAGTATGCTGTGAAGTCCTTCTAGTGCAAAGAAGAAGCCATCAAGACCATGGATCAAAATTACATGCCTTTTGGGGCTTTGAGTAATCTGGTCTAGTGAAAGGTGTCCCTGCCCATGGTAGAGGGCTTCTAATTAGATGATCTCTAAGGTCCTTTCCAAACCAAGCCATTCTGTGATTCTAAGGATCAGTGAGAAGGAATATACGGATAATTGCTTTTTCAGGAATTCTGATAGTGCTTTTTGTCAACACATTCAGGAGATCTCAGTGATCTCCTGAAGCTGAATAGGACAGTTGGGCAGGTACCTACCTCTTTTAGGTGCTTTGGAAATGTAGCAGTCGTCCTATGCTGCCATCTCCAGTGGTCTGGAGTCTGCTATGCTTTGCAGCATGGCAAATTGTTCTGCCTCAAGAATACAGGAGGAACATGCACTTGTTTTCCAGCTGCAGTTAGGTTCCATTCACAGACTCGTGCTTATTTCATTTTCTAAGATTAATCAGTTCTCTCTGTAGTGAGTTCTTATTTCAGCTTCCAAAAAGCAAGTTCATACTGTCACGAGGGAACAGAAAAAACAAGATTCTCCTTACATGTGTAATATTGTAACTAAGCTCATACTCTTTGTACTGTCTATCAATTCATACATATTTTCTAAGAATCAGCTTTCTAAGCAGGTGAATACCTCCCTTAATGGTGTATTTTATACTTTAAAGCCTTTAAAATTACCAGTATTCTGATTACATTTGCATGCTGCCTATATGACATACTCTAAAGTTACAGATTTTTAAAGAGCATTGCAAATATATCGCAGCTAAAAATCAGTCTTTTTATACAATCTTACAAACTGGAACTGGAATAAAAAAACAGAGACCATTTGAAAATGTAGTGAAGTCCCCAGAAGATGCAGAAATGTTCTTAAATGTATTTGGAAGAAAGACTGAACACCTAAAAGGCAGCACTACCCTGTTGCCCTTCTTAAACACTGTCAAAAAACAGCTTTTAAGACTTTGACATAGTGTATTTGTCCTAACTTTTCTGGAGATTATTGAGACTTGAGCCTTATAGCAAAACCTATTTAATTTGATTCTTAATACTTTGGAAAAAAAATGAACAGTTAAAGATATATTTCATCAGGATAGGCATATAACTTGCACAGATACAAATACTAAAAATTTTAAAAATGTAGTATACTGTACTTCAAATGTTATTCATCCAGAACTGGTTTGATCAAGGGCCACTATACTGCTTTTTTACATAAGCTTTTGTAATTGTGCAGCTGGTGTTCTAGGTGGTAAGTTACTGTCTTTTTTATATTATTCTTCATCTTTTCAAAGCAACTTCCAAATGTTTCATTTTGGATTTTTTTAAAATGCTGCCAATTTGAAGTCATCTCCTCTAGAAAAATGAGTTCTCTGAACATTTTCCTCTAGTATATCAAATGTTGTAGTGTGCAAACTGTCATGTAACAGGGTTTAACACTAAAAATATTAATTGTCACACCATAGCTATTATATTCATTTTGCACATAATAATTATTTAGCAGTATAATTGTGTTACATGAACATATTACAAATTTCTCTGCATGCAGGCCTGCAGAAAAATTCTTCCCATGGGAAAGTATCTTTTTGCTGTCTTTTTACTCTGTACAAGTTTCTATAAACAAATCTCTAATCTGTGTTCAAAAACATTTAAATTTCTGTGCCTGTCTCCTAATATAGGAGATGGGGGGTTTCTTCCTTTCAGCCTATGAGGTGAAAAGTTGTTGTCTCTAATTGTGTAAGCTATTCTAGCATTCCTTGAACAGAGCTTGAAGCAAGAGCTTCAGATGCTCTGGACTGGGCAGATAATAACCCAAATCCTTTGAATTTATAGAGTCATGTTAATAAATAATATTTAGCCTTCTGATATTATTGTCAAAAGTCCTTTGTTAACGCACGGACCACAGCAATATAATTGAATGCTAGAAGACAACAAAAAAAATCTCACATTCGTGATAGGTTTTTCATATGTCCCTACATTAGTTTTAGTTGGATCTGTATCAGAAGTTTTTTTGCTTTGCTTTGCCCTTTGTAGCTGTTTGAGATCACGGTGCCTCTGTCGCACGGCCCCAAGCCCGTCACGGTGAGTTTCGCCAACCACACGTCCTGCCGCTGCATGTCCAAGCTGGACGTTTACAGACAAGTCCACTCCATCATAAGGCGTTCCTTGCCAGCAGCACAAACTCAGTAAGTATGAGACTTGTCTTTCCTTTCATGTTATGAGCAAGCCTATATAATTCAGATTTAAAACACTGCTGGGAAGTTTTCACAGGTCGGATAGGTGAACTATGCATAGCAGTAGGAGAATGCATTCTGCAAGGGAGCTGCCATTATTTTACACAACAAAACAATTTTACTAAATTAACATCACCTTTTTACCCAGTAGATAAATTGGAGCAAGATGGTTTAAAACTGAAGAATAATGTGCATGGGATTTGCTTGATGAAAGCGCTACAATCGAATTGAGACTTAAAGAAAACATCAGCAAAAATCAATTTCTTTTTAAAAGAAAAGCTAAAAATATCTTTGTAAATAATTAGGAGACAACATTTCTCTCTCAATCTGTATTTTGATATTTTAAATGCTTTTTTTTAAAGGCTTTTTTTTTTTAGGGAATCTTTAACTTACAAATCTTTTTCGATATCTTCATATGCCAGAGGTGCACATAAAATAGAATGGAAGGGGAAAATAAAGAGTTAATTGGCATTCTACAGAAGTACCATATTGATTTTTTTGTATGATTTTGAATGAAAAATGTCACAGAACAATCTGGCACCAGAAGTCTGATTTTAAGTTATTAAAACACTTGAAGATCTCCTTCCTTAATTTAGAGGTCTGAGTGATGATTCTATGACGTATAAATATTTAGGAGGTCAAAAATACATAATAGACTAACAGTTGCTTTGAGGAAGAATCGATCACTAGAAACCAAACTAGTTATCTATGTTTGAATTAATTGACATTTTTAATAAGGTGAGTGAGTAGAACAAATTTCTCAGAGGTGTTAAGCATTTTCCTCAGTGGTTTCATTCAGTTTAAGTCTGTATGTTTTCTCACACATTACTAAACCTAGATTATATTCTGTTTGAGTTAATTTGTTCATCAAAACATGGATCATAAACAGTGGCTTGGAAATAAATCTATTATTAATTGGTTTAATTACATAATTAACAAATTGTTTAAAAAAAACAAACCCAAGAGTCAGTAAGAAAGTCAAATTATGTTGACGCTCTCCAGCTGCTCAGTGTTTCTAAGTTAAGAGCAGTTGTAATGACCAGTGCAAGAGTTTATTTTAGCCAGGAAACAGCTACCTGTAGTTGAGGGAGGTGAGAGTACAGATACCAGACTTGGACCAGCACTCACAGGTAGCTGTTTGTCCTGTGACTAAGGAATCACACTTCAACAGTGGTAAGACAACATATTACTAGATCAGAATATGTAAAGGTCCTCTCTACTGTTAGTTAGTGTCTTTAAGTTTATAATCTGTGGCTTTGTGCAATAAAACAGGCAGGTGGGTTTGGTTTTCTGTTGTTGTTTGGCTTGATTGGGTTGGGTTGGTTTGGGGTTTTTTGACAGAATACAGTAATATGTCTGCAAATTATCCAACTATTTCTCAAGCGGAATTGGAAGGCAGGCTAAAGGAAACGTATGCCAAGTGAGGCAGCAAGAGCGAGACCATTAGTGGGATGGAGTCAGGAAACACCAGTTTGATAAAACGTGAGGCGAAGCAGGGTGATGTTAAACCACAGCAGTCTTTACAAGTGGAGTGATTTAGTGTGTTGAAGGGGAGTGGTCTACTTGAATGATGATCACGGAAGAATGTCCCAGCACCTGCATTTTTGAATGTGTGAGTAATGGTGCTCAGGGCAATGAAAAGTGCATCAAATGTGTAATATAGGTGTTGTATTAAAAGAAGAGCAGGATTTTAGAAATACTACAGCAACAATGAATAAATGACACAGCCCAGATACATGAAGTTAGGCTGGACTAGTTCAAAGATGTAATGTCATCTGTGGTGATAAAGAAATTGCAAGCAAGGAAGATGAGCTAATACACATAAATATTCTATCAGTGATTCACCAGACAGCTCAGTTCACTCATTCTTTAAAAAGGCAACAGCTGCTGTTTGGATTTTTTCCTTTCTTTGGTACCACTAACTTGGCTGCAAAACTGTAGCAGGAAAAGAGGACTAAAGTGTGAACTTGTTTATTGTTTTTATTTTTAAAGTGAAGATGCATCACTGCTGAAAAGTCCAATTCTTTAGGTTCAAGAATGCTGGCCAGAATGAGTGATTGATAAGAAAGTGTCAGTTAATGGCACATAACTTTCACATAAAGTGGAATGGAATCTGATGAACTGATTTTATTAAGTTTTGTCTACAGCATTCATTCAGAAGCTATTATCTGCTTTCTTTTGACATCTTAAATTTGAAAGCATTTTTGTATTTCAAAAAACAACATGGAAAATGATGCCTGTTACCATGCAGTATTTGGCATGCAAAAGAATTTTTATACTCTTCTATGTGAGGCTTATGTTCTAGGGTTAGGTTTGTTTCCAAACAACATCAGCAAAGTAAAAATATCAGCTTCTAGAAGCTGGAGCTAGAACTTGAAATGTGAGAAGGTTTCTTCAACAAATGGTTGAAAAGCTCTGTAGTGGGGAAAACCTTTAGTAACAGATTTGACAGGAATAAAAAATGAAATTATGAATGAGCTCACACTCTTAGAAAGATATTTGCAATGGAGAGAATCTAAAACAATCAACAGGTAAAATAATTATTTTTCTCCTTGAGTTCTTGTGGTAGTAAATCAATAGCACTTTTAATTTCACAGGTGTCACGTGGCAAACAAGACCTGTCCGAAAAATCATATTTGGAATAATCAAATTTGCAGATGTTTGTCACAGCATGATTTTGGTTTCTCTTCTCACCTTGGAGATTCTGGTAAGCACTTTCCCTTAAAGCATCAAATGTCATTCTAAAGACAAGGAGTTGTAGTAATTATTTGTATCTTTTTCTGTGTCCATGCTACTACTGGTTGTTGCCTGTCTTTTGACATATATGTGTTTTTGAAACACTGTAAAAGGTATGGATTTGCTCATTTCTTCACATAAAAATAGGTGAGAGAGTAGACACAAAATTCTGGTACTAGTGCGACTTCTCCGCTGCTTTTCTAGACGCATCTGAAGGATTCCATATTTGTGGACCGAACAAGGAGCTGGATGAAGAAACCTGTCAATGTGTCTGCAAAGGAGGCGTGCAACCCTCGAGCTGTGGACCTCACAAAGAATTAGACAGATCATCGTGTCAGTGCACATGCAAAAACAAACTTATTCCTGCTTCCTGCGGGCCCAACAAGGAATTTGATGAAGACAAGTGCCAGTGTGTATGTAAAAAGACCTGTCCCAGACATCAGCCGCTAAATCCTGCAAAATGCATCTGTGAATGTATAGAATCTCCCAATAAATGCTTCTTGAAAGGAAAAAGGTTCCATCACCAGACATGCAGGTAAAACCACAGTTTTTATTTCCTTTCAAGGCCTAAAATTTTGGGTCGTGACATTAGCTGCCTTGTTGAATTGCTTTGTAGTCTTAAGTAAACAGTAAGCCTGTTGTCAGTTCAGTTTTATTTTCTGTGACTTCTATAATCTCTAAGAGGAAGCTACTAGGCATAATAAGTATTCTAAAGCATGTTTAGTTTCTAGTGCTCTTATGACTGTTTCTGGAACTTTTCTTCCTTTTCCTTTTTTTTTCCTGGTGAAAAGAAACTCTAAGTTCAGGCAAGTATCTTATAATATTTAAAATCCATTCTGTTTTTCTCCAAGAACTGAATATTGCAATTCAAGTAACTCAAATATTCAGATAACTCAAATACTCCTAATTAGATTTCAGTGCTTAGTTCTGGAGATAACATCTTGCATTTCTACCTCCTAAATTTTGGAATCACCTAGCTCTGGGTGATTTTTGTGAAAAGTAGATGTATGTAACTATAAAACGGACTGCCCACAATCACCATTTAAAATAAAATTTAGTCAGAAAGAAAATTCTACATTTTCTTTATAGACCCCAGGACCTTTTCCTTCCATGACTGCTACATTCATAGCATTAGCAGGCTATATATAAAAATGTGAATGACTTTGAGTTCTTTGAGAAACAAACTATTATTTTTGCTTTGTATATTATGTAAGGAAAGTTTTCCTGTAAAGTTCTTATAAATTTCTTGAACAAATTTCTTAATTAAATTTTTAAAAATTTCCTAAACAATTCCATTTGGATCAGAAAGATCTCTTATTTCTAATATAGGGAAAGTATTTTTTTTATTATATGAATGACCAATAACAATTCAGGCATTGCAAATAGAAAATGGCAAATTGGGACATTTAAATGTCTGTGTATGATGCTTATCAAAAATAAACCATATTTCATAGTTAACCTAAAATCTAATTAGTTGAAATAAATATATTGCTCTATATATATGCATTTGTTCAGCTTCATAATGAAAAAATGTCAAATATAAGTAGTGACTTGTGTTGAAGCCTCTAAAATGAGGGTAAAGATCATTAACTAGCATTACTTGCTTACCAATATTACTTGCTTGGCCTTTTAAGTGAAATAGAAGAGTTGTTAGAAACATCAGAAATTATTTCTTCTCTATAATTCAACTCACATCATTTCAGTTTTATGTTTGCAGAGGAAAGGAACCAGCCTGCTTACATAAGCTTTACATATTACAAAGCCTTTGAACTATAGGTTTCACTTCCAGCAGTGCTACAAATATAAACCACCTACATTTTAAAGGAATATTCACAACTGGAGAAGTCAGGCACTTAAGAAGCTAAGAAATGCCATAATAAATATCTGATGTTGATTTCAATATCTCTGTTGATTTAAAGACTTAGTATTTGAGGGAGAAAATGAAGTTCAGCCTTTCTCTGTTGTGTTGTGGTTGAACATGATAGAGTTTGAATAATTTTCTCACTTCCAAGGACAGTATAATATAGGATGCTTTTACTTTTTTTCTAAGCTGTTCTTCTTTTATCTTTTATCCTTGAGTGCAGAAAGAAAGGTTTATATATATTGTTACTTTATACTTCTAGAACCAAAAGTCCTGTAGATGTTAACACTGTCAAGGAAAACGGAGGGGACAATCTCTCCTCCTTAAGAAAAGACTTAGCATAGGTTTCTCGCATTTTGGCTCTGTCCAGCACAAACTGTCTCTAAAAGGAATAAAAATCCTGCAACATCCTTTTTATCTCTGAAAGATCCCTTCCTCGTTTAAAACAGCATCAGTTACACAATTTAATTTATATAATAAAAATATTAACTATATTAATTATACAAGTTTATTAAATAGAAGTACCACTCTGTTTAGCTTTGTGCTAGATGTGTGAGCCCTAGACATGAGCATAATCTGTAGTCATGTCCTAGACAGCTCCCTGTAGCTTCTGGTTTTGAAGCACTAATATTTTTGTGCACTGCACCTAAAATGCCTCAGCTTCTAGTGTTACACCCTGCTTCAGATGAAAGGAATACAGAATCATCTACAAAGCACAGGATGAGAAGGGAAAAAACATTCTCAGCATACTGCTTTTTAAGGTGATTTTGCTGTTTATCAGCCCAAGAAGTAGCATTTCCTCTTGTTTCATCTGTGGTGTTGTTAGACTGCCCACAGTGACAATCTGGGCATTCTGCACAGCAAAGATTCACAATTATTGACCATAAAGAGAAAGGTGGTGCTGCTGCTTTGCCCAGCACTATGAATAGTGACTAAACATCTATCTTAGCTCCAGTGTGCTCAGATTATCCTCATTGGAACAGACCTCTGTCACATGAAACTGCTCCATAAACAGCATTCAGACCAAATCTCTTGAAAGACCTGGTCTATTGTTCAGCAGTTTCCTAAGGAAACCACATTTATGTAGTTACAATGACTCTGCTGCTATTCACCCTGTGCTACCACCTCTGAAATTTATTTTGGTCAGTTTTGGCTGGGCCAGATAACTAGGAACTTCATCTGCTAAGCACTTTAGAGGAGGAGAGGGACTTTCTTGCTCTGTTAAAATGTCCCAAATAAGGATAAGATTGAAGTAACCTGACCTTGACTCCTGCTAGACACAAACTCACATGGGAGAGGTGCTGTATAGCACTTCCAGCTGCAAGTTGAAGTTCACAAGGAGTCATGAATCCTAAACAAAGTGAACTCATGCTTAATGTTTGCATGACTGCTTTTCATTGTGTACAGTCATAGGTGTGTGGAAGACTTTGGCTTTGCCTCTTTTTCTTCTTATTTCATTTTACTGTCATTCAGTACATGAAATGGTCTGAACTTTCATGCCAGAGACACCAAAAAGGTGAGTTGTTTCATCCACTGCATCTCTGTGGAGTACCTTTTTCCCAGGACAGACCTACTGCTGGTTGCCCATTCACTTACAGTATTAGATCCTTTCACAAACCTTTTTGTTGCCTTTTACCACTATGTCCAAACATTTGGGGGAATAGATCCGTAGGGGTTTGGAAGATTCCCATGAGCTGCTACACTGATTTCAAATATCTATTAAGTGGCACAAAATACTGTTACTCCCTTAATTACAGAGACCACAGTGGTGAACTAATCTATGATAAATGACATTGAAAACACTGAACATGATATGGCTAGTTAATAAATGTCCTATTTGCAGTCTTCCTCATTCCTTATCGCTTTCCTCATAGCCAGATTCATTGGTTGAACTGGATGGTGTGAATTAATGTAACTCTAGTGCAGACCTTATATCATAAACAAATTATTGCAAAGTAGTAACTTAGAATCCAAAACAAGCACACAACATACTAACTTATGTGCAACAACAATAAGAGTAGCCACAAGCCTGAAACAAGAATTACTTAGGGAAGAGGAGAGTGACATTGCACAATTTAGTGTGCTGTATATATGCAAGTAAGAGTTAATTGTAATATCAGTGTTTCACAAACAGGCACACATTATTTAAGTACAAGTTTTAAGTATAACTGTGCTGAAATTCAAGACATATACTTTTGTCTTTTGACTCATTGCCAGTGTCTGAAAAAATCACAGACTTGTACTTTGTCTCCATTATACACCAGAAAGTATTTAGCATTGTTATTGTAAGGTTATTTTGGGTCAAGTTCTTGTTTTAATAGAAAAATTAAATAGGAAAAGGAAGGGTTCAGGGACAACCAGAGATATTATCTTTGTATTAAAGTTCTATTTTTCAGTCGAGGAGTTGGTGGGGAAAACTTCAGCTGCTGCACAGGGAGATGTGATTTGTGGTTCAATGCTGTATTTCTGTTAGACTTGTTTTAGTCAGATAGACACTAATTCTGTTCTTCCTCCATTAAGATTTATCAGAAACATGATAAATAGGCTCTGATTTTTCTTCAGGATGCACACAGATGCAGTGTGAATGCAGATATATTCCCACTGGCTCAAAGACTGGCTGTGGGAATCTGCAACTTGAAAGGAAGTATGTTCTCATTTTCAAGATCAGACTCATTGTGTAACATATGTAGACAAACCTCTCTCAGGCTTATTGAAGTAGTCAATAGGATGAGAAACAGTCCTGGGTAGGAGGATGATAGATTTGGTTACCACTTGATTCTGGATTACCACCTCCAATTTCCAGCATGCAGTGGGTTATAACAAACCAATTTGAGTACAGAAATATATCCTATTTTCAAACTAAAACTTTAAAAAATACTACTCAAGATTAGAATGTGATTACAACCAGCAGTGTGATAAAAATGATGCATATATATCTGTTGCAATAGAATAATTTCCCTTCAGTATAATTCGTTATTGTTTCATTGTCCTTTGTGAAAAATAGTTCAACTAAAATTGTTGCAAGAACATAAAAAGCTAAAATACATGTATTTGTAGGAATTAAATATTCCATTGAGAAGTGGCAATGTGAAGGCACGCAGCTTTCTGCTCCAGTTAAATATAAATGATGGTGCTATATTAACGCCTGCCTTTTTCCCCTTTCTGTAGCTGTTACAGACCTCCGTGTACAGTGCGGACGAAACGCTGCGATGCCGGGTTTTACTTCAGTGAAGAAGTGTGCCGCTGTGTACCCACATACTGGAAAAGACCACTTATGAATTAGCAAAGAGAGCACTACTCGCTACGTTGGTGTACATTTTTCCATTAGAACAAAAGAACAACAGAAACTTTGCTAATACTTGGAATTAAATGTTCACCAGAGACCCTGTGGGGCTTTCAGAGACAGACTCGTGCTTTTCTCAAGTTGTGGAAAGCAAATGTAGAAAACAACTGGGGTTCACATTTTGTAAAGAACTCAATAAGGACCTATTTTCTGTCGATGACCAAACAGCCTAGGTTCTCCTTCTTGTGATTTTTTTTTTTAAGAGATAATGACTATATAATTTATTTCCACTAAAACCATTGTGCAGCATTTCTGTTTATAGCAGTAACAATTGTTAAAGCTCACTGTGATCAATATTTTTATATCATGCAAAGTATGTTTAAAATAAAATGGAAATCGTATTATATAATGGTGAGAATGTTTAATCATCTGCCTAAAAAGGAACTCAGATTCAGCTCTATTTTCTGGATTCTTAACAGGGAAAGAAGCAATAAGGAGAAAGTACTTTTATGAAGGAAGGCTGCAGACATTTTCTTGTACCTGTTGTGTTTGCCATTTGGAACAGAGTTATACTGAGGGTTTTGTGAGCCAGTAGTATTTCTGTCTCTATAATGAAAGTAGCAAAGAAGGTACAATTAATAACAAGGAGAACAGTGGAGATTCTGTACATTGCCCAAGTATAAGGACTATGTTAAAGCACAGCAGCGACTACTCACATTCCAATATATTCATCTCCTATTTTATTTCTTGGTGTCATTCCCAAGAAAAAGTATAAAATCTTGTCTGTTCAGGGTTATTGGCATGAAAGTGGAAATACCAAGACTGCTTTTTATTTAGCATTACAGGCTACATTGTAAATTTTAGAGCTAAATCTTTCAAAATGTATTGATGAGCTTTCCCCTTATGTAGTCAATCAGATCTCTTGATCTACATATACAGATGCAAATATATTTTGAAGGGGGAAAAATATGTTCCAATGGGGACATGAAAGGACTTACACCAGTCTGCTGTGGACTGACAGTCTCTACATTAAAAAAAGTCTCTTTCAGAAAATAGGAAATCAAACATCTACAATTTTAAAACAAGGTAAGATTTTTAACTTCCATGGGAAGGACAATCTATTCAAAATTAAAATATATCAGAAGTTGGAAGGAAGTTCTTGACTTATGAAAACTGTTGGGTGCAGAGTGGAACAAGCAAAGCTGCAAAGCAAGATTTTTGTGACAGGAATGGGCAGATCTGTAAAAATAATTGTGCTGGATCCAAGCAGCTGTTCTTAAAAGAGTTATTAATGAAATAGTATTACATCCTAGAACACTGGCCAGGAGGGTTGCTTTTCCAGATTCTTTCAATTTCATAGTTCCTAAAACTGAGTTAAAGTTCCTGTTAATTACTCAGTCCCCATCATGGGTTGAGGCAGTCTAACAGATGAGAGATACTTTGAGACTTAACACTTTCCACTGTCTGCCTGCTATGCTCTGTGTTCTTCCTAAGAGGCCAGCTATTTTTTTTCGAAATAGGATAATAGGATGAAGTTCAAGCATGCAAATACTGAACAATGTGTTTGTTACTATATTGCTTCAGCAATCAAATGCAGTAGAGGTGTGGATGACAATCTAACACTGATGTACTTTAGCTGTCACAACAACTCACACTTCCCCTCAGTAGGATTAGCAGTCACGCAAATCAGCAGTGTCTAAATTGGCAATGTCAATATAATAGCTAGAGGTTAATGATCAAACTTAATTCAGTATTCAAAAAAATCCAAGCATCCACGTCAGTAGGTTACCTGCTTAAAGGAAGCATAAAATACCTTAAGAAACAATTAAATAACAAACTGAACTATTGCCATGACTCAAATTGGTGAACTAAAACCACTACTCTTTTATAAAGACTTGAGGAAAAAAAAAACCTCTGTAGATGAAGATTTTAAATTTCTATCCCAGCCCAATACAGAAGAGAGGCAGTGAAGAGAAAGACAAACCAAATCTGGTACAAGGAACAGTGCCTAAGTAAGCAGGTATCTAACTAACAGATCAAAAATGTACTTGTGGTTATAAAGGAGAAGGGCAAAAGTGAAGGCAGAACAAAATCTACATTCCATCAAGTAATTCCACATAGATTATAAAAAACCACATGTTAAAATACTATGCAAATAAAAAAAAGCAAGCCCTGCTAAACTGAGCAATGATCAAATGTGTAAATTTTTTTAAAGGGTTCATGAAAACAGCTAATAACCCCATTGTGGCTGAGCAGGTACTTGCATTTCTACTGATGAGTATACCACACTCAAAAATGACAAAACCCATATGAGTAGGGAAGGGAAGACAGGAAGTTCAAAAATGAGACCAATGAAAAAGAAGCTTCAACTTTATCACAAACATCAGCATGCAATAAGAATTACTTTCTTGAATGCATGTTTTTTTTCTAGTTCTTAACTTTCCAAGTATTGAGACTTTTGGGCATAAATTATGCTGCTCTAACAAGATTTATAGAGAGCAAATTCCTGACTTGTAAAAGCTACCACAAAAATCGGGTTTATGTCTGAGCAAAGTGACTAGTTAACCATTCACAAAATTATGTAGATGGATAGAATAATACAAACAAGCAGTTGGTAACATTTTCTGATGATCAGAATCTCCAGTTCTACTTTCCATGAGCATAGCGTTATAAAAATGCATTATACATAACACAGACATCAGAATTATTATCATTACTATTGGATAGACTCTACAGATTCTATGTGATAAATGTGATTTCATTTATCTCCATATTGTCATGAAATAATATGTAGAACAGGTCTTCCTTGCATTTATTACATAAAGTAGCTTATAGCTCTACACTGTTTTTCAGAGAGAAGTGAGACTTGATTATGATCTCTTTGAAATTTTCATCTTCACTTCAAACCTTGATAGTCTTAAAAAAATATAAAAATAGGTTATACAGCTTAAAAGGAGATTTGAAAGATAGATGATAATTCTATATGCAAGTTATTCTGCACTAACTCCAAATAAAAAGCTTTTATTTTTATTTGTCTAAAATCCCTGTACCTTGTACAAAAATTACAAGGTGGTTGGGAGAGGGAGAGTGCATGTAACTGCAGTAAATCACATTTAATAGTACACAGACTTATTCTTGCATTTCATCAGGAATTTACAGCAGTTTCTGTACTCTTTCCATATTGTACTCTAGGGAGACCATAAATTATCCCTCTTTACCTGCACTACCAGAGGGACATGCTATTTACAGTGTGAGTGTTGTTAGTCAGCTGACATGTTTGTTTAATTCATGCTGAACAGGTTGATAGTAAATCAGGTCTCTCAGGTCTATTTGAAAGACCAGCATGAAATCTTGCATATGTACTGTATCATCTTGAAAGGCTTAGTGTTAGGATTGCTTTCAGTATTCTCATTTTCAGTCTTTAGATCTCAGTTACAACTCCAGCTGCCCTTGAATATTAGCCTATCTCCCATTTTTTTGCAGCATAACTATCTATCACATCTAGGCCAAAAGAGAGGACTGGAATAATTTATGCAGTCAGTAAGCTCATCAACAGATTAGCCTGAGGAATAGACTGTGTTCTTTTAAATATTATTTATTTTCTATTTAATTTAAGGATATATTCTGAAAAGATTGTGATATAAGTCTATTTAATTTTGCATCATTTGGAGGTACAAATGGTTGTTGTCAGGTAGAAAAGTTTGAAAGTGGTCAATTCAGAATTTTCAGAACTTTTAAATTTAGAAAATATTATATGTGATGAATTCTTTATATTATAGGTTTTTTGGTTCCTCAAAAAAAAAAAGAAAATAATAGTTGATAATTTATTTAATAGCTTCTTTTTGTTCTCTTTCTCTTTTCCTTTTGCATTGCAGATAAAACTAATGGGAAAGAACACAGGACAACCTTCTAATTGAGTGATGAAATAAGATGGCCAAATGGACCAGGTATTTAATTTTTTAAAATTAATTAACGGCTAATAAGAACTAATGAAATTAGGCCACTTAAATACAGGTTTAAGACTCCACAATACACTAGAGGACTCAAAAGCTCTGGAGAGATGAAAACCTTTTTATAGAACACATGTCTGGACTCATTTTATCTATATTTTCTTGTCCAAATGTTGTAATGGAATGTGGACAGTAGAAAGCATTAGGAGGTCACCAATTTTACAATTACAAGTTCAAAAATTTCAGTAATTTATCATTAAAAATTATATTTTATCTGTAGTCTGGATCTGTGAATCAGGGGACCTTATTTCAGCTTGAGAATGTACTGAATTACAAGTAGCATGTTCCAGAAAAATATTAAAAATCTCAAAATACAGTGCTTTGCTCTTTTGTATAAGCATTTCTACTTCTAGCAAACAATGACAGAAACCTCTAATAAATGTATATAACCATTTATTCTCTTTTCTTCTCAGCAAAACCCTGTCATGAAAATAACATTCTGTAGATTCAGGTATTTTTCCTGTTCCTGGGTAAGAATATTGTATCCATTCATGACAGTCACTGACCTTTCAACTGCCTTTCAGCAAATTCTTTATCCCTTTGCTATGTTTATAATCAGCTGTATGTGGTCACTGAACTCCTCCCCTTTGCTCTCTTTCTCAACTTAAATTACTTCTCTTAGATTTCTGGACCATATCTCAGTCTCCCCATAAGAACATCTGTATTTCCCTGTCAGCCTTTTCCACATATCACTGGTAACTCTAACCCTTCTATGTCCCTTTTATATCCAATCTCTCACTAAAAAAAGCGTTGTTTTTTTCTCTGTTATCATTAACACTGCTTTCTTCTCTCTCTTAAATAATCATGCCAACATTGTGATAAATCTCATTTTAGATACCTACACATTTAGATACCTTCACTACACATACCTGAAAGCAAGTGATAAAGTCTGAAACTTCACATTCCAAGTTTGCAAATCCATTCTATCCAAGCAAATAATAATAAAAACAATTGTAGCTGAGAGTTCCCCAAAGCAAACTGGCAAAAAAAGATAACAGATACATTGATCACCCTAAGCAGATACCACTTGAAACAAAAAAGATAATTTACAAGCAAAAAATCAATTTATAATACCACTATCCCAGTAAAAAATTCAAGCTTTAATTCTGCTAGATTCTGCATACTACCCCTGCAGTCTAACAGTGCACTCACACCCAGTCCTTGATGTCCAGCACAGCATTTGGAACCAAATTCAGCCTTGTTATTGAGTTTATGTTCACATCTCATTCGTGCTGTGAGGGGATATAATCTTGGGTTCAAGGGCAGGTGAGGAGACTTCTCATGTATCCCACAAAAACCCTGAGGTCTGTGCTCTTCCTTAGGACAGATGTATCCACCACCTGCTTTACAGCACTGGCAAGAGAGATGAAATGGGGTTATGGAATCTTTCCTAGCAGGATAATGCCATTTTTAAGGATAGACTATTTGCAAGTTCAAATCTTACATCTTATGGACGTACTTTTCACTAACCTGCAACCCTATCCAGTAATTTGGATGCAGAATATTTTTGAGTCAATGTAGTTCATGGGTTACAATCAGGGTAGATACTATTGGTTCAGCTTATCCAATCAGTTTTTGTAAACCATTTAAGAGATACTTATTTTAAAGTGCAGCAAATAACCTCTAACTGAAGCACAAAAATACCTTGGACTTGTATTGCTTTCAGAGAAAAATCAAACAAACAAAAAAACCTCATCATATGAGCAGACTCACTGCCTGGAGGCTTAGTTTGAAATAAACTCAAGCAAAATTCATGTAAGTGTTAAAAAAACAAACACTGAAATATATTTCTGATGTTAAGTCAGTTACATCCACTAGAGGAAGAGCTAGTACTAAGATCTAACTTCACTTCCAAACCATGAACAAGATACAAATACATGCATTATGTAGAGATTAATCTTTTATCAAATGGAATTTCCAAAAATAAGAGAGTGAGTTTTCAACTACATATTGTGTTATCTGTCAGGAAACTAGAAGGCTCTGTGACAGCACACCTGCATATTTATTTGAAAGAACAGGTTGTGCAGCAATTAGATGACTTGATATTTGTGCAAGTATTATATATAAAAGATCAGTATTCTTTTGAAAGATTAATAATAGTAGGCTACACTTTAGAGAATCAAAGTGTAGAAGTTTATCTGTTCATTCAGTACATTACTGCATTAGTTTAAAAACATTCAGCTTTCATAAACATAAGTCTTTATGTTTCAAAGATCTACGAGTTAACATTTCTTTTTATTTTGTCATTGTTCTTTGAAACATGTAAGAAGTATATCTTATATTCTTTAACTTAATTTGAGAAGAAGTGGTAAACTTACTATTTTTATTTCAGTAACTCTAACAATGATAAAGAACCAGTGGGTGAATAAAACTTCACCTTTCCCAGGCTACAGTCTCAGTTCAGTTATTCCCTCTATCTCCAGTCGGAGTCCTGCAGAACTGGGCACACGGATTCCTAAGTCAGCGTCTTCTCTCTGAGTGGTTTCAAACTGGGAATGCAGCAGCAGCCACCAGTGCCAACAGATCCTGGCTTCTTCTGTGACTACCCATCAGGCAGCTTCTAGAGCCAGCTTGGAATGAAGATCATCTGTATTAGGGGGGTTCCTCAAACTCCCAGGAAGAAAATCAATACTCAAAAAAGTAAAAATAAATTAATTACTAAATAAATAAATAATAATCCTGGCCACTGAGAAGAATATCAAGAAGAGGTTAGCTAAAGGCAAGTCAATACCATCCATCTGCAGGAAGAGGCTTGTTGCTGACATCACTGATACTTTCTTCTGATCTGAATGGTATTACTGATTTCAATGGCATCACTGTAAGACTGTGATCAGTCTTGAGAGTAGCAAGGCCTGGTAAATGTCATCAAGCACTCTTGTTCTTTACAGGTTGTTCTAACATCACTGATTACTGAAGAAGGGAAGAACTACATTTACTCAGGAGTATGTTACCTGAAAACTCCAGGTTTTACAGATTGTAACTATAACTGTTACAACTCCCTAGCTTGAGGAGACATCATCCATAAGTTTTGTTCCTGTTTTCATGCAAAATGAAGCAGCAGATATCTACTGGGGTTTCTTGTTAGCTCTCCCAGAGAGAGAGCCAGAAACACTGTGAAGCTCAAAGCATGTTTCATGGGAAAAGGACTGAAAAATAAGACAGAAAACTGAAAATCTCAACACTTATGAAGTATTAATTAAGATTAAGAGCATTTGGAACAACTTCCACTGACAGCAAAACCATTCCTACGAGGTTTGGGAAGTTGTGAAACAGACAGCTTAAACCAAGTTGTGGTCTCCACTGTTTTGTTCCTGCCGTGAGAGTTTGCAACAGGGTGAAATGCCACGCCAAAACATAGCTAAGCTTTAAGCATACTCACCAGTCAGTGCTTAAAATCTCCTTCTCACTGATGAATTTGTAAAGAGTAAGGTGAAAAGATACATAAAGAAAAAATACACAATGAATTAAATTCACAACTGATTATATAATCACTGTGAGCAATACCTAAATCTTAAACTTAGACCAAAAAGATTCCTCTGTAATTTGCTCCCAATTCATATGAGGCAATTTCTGAATTTTCCCTAACCTGAAGATGCACTTTGGCAAATGTCTAGAATGCAGGATATATACCTAAACTCTTTCAAGGCATGTAAACTGATAACTTCTCTATTTAATCTCTGAAGGAAAATTCAGTAGGTACTCATGAGGTTCTAACAGCTTTATGCCCAAAACTCAAGTGAAAGGTTCTCTTAGTTCTGTTTAAGTTATACTTCGTATCAAATAAGTAAGGTTCAAGTCAGAAATGGAAAACATAATATTCTAAACTAGCATTGGTTGACCAGGATTCCAGTGCTATTTATTTGATATCATATTCTTGTAACAGAACACCAGATGTTAGAGAAGGGACCAAACTGTCCTGGATGTTACCACCTGCTGTGAGCCAATAGTTCTGGAAATTTTACCAGTATGGGAATAAATCCTTTTCATCTAGTTCATGTGGCTATTTCCCATTTCTCATGGGAAATGCTTTTGTCATGCTTTTCTTCTGTAGAATATGACATACTTTGCTCTCTTTGAGTAAGTGAGATGTAATGGTTCTTCAACATGCAAAGAAACTCCACATAATTTTGTATTTTTGCTGTGATTTCATTAATTTGTAGGGTAAATTGACACAGCTAGAACTTGTTTATACTTAAATTTTCAGCCGCTTTGCCAGGTGTGCACTTGATTATTTTTGAGTATTTCTTGGTTTACAATGCTTACTTAATGATTATTTAATGCTTTATATATACCTCAGTGAAAGCAAAACATTTCTATTTCCTAAGCTGTCATCTTCATGTGTAGTAAGGTATAACCACTAAAAGAATTCAAAAAAGAAGACTGTTTTGAATAAAAAAGCCTCTTTACTTAAACTTCAATGGTTTAAAATCTATTAAAGGCTTTAATATGTAGTAATTTCACTTATGCCAGTAATAAAAGTCTGAATTTTTTTTTCTTCAAACCATTCAGGAAAATCAGAGGTCTGAAAGGCAAAATACTACATTTATATACATGAAAAATCTGTCAAGCATTCATCCCCAAGATTAACAGTAAACTCATGGCAAATACTTGGGGCTAAAGTCAGGGCAAGTTTCAGATTGAGTGAGTAGAGTAGCACACATTCTCCTGTGGCTGACTCTATCTTCCACTCATGGTACAAAAGATGCTTGCTTCAAATGACTTCTGTCAGGATTTATGGATGCTCATGCAAACCAAGAACACATTTTAGTGTAGTGCTTGGTATGAAAGAATGAAACTCACTTGTATATTGACAGTGCTTAGCAGCAATACCAAGTCATTGATCCCTGACATTCTGGTGGGGTGATTTCAGGTGATGAATGTTTAACTTGTTTTACAAATGTGAGGAAAAAAGGTGGAAAATCCATCTTTTTACTTCCCATCATGCACTTTGAATACTAAAGAAAGTACAGGACTCTAAGAAAAGGACTGGATTCACAAACCTGCCAATTCCCTTAGTGGGCTTCAAAACATAAATACTTAACCTGTATTTATGTGAGATAGAGATCTAAACATTGACCGTGAAACTGTTTTACATCTTATTTGCATTGTTTCTGATGAAGCTGTCTACTAAATGAGAAAACTTTTAATTTGACATTTTCTTGCAGTAAAAAATTGTCATTGAAGCAATTAGATAATGTTCTGCTTGCCTGTCCTCAAGACCCAAATGTGTAAATTGATACTTGACACCTCCAAAAATGTCCAACTTTATCTTAGCAGAAATGAAAAAACAGAAGTAATTGCATTTCAAAGACAAAAACAATATTCAGGAATTGATGAGAGCTGATCTGTTCTACCTCTAAAGCCTTGAAAGTTTGATTTTCCCCTTTGATAAGGTTAATTTATCCTTATTATTTGCATTGCCTATATTTTCTTTTGTCTTTACACCAAATAAAACAATCATTGACCTAAACTGTCATCTGCTGAGTAGAAAACTGTAAGCAGAGAAGGTTGCTCAGCTGGATCATTCCATTGCTATCACTGTGTATGAGAAAAGCATCAAATATGCCCTTAATGCACTGAAAAATAATGTGATGAAAGCTAATTTCTTTCTTTAGTTAGAATTCTGATACATTCTGTTTTACTTCCACATTAAACCAAACAGTATGCATTTCTAACAGATCTAATCTCCCTCTCATGCCAAAATACAGAAAAAAAAAGTTAAACATTCTCTTTAGAGGTACTTAACTACAAATAAGACAGAGAGCACTGCAAGGTTTTTATATAACTCCATAAAAACATCATTCCAGTACTATTAATCTATTTCATACATTTTCAACAGATGAAAAAATATATTTAATTAAAAAATAAACACAATAGAAATAGCTTTCTCTTGCATAAGCCATTTCAGACCAGAATTAGGCTGTTTTCTAAACAGTCAGTAAACAGCAGACTAATTCCCACGACAAGATGCAAACAAGACATATCCTCTATTTCACTGCAAACTTTGATGGGAATTTAAAATGCTTGAAGTTCTGCACAACCAAGTACTAAAATCTGGTATCCAGCACTCATGAGACAGGCTGTCTTACTGTATCTCATTCATATATAATATGCAGTTTATATACAGCCTGATCCCCTATAATGTTTACAATACAGCCACTGGCTAACTTTTCTGATCCCTTTCTGTCGTTTTCCTGCAGCTACTGTTTCTGTGAGAAACACCAGTATCTTCACAAGAGCAGAGCAACAATCTCCCTTCTGGCTAGGTTGGCTTCTTGCATCCTTCTGTATGGAATCTCAGAAGCCCACATCTATACACATCCTTCTAAGAAGCAGCTAAAAAAAATTTGTATTGTCCAGAAAAGGGGAGTTGCCTGTGAAAGGCAGGACGAGAGACAGTGAGGAAAAAATAATGCATAACAGTGCTGGATCTCTAATAAAACCATCTGTTCCCATTCCCCCAAGGGTGCCAGAATTGTAGCTCAGTAAGGCTATTTCTTTTCATCCCATTGCTTTCTATTGAAATTAATAATTTCAGCCAATTTGTATGGAGAAATAAGTCTTGAATTCTAACATGCTTTAACTGGGAAGTGCTTCCTAGGCAGAATTTAAGTAATCACATCCAAGTCAAGCAAAAAGATGCTTAAACTATAGAATAGTTCTTGGTGACCTCTCACAATTATGTCCTTCTTTTAATGACTGACCAAGGGAGTAGCTATGTTCTTGTTCTTTTTTAAGAAAAAAAAAAAAGAAGAAATGGAATGTTAACTTCAAAGTATAGAATATAGCTGTTTTTTCTAAATATTAACAACAGCTGCTAAGTTCCTACAGATATATTTTGATAACTGGTAAAGCTTATATATGTCTATAGAAATAAATAGATGCATAAATAAATAAATAAATAAATAAACAAACAGGTAACTAGAGAAAAAAAAAACAGAGATATTTAAGAGAAATCTGGGGTGAAACTGTTGTTTTGAATTCCGTCCTATTTTGCTAGATAAAATACCATTACAGATACATACAAAAATAAGATTGCCAGGAAGAAAAAATCTCTTTCCAAATACCATAATGTCCTTACAATTAACAATGAGAATTTCAACCTAAGCAAAGAAATGATCCCTCTGCTAGGTCTTGGAGCAGATACTCCCAGATACTGCAGCAAAAAAACCTTTTACAAACCTTTTCAAGTGTGTCCCATGATACATGATCTGCTCAGTTCAAATTGTGAATGACTTAGAGAAAATGGGGATTTTTACCTATTATTATACAATGGGTAAGAGAACATATGTTTAGCTTTTTGTCAGAAATTATATTTTAAGAAGTATCCCCTGAAATTAATTTTATCTAAAAATGGTATATCAAGTCTCTCTGAGTTCCTGTCACCCTTTAGCTTCACCATTTAATTTCTTATTAAATTAGCAATCATAATTTCAATTAATTAGCAATTGCAATCACTCTATAGGGCTTTTTCTCTGAGCCTTGTTTCTGTAGTTGTTAGTTGATTCCCTATTCATCTCCCCACTTCCAAAACTGAGACCAACTGCTGTTTGCCCCTGGATCACACCACAGCCAGTGTTGGAGCATCCAGCCTCTTGGATATTTTTTCTGTCTACAGTGATAGCAAGCTGTCATAAGAAAGGCCTGAATGTGGCATCACATCTGTTCTCTCCTAATAAAACAGCTCAGACCCAAAATCAAGCACAGTGATTTTAAACTTCAGATATTTACATTGCAGGACATTTAGCATCTCCTCTAATGAGACTCACCTTCTCTTTGATGAGATGTGGTAATGAAAGTCTTCCCACTACTCTACATACAGCTTCTCCCACTCTGAATTAGTTATTGAGCAATGGAGATTAAACTCTCAATTCTGTTCTCTGTAGCAAATTTCTAAATTTGTGCAGATGGATAAGAAAAAGTGCTCTGCTGAATGCAGTTTTGCCTTTCCAATTTCATTTTACATGCTAGCTGCACACCAGTTACAACTGAAGACTGCAAGTTATGCCACCGGGCATAAAATTCTGATTAAAATGGCATGATTCTCATGATTATATAGGGCATAGATACACTGAGAAATTAGTAAGTATTTTTGGTTCTTTTAAGCAAAATGCTCAAATATTTCTGAGCTCATTTACTTCCTGATTAGAAATTTGTATAGTAGTTGCTTACACTGGGTATGTAATTCCAGCTGCCTTTCCACACAGCATGGTGAAACTGTACAACCTGTGGATGAAAACAAGAAAAATTATTACTTTGGATCAAAGCCCTCCACGTTTTTTCTGTGGTAGGAACATAGGAAAATTATGTGATGTTATACTCCATTCATTAGTATCACGTTTGCTCAGTACTCGAGTAACCACTTGTTCCTAAGTGGATGACTGTGCCAGGAGCGCTTTTTGGACATAAATTAAATGCATATTTGACACTTAGTTCTGCATCACTTAGAATGCTTTCCAGAAATATTTTAAATAGTAAGTCTAGGAATGCTAATTATGCCTCATTCAGCATTACAAAACATATTTTTCAGCAATTACTGTCTTTAAATATTTAATCCAGTTTTATCCAATATTTGGAATAGGAAATAATTGAACAATCTCATTTTCAGCTTCAAAGTATTGGCAAAAATTAATTTCCTAAAAAAGCCACCTTTAAGATCTTGTAGGGCAATAGCAGTCCAACCCAGATATGTGCCCAGTTGGCTCCAGAGAAACCTTCTAATTGGTTAAAGCACTTCAAAAGTCAATAGGAAATCCAAATCAGACATCCAAAAACTCAAAAAATTATGGAATCAATAGCCTAACTGAAGTACATCTGCACCAGTGCCTGCCAGATGGACAACAACCAGCTGGAAGTCATTGTGCATCTGTTGCCATCACAGGAACAGTTCTGGGATTCTCAGTACGAGTGAGACATTGAGAGGCTGGGGCAAGTCCAGAGGAGGGCAACAAAGCTGGTGAAGAGCCTGGAGAGCAAGTTTTATGAGGAGCAGCTGAAGGAGCTGGGGATGTTTAACCTGGAGAAAAGGAGGCTCAGGGGAGATGGTCTGGCTCTCTACAACTGCCCGAAAGGGGGTTTTAGTGAGGTGGGCATAGAGCTCCCAAGTAACAAGCAATAGGCTGAGAGGAAATGGCCTCAGATTGCACCAGAGGAGGTTTAGATTGGATATTATGAAAAAATTCTTCACCAAGAGGGTTTTCAAGCTCTGGAACAGGCTGACACAGGGAAGTCACCATTGCTGGAGATGGTGGTTAAGTCACCATTGCTGGAGATGGTGGTTAAGTCACCATTGCTGGAGATATTTAAAGGACATGTAGATGTGGCACTTGAGGACATGGTTTAGTGATGAACTTAGCAGCGCTAGCCTTAGTTTGGACTTGATGATTTTAGAGGTTTTTTCCAACCTAAATAATTCTATGATTCCTTGGATGCAGACATCTTCCCAAATATTTCACACAAAAGAGTTTGGCACAGAAGAGAAATCATACCCAGCTATGGCCAAAAGTGCTTAAGGAAAAAGGGTGGCATTGAATCTCAGATGTTTAACAATTCTGTTGAACTATCCAGAAGAAGTGAGCTTATTTGTGCTGTTTCATTAACTACTGACCAGAATACACTAATACTATTGAATACATAGTAGAATATTAAAAGGTGATTTCTGATACTAAACTTAGCAAGAGTCTTGTTTCAGACACCAGGTATAGCTGACACTTCAATGCTGTCAGGTGTAAATGCAAGGCCTAGAGAAGACCAGCATTCACTTAGATATTTAAGATGCCACTGGAAATCTCTCTCTCTCTGAGTATTTGGATTGAACATTGAACTTTTACTTTCTCAGTTAATTCTTTTTATTACATTAATTTATTTTCTTGTTTCTGTCTCAGATACTTAATTATTCAATTATATGACTTAACTAATTTAGATATTACTAAAATTTTACTACATCCTTATCCTAAGTGGATTCAGTACATAGTTTTAATATTGTTTCATCTCCACAGTGTTTGATACTTCCCAAATGCCGAGTAGTCTACTTAACCATGTCAGTATTTTTATACATATACAAAGACACCCCCTGTGAGAAATGCTTATTCTAGGAATATTATCTCCTACAACTTTCATATTAACAACCTTCTCTGCTACTGACTCTAATCCCACTCACAACATTTTGAATAGATTCCATCATTGTCGGTGTCTCTTGTTACACCTGAGAAGGCATTTGATCTCATACAATATGTAGCACTTGCTATTGTTCTAAAAATTGCCTCTATTGGCTTTTCTGTGTGAACCGTTTCTGAAAATTATGATGGTTGAATTTGTGGTCAAGTCAGTCATTCTGAGAAAGCTCATAAAATCCCAAGAGACTTGCAAAGAACAATCAATCCCTACATCAGGAAGCAAAAAGGAAGTGCCAACCCAGTGGAAATTTATTTATGACATGTTTGAAGTCTGTTGAAATAACAAAACGCTGGACTTAACCATCAAACAGGACATATACAAAGGCAATGAAATTAAAACTTATTTTCAACGAGGGAATGGTATTCAAGTAACTTTAAAAATTTGATTTTTTTTTAAAGTCACTCCTGGAAAAGTTAAAACAAAAAGGTAAATGTGATCTTGTAAATTACATTAGGCATCAGTGAGAAACTTTCCTTGAACTATATCCTTGCAGGAAATTGGCTAAATGTAGCCCCTTGGCGCCAAGGAGGTCGTGAGCTCTGCGTCAGTGCTAATTCATTTTTTCTGACTGCATTGTGTTGGGAAATCCTGATTCCCAGTGCTGAAGTGTAGAACAAGACTTTGAACTCTATGGGATTATGCATATAATGTGCCAAACATTAATGAATTTAATTTCCTTAAACATGTGAGGAGTGTATTCCACATATCAGTAATTATTTTCTTTTGCAAAAGTTTCAGACCATTTTCTCTTCTGAAATGAAAACTGTATTTGAAATTAAAATACTTAATACAATGCAAATTTTTTATGTTATTTTTTGTTTGTGTCTGGAGATGTAACCCAAATTACCCAAATTAAAACATTCTTAAAGCAAAAATAGCCTGTAATCACCTTTCAAGAATCTGTCAATGGCAAACAGATATTTACCAGAAAAAGAAAAAAAAAAAAAAAAGCAAGCGAATTCTTATTTATAAGAAGAGTACAAAAATATTTAATCCAAGTGTGAGCACAGTAGAGACCAAAACCACCACACCAACAGGCTTTACCTTCAAGTCAAACTTGCATTTAAGCCCTGGCATCTGCTAAATACAAGACAGTCTGGAACGTAAGTCTTCAGAAGCTGAAAAATATAAATGTACCACAGCAATTAAACGCCACAGTTAAAAACCTGCAAATTGTATTATCCAGATAAATCAGTAGATGAATGAAAGTGACAAAGACTAAGGTAAAAGTTCATCATGCCTACAGCACACGTCCCTCAACAGACCACCTGCAGCACTCTACTAGCGCTGGCTCTCAGTATGCCAAGCTTTAGGTTATACAGTGAATGTTGTGGCTGTGTTTAATAAAATTTGGGATAATTCTGGAATGCTTCACTTCAGAGAGAAAAGATAGTGCTCTTTTCACCCAATATGCAACTACTATGTGTGTGTAGAAAATGGCTAGAGTTCAGGACACTACTTTACAAATTTTCAAATCTTTGTAGACCCTCCTTGAAGACTCCCAACAGCTCTTGCACAGCTTCGCCTGCTCCATGCATCAGTGTTCATTGTTTGTCTAGACAGAGCTGTGCTGAATTACTTCTAATCTATGCTCAACTTCCTCTATAAAGGGGAACAGGAAGGAGATGCCACAAGTAGCCCTGAACAAGTCATGAGAGTCATTTTTTCTCTGCACTGCAGGTAGTAAGCTTTGGAGAGTCACACCTGCAATGGCATACCAGGCACACTCCCCCTGCATCCACTGCCACCCACGAAGCAGCCTTCTGAAATGGCTCTTGCAGAATCTGGGAAAAAAGGGATGTCTTAAGCAGCAGAGCACAGAGGTTTAGATAAGGCAGAATATCTTTTCCTAGCGCTAAAATGCTGTGGGGCAGAGTGTACAGTAGGACACATAGGAGTTTTAAGGGTTAGGACAAATATGAATCACCAGCAATGAGGAGGGTCAATCCCACAAAAATATGTATAAACTGTAAAGTTATTCCAGGAGGACAAAGTACATTTCTCCACCGTGGCAAGAATTACGAGTTTAGGTGATGTTAGGGAACAAGTTGGCTGCTGATCACATACAAGAGGTGATCTCTTTCTCTCCCTTGTGTGGCACTTCCATGCTGACAGGCAGATAATAGCTGTCAAAAATAAAATAAACAAAAATTTGCAGGCACCCCAGCCTCGGTGAAAATGTTATGAAAGCTTTTGTTGTTGAGTTGTCTATCCTCTCTTTTCTCTGAATACAGTCAGTCAACAGTAGCTAATACCTCTTGGAAAAAAAATTCTAATAAAATTTGTCTCCAGTTGCTTGTGAAGAGGCAATAGTAATTCAGAGCTGTTGGCTCTTTTCCACAGTGCCTTAAATTCTGCCTTTGGAAAGCAGATTTTCTCAAAGCTCTTTGGAGAACAATAGTTTCTCACTAAAGTCAGTGTAGTAAGTTCTGTTAATAACCAGTGTATATAATGCATTCATAACACAGCCTTTAAATCCCTCCCAGGCGTCATTGCTTAGTTCTTGCAAGCAAGAAGCCATTTACTATTATTTTGTATCCATGAGTCGTCCAAGGAGGACATTCAGGAAATGTTGGGCCACAGTAGCAAAGGCAAGGCTAACTGTTTATATATTTGTACACAGAATCATTTAGGTTGGAACACACTTCTGAGATCATCGAGTCCAACCATTAACACAGCACTGCCATGCCCACTACTAAATCACATCCCCAGCACCAAGTGCACAGGTTTGTGAACGCTTCCAAGGACAGGGATTCTCACACTTCCTGAGCATCCTGTTCCAGTGCTTGACCACCTTTTCAGTAAAGAAATTGTTCCTAAAATCCAATACCTAAACCTCCCTTGGCACAATATGAGGCCATTTCCTCTTGTCCCATTGCTTGTTACCTGGGACAAAAGATGCACCCCCAGGGAAAAGACCTTGAGCACACATAGAACATGTCTTTTGGTGAGAGGAAAAATAGAGGAGTTTATGTAGCACCCTATACTAGCATCAGATTTTATTCCCAGAATCAAACTGACCCAGCAAAAAGTAGTTTGTGAGTCCATGGAACAAAAAGTTTAACTCTCTCAGCACAAAACAAGCCATAAAGCACTCCACTGCTCCACAGCATGTTTAGAATGTTTAATACTAAACACAGTGTCCACAGCTGACACAGAAGGCATATACCTTATGCTTGAACTGAGTTAGGGGTATTAAAAAAAATAACTTCTATTTCTGGTAATGTGATTAGGTATCTTATCTAAGCTTATATTGATTTAGGAAGAAACATAATTGAAAAACACAAATTACACTTTATTCTACTTTTTCCCCCCTTTACTTCTCATCCCATTTTCCTAAATAGCCGCTACCAGATTGAAATGGCAAAACTCTTGAGAGCACCTATCCAATTCCTACCCACATAATCCATTTAGCATATGTTACATACTGAGCTTATTGTACCATCATTAGAGCGGTGGTTTCCATTGCCACATGTCCATAATCATTAGCTGTCTGGCTTGTGCAGATTTTTGGCATCATTATTTAAAAGTGATTCGAAATACTAGTCTTATTTGGGGCCAATACAGGTTACCTCGTGCAAACAGATCTTGTTCACTTCCTTATCTAAAGAATCTTTTTGTTTATTTGTTTTAATTTCCTTGCAAAGGTCGCTTCAGCTTGACTTCTGGCAATTCTAACCTCTTCCTACTTTCTCTGACCTACAAGATAAAGCTCTCTTTCATGCTGTCTTTAGGGCAGGAGGGAGGAGGTCCTTTCTCAGGTCAGGATTCATCCAGATAAGCCTGGAAACCTTTCTTTGAAGAGTGATGGGTTTGGGGTGTTTTACATTTTGACTTGCAATCATTTTCTGCATTTGAGTCCTTGACCTATTTAGTTCAAGGTAATTAAATCAGTACACTGGAAACAAATTTCTCTTAAAACATAATTTTGCTTTTTTCATACTTCTATTTTCTACTGATATTTTTGTCTGTTTTAGCATCTGGAAATATTTTTTAAAAACACATACTTAGTAATTCTTATAGTTTCTCACTATACATTTAATAGATATGTATCTAAGCCAAATAAATGTTTTATAAAGATAAGCATTATTACACATATCCACATCCACATACTGAAGAAAAAACACATGCACACACATGTTATAAGGGGCTTTTAAGCACACATCAGTACTGCAATGCAGCTCTCCACAAATTCAGGGTTTGTTTTGTCCCCCACACTTACAGTATAGTGTTTATTCTCCTTTAAGTAGTATACACAATTTGAGACCTAAGCATAATGTCCCTCTTCAAGCTAATGACTGCGCACAAGGGCTGCCACTCACACACCTTGTAGGTCAGACAAAACGCACATTAGGTGTTGTCCCACATCCCGAGGATGTTATTTGATGTGTCAACATTACAGTTTTTCTTTTTATTAGTCCCAGGAGTTGCACTAATTTTGACAGCTGCTAAACTCGTTTCCCTGCATTTTAAATTTTCTAAGACAATCATCATAAAAAGACAAATTCTGCTTGGCTTTGCAAAGGAGAAGGGCTTTGCGCAAGCCTTTTAAAACGTGATGAAAGCAAAATTATTGTTAAGACTTTATGGTTTGTTTGGGTTTTTCTTTCCATTCAAAGCAAGGCAAAGTACCCAAGCAGTGATCTTTGTTCCTCTTTTTCCCTCCCCACAACATTAAGAAGGAAACTACCTAAGCCCTGACCTTTAAAAGTACATATTCTGACAGTTCCTAAGCTAAGGGTAAGGATTTATTTAATGAAACAACTTCGGAAGACAATTACAGAATCAAAACACTAATGTAAGTATTTAAGAAAATCTCTTTTGAGGAAATCTCTTACCCTTAAAATTTAATCTATAATTGAAGGGAATTAATATATGCTTTTTAATGGAAATAGGAGCCATGGTCTATGCTGCTGCTTCTCCAGAATGTGTATGGTCTTAACTTTTTCATATATCTCATACATACTATGTGAGAGATGTTGGAAAAGCCCCCAAAAATATAAAAAATACAGTAGTAGACCTTTTGTTTTGAAAGTGAATAAAATGGGAAGAGCAGGAAGAATTATCTCAAAGGATGCTGCCACTGCAAGAAAAGGAGCAGTACATTTAGCCAAGGATATTTGTGATACACATTTGAAAGGAGCAACAGAAGATGTTCATCCTTCCAGAGGATCCACCATCTTTTCAGATAAAGCAGCAGGTAGAGAACGTGGTTTAAAATGTGGCTAATGAAATTAAGCATCTGAACTACTATCATAAGCTAAGCTCTATACTGCATTCATTTCTTGCAGGTAAAGGATTCTTTTCAATGATTATCCAAAAGCAAGTCTAGAAGTGAGTTTTAAAGGCCAGAATCTGAAGACATTGCACAAGCTGTCAGACATCTTACTTCCCCTCTCAGTTGCACCACATGGAGCTATTCAAAATCCTGATATTCACATGTGAACCCAGCCAACAGGCTGGTTTCACAGAAATTAACAATCCTACTTAGACCAGTTCTACATGTTTTATTTCTCATTATCCTATTTTGATTTGATTGGTAACAAATTCAACTAATTTCCCCAAGCCAAGCCTATTTTGCTCACAAGGGTACCTGCTGAATGATCTCTGCCTGCCCTTATCTCAACCCACAAGCTTTTTGTTATATTTTCGCTCTCCTGTCCAGCTGAGAAAGGGAGTAATAAGGTGGCTTTGGTGGGCACCTGGCATCCAGCCAGGGTCAACCAACCACACATATTTATTTGCAGTACGTGAAACTTCATATGCTTTCTAAAGTGTAAGAAATACATCAAGTTCCCTTCTTTGGCTTGTAGCAATCTGTTCTTTGAGAAGCAAAGAAAGACTCAAAAATCTACTCAGAGGGGGGAAATTAAATACAATAAATCTCCTCAATCTCCTAAATCTTTGCTTGTACATATTCTATGTACAAGCAAAGATTTGGGAGATTTATTGAGTAAAGACAGTAAGTGCAATTATTATTTAAAGCTTCCTTGTAGAGTGGAGGAAAGAGTTACAAAAATTATGGTCAAAAGGTTATAGATGGCAATACTGATTGCACACGGTCTGATGACAAATGCTGTTGAGTTATGATAAAAGCTGATGGGGTTTTTTTAAATTTAATTGAAGATACTTTTCAAAATTTACATAAATTATCATTATGCCTGCCTACGAACTAAGTTATGGTTTTGGTCAAATACTGATACTTTGTGATGACATCAAGATAGTGTCACTAGACAGCAGTGTGAAGTTATCTGCAGGTGATAAAGACTCATGCCAACAGCTGTATGGGGTTAACAGGAGTAGATGGCTACTACATGGGTTTCTCTGTCTAGGCAAATTTCTTATCCCATAGCTGACTTCCTTTGAAACCAAGTCTCAAGGCAAATATTTGATTTTATGTCACCTATTCGGACCCATAGGAAAATGGACTAGAATTTCCCTCTTCACGTCTACAGCTTCATGAAGAAATAGCTCATGCTCCTTTGCAAGCATACAATGTAACATGTAAAGTTACACCATAGCTTTATTCAGCTCACAAAGCTCCTCAACATCACCATTACAGTCATGTCCTGAGATACCGTCAACTTATGGCAGAACTGAAGGCAGAGTCAAAAAAGATTTAAAGGCTATTTTAAAAAGCTTTCTTTAACAGTTGCCTTAAAGGCATTTCCTTCCATTGTCTTTTGAAAGCTATGTCAACTGTCCATTGTTCTTCATGGACTGGGCTGAGAGCATGATTTTTATATGTGCCTAAATTTCAGTGTTATTTTCCATTTTCAATGACATTTAACTTCCAAACTATTCAAATACATAACTTTCAGGACTGGAATTTCAACACTTGTATGACTTTGAAACTGGTTTTATGGAGTGCTACATGGCTACAAATCATAAGCTAGTGCTGAAGAGCACCTGTTTTCCAAGGGTCAGCAACCTAGTGCAGCATTTTAGTGAGTTCAGATCATTTTTTCCAGCTCCAAGCACACATATTTTTCACAACAAATACTTCATCTCTTCAATATTTGTATTGAGCTAGACTAGTATCTTTGCAAATTTGGATTATTTTGTCATAGTTTCTAATTAAGTAAATGTATTTCAGCTTCAACCCTTTTACTAACCTTTTCCTTCTATCACATGTTTCTGAAATACTTTCATGTGTTTTTACAAAACATAATCTCTCACCCTCTATGCTTTATGGCTTCCTTCTAGGTCATTATTATCTGAAAATATGCTACATTCTTTTTATTCTGTTATTCAAGACATTAACTAATATCAAGTAGTACCAGTTTTAAGTTAGATGATTGAGGAATACTATTTAATAAATCAACATTGCAGCAGAAATCTATTTCATCTCATAATGCTGGAAAATACAAACATTGATTTTATTATTAACATTTTTTCCCTCCCCACCACATATTTTTGATATGATACTCATGACTCCAAGTGATTACAAGTGGTAAATCTGAGACAATCTACCACGATTCTGAAAAAAAAAAGTTAAAATTTTATATATCTGCAATCACTATTTTTTTTTCCCTCTTTGTATTTTAAGATTTAAATTTCTATTCTGCATCCTGTAAGAATAAGAGACTATGGAAATTTGAAGAATCACCACAGGTACACAGCCTGAAACAGCAAACATACTGAAAGATTGACTATGATCCTTAGGGGTCATTTTTAACCCAAGACATTCAATGATAATTATATCGTATCTTGTAAAAGTAATTTGCCTTCATTGCTCAGATCCAAGGTATAAGGATAATAAAGACCAAAAATTTTAAATGAGATTATGCATTTATCACATTTTGTCACTCATGTATCTCAAAGTAGCTATCCAAGAATAGACATGCCTCAAACCTCTTCACACATTCAGAAATTTTAAAATTTTAGTACAGAACATTAAAGTACTGGAATAATCTAAAATACTTTTCTCACAACATATAAAATTACCTACCTTTATTTTACACTTCTGACCTAATATGACAGCTAGGTTCTTTTAAATAAAACTCTTAGGGCCTCCAGCCTGTCCTCTCCACCTCAAAGAGCCTAATTTCCTCAGTGGATTCCATCAGAAATGGAATAACAAACAAGTAATGCATGTGTACTTCGATTTTCATGTTATCATTTCCTTAATTAATATAAAGACTAACTTTCAGTTCAGTGAAACCAAGGCAAAAAAAATTCATATTATCGAAGAGATAAGAGTTAGGTATTTCCTACAATGCAATGTAGTCATTGTTTACAAAAGGAGGTTTTTGTCCTCACAATCCAAGCCCCTTCTACTTGATCCTGCAGGAGAAAGTACAGATTTCTTTTTTTTTTAATGGTCAAATCTGTGAATGGAGAGGACTGTTCTATGCTAAATTTACCATTGGGGGAGACAATTTTGCTGCAGGAATGTATGAGATGATGTATCAGAAGTCAGCTCTGCTATCATGTCACAGAGTTGTGAACTGATGAATAAACTTAAGAAGAAAAAAATACAGTCAAGTGGAGAACTATTTTCAAGGAGTAAAATGTTTCATTAGATGTGTAGGATTACATTTCAGAATAATCTAAGAAAAAGACAAACTACTACAATTGATTCTTATAGATTGTGGGGTGAAAGTGATCAAAAAATGTGTACTGCTGTCACCTTCTTGTTTACTTCTAACAATACTAGATCCCACTAAATGCAAGTAGTAAAATATAAAAAGTCAACCTGGAACAGCCCCATTCAGGTCATCTGTGGGATCCAAAATTTAGGTAAGCAACAACAACTCTAAAACCTTCATAAACGCCTAGAAGATAATTCCTCTAGAAAGGCGCATGCTTTCTTTCAAACTAAGGTCTAAAACCAAACGAAACAGAGTCTTAAATAAAGTTAAACTGTTCCCCCTTTTCATGGAAGTCCAAAAAGAAGAAGAAAAAAAAAACAACAAATGCAGTTGGAAATCGTGCACACAACTTTGTTGAAAGCAGACCACTGCTAAGTAAACCTTCAGAGCCACTTTGTAAACAGCCAGAAACATCCAGTCAGTTTTCTGTAAACAGCTAAGTCATGCACCAGCAGAACACAGCAGCCTTCTGTGGAAGGCTTTGGTTGATGTTTAACAGGGTTATGTTTCAAACCAGCTAATAGTCACAGCTATTATCTTTGCAGTTCAATTGCACAAACTAGAAAAATCTTCAAAAAGCGGGCCACAGCCTGTTCTGCTTTGGCTATACTGCTAGGAAATAAACCAAAGAGAAAATCAATAGATCTCCTAAAATATGGCAGGCCAATTTATGCAAGGTCCATTCTTAATCTTCATGAATAAGCAGAAAAGTTTTAGTTCACCTTGATTTTACAAGTTTCAACCCAGTGGAACAGACACATATACAAGTATTTATTCCATCCTTGTCTGCTTCCTTCTACTTTATGCTTACCCTCCCTTAACATATTTTGAGAAGGGATTAAACTGATCACTTGAGTTATTTCCTGACCTTCAGAGCTTGAAATATTTAAAACTGGTATTCATTCAAAGCAATATTACATGCATTATTCAAATAAATTATCTTCTTAGTTTTAGTGATCCTTCTTAGTTTTCTTTATAAAGTGAATGCATAACCATCACTCTCACAGAAATAAAATTTAGTTTAACAGCCTAAGTATTTTCATCCTGTCTCTTTTATGGCACCTTAAAATAAACGCAATTACTGTAAAACACTCCAAGTGTCACAACAATGAAAATCTGGCAAATTGACCACAACTCAGATCTTAGCTGCTCTTGCAAATTTCTTTGTGAAAGTTTTAAAACTTCCAAGCTCTTCTAGGTTGAAAGGCAAATGAAAGTTGTTAACAGAATGAATATATTTGCATATTTCCTGTACATCGTATGCTTTCTGCAGAAATAAATTCTCGATGGCCTGTTCTGCATCTCAGTGATATAAATGAAAAGTGATATTGTAGGACTTCTACACTAAGGGCTTTTGAATGTTCATTTTTAATCTCTACAGATGTAAAGGTAATAAATATTACATAGCCTGATTATCCATTGGTATTTTGCAATAATGATGACTATTTTTGATAGTGTATATAACTGAGCCTAATGCTGAGTTTAAATAGTCACCAGAATTCTTCTTGGTTTTTTAAGAATTCAAAGTGGTTCTAGTTTTTCAAAACTTGAGAACTGGTAAAGAAATTGAAAAATGTTTAAATATATATATAAAAATTACCACAATCCTTCATTACTAATGCAAGTTTCTAAGTTACTTCAATAAAGTACGGACTTAAAAGGAGGAAACTAATACTTTCAAATACCTGTAAGCTAGAGGGTAAGCCTGACTAATGTATTTAGGGCACCTTGATATCTGTGATTAACATGCAAAGTATGTTAGGAATTTTGTTATGGCATGGATTCTGAACAGTTTCCCAGTCCTAAATTTGACAGATTCCTATAAAGCTACAGATTTGTTCTCAGAGTAGTCTGCTTTTTTAAAAATCTTACTATTATCTTCTAATAAGTCTAAATTGAAAAGAGGTAAAGTCACCAGGCAACTTGACAAAAATTGCTGAACAGATTAGGTAATTAAAAACTATTCTCAGATGGAAATAATATTGTTTGCATATCTGGATTGCTACTAGTCAAGCTAACAATTGATTTGTTATAGAATCATATAATCACAGAATATGTGATTATATGTGTGAGTTGGAAGGGGCCCACAAAGGTCACTGAAGCCCAGCTCCTGGCTCTGAACAGGACATTCCCAAGAGTCACACCACGTGCCCAAGAGCATTGTCCAAACACTTCTTGAACTCTCAGGCTTGGTGCTGTGACCACTTCCCTGGGGAGCCTGTTCCAGTGCCCAAACATGCTCTGGGTGAAGAACCTTTTTCTAATATCCAACCTGAACAGCTTCAGGCCATTCCCTCAGGTCCTGTCTCCACACACCAGAAAGAAGAGATCAGTTCCTGCCCCTCCTCTGCCTCTCATAAGAAAATTGCTGACTGCAGTGAGGTCTCCCCTCAGTCTCCTCTTCTCCAGGCTGAACAGACCAAATGACCTCAGCTGCTGCTTTTATGGCTTCCCCTCTCAGGCCCTCCACTATCTTTGAATGCTCTCTAATAGCTTGATGTATTTTTTGTATTGAGGCACCCAAACCTGCACACAGTATTCAAGGTGAGGCCACCCCAGTGCAGAGCAGAGCAGGGCAATCCCCTCCCTTGCCCAGCTGGCCATGCTGTGCCTGATACACCCCAGGACATGGGTGGCCCTCCTGGCTGCCAGGGCACTGCTGGCTCAGGTTCAGCTTGCCATTGACCAGGACCCCCTTTGCACAGCACTGCTCTCCAGCACCTCATTTCCCAGTCTGTCTGTACGTCCAGGGTTGCCCCATCCCAGCTGCAGAATCTGGCACTTGTCTTTCTTAAGCTTCATACAGCTGGTGATTGCCAGACCTCTGATTTGTTCAGCTAAAGTTTTTGTTTAGTTTATGCTAAGTTATGAGTTACAAATAATAATATCCTAATGTTTTTATTTGCTTTAAGAGGCAGCATTAGAAGAACATAACAAATCTAAACTTCTCCTTACCTGAGCATTTTCAAAACCTTTTGTGTCTTAGAGTCACAAAAGTCATCTTTGTTTTTATCTTATATAATCCTGGGGAAAGAGGCAAAGGCAGACAGAAGAGGTGAAAAACAGGCTGCACCTAATTTCTCTGGTTTTGCTTCCTTGCACCCTTAGGTTTTCCTTGATGTATGCTAAGGAAATAAACAAAAGCACACATGGTAGTTTTTACTGAAGGTTGTCAATGACTGAATATCATCATCTTTTGCACAAAGAATTCCATAAGTTTGGTAAAACTCCTCTAAACATTAGGTATTGCCAAATCTTAGTGTATTGGCATTGGTTTTTTTCTAGCAGAATATTAGTATCATGAGAGATAGCAAAGGGAGATGCACAGAAGAGAATGAAGTCTGATGGACCCTTTGACCTGAAGTGATATATGCTTATGACAGTCAGTGTTCAGCCTTTGCTTTAAAGACAAAACGTTAGAGAAAAACCCTAGTTTTTTTAGGTGCCCAAACTTGTCCTGTCTGGTTTTAAAAGGAGCACAACTATGGATGTGTCTTACTTCTTAAGCCAAGAGAAAGAACTTTCACCTTTTGTCAACTGAGTGAAAACAACATAGAGGATATGAAACTAAAGCTAAAAAGGTTTTGGCAAAACTTTGCAGGAACAGTTATGGAACAAGGAAGGATGCAATATGAACTTTTCCAAAGTGCTTACAGAGGTTTTTAAATGTTGCTTCATTAAGCTGTTAGAAGAGTACCAGTAAAAAGCACTATCTACAAGAGATTGTTTTATCTTTAATGATATTTATTGTGTAATCATAAAATTATGAGATATGATGAACTTTTGTCTACATAAGCTGATAGCATCTTTCTCATCTCAAAATAGGTGTTCATTGTTTTAACTTCCTATGGGGAAATGGCATTTCCTTACCTTGGCATGCTATATTTCATGATGTAACAATCCATCTTGTTCCACTTATTACGAGTTATCTAATTTTCCTCATCTACTGAAATTAGCCTGAAAATGCGATTAAAAAAATAAACTTTCATAGCTACTGGATACTACTTAGTGTGAGCCACAGAGCTCACATAGCCTAGAGGAGGAACATGGCAGACAGACAACAAAACCAAGAGATACATGATCTCAGCTCTCATGGAGCACCACAATACTTTAAGAAACCAGAATTTAGGCTGATGCAAAAAGAATGATGTTAGGTTTTTGTGGTACATTGAAAGTAAATATTTTGCTTCAGAGATACTGATATAAAGATTTTAGTTTCAAGCAGAAGCATGTAGGAAAGAGCATGCTGGGAAAAATGTTTGCTTTCTATTGATTCATTAATAGAGAATTTTATATATACATCTTCCCCTTTCCTCTGTAGAACGAAAAAATAACAGGCCTTTACATATGGCTGAAACACTTAAAAAATAGTGGAGCTCAGTATATTTAGATTCTTATGGCTAGGGGTGTCATGGTGAGATGTTCAGGTGTCTACTGAGTTGAGGCTTTTCCCACAAATGAATCCACTCATGGGTCACACTAACCTTATATCACAGCATTTTACTCAGGAAGCATCGCCCATACCTAAGTTTCAGGTTAATTTTCATGAATCTGTATGAACTTAATAGCCTGAGGCTTCTATTAGTCTTTCAAAATTAGTTGAAGTAAGCTAAGTGACCCCAAATTTTCCAGAAAAAGAGAGCATGCTTGATTGGATTTTTTTACGTGGAGTTTGAAATAACAGAAAAGTTGCTGCTGCATGATTACTTTCTGATTAGAATGGAAAACAATAGTAAAATGGGATACATTGCTCCATTTTTAGTTCCATTTTGAAAGTAGACACTTATTTTAAATTAACTGCATATAATTTTGCATTTCAAACATAAAAACACCTACTTTTTCTCCAGAAATTAAAGAATTTACAAGCTGAAAGTACCATTAGAAAGGTGAATTGAAACACCCCTTAATAAATAAGGTTAGTAGATAAAACACTGGATAAAAGAAGTTTTTGGACAGAAAACTGAAAGGCAAAGTAGGAGCAAAGAATTTCCTTACACAGAAGTTGGCATTTTTTGTGTTTTAAACGATTTAGAAGACCCAAAAATTATCAGTTCTGACAGCATGCAATGTAGTTTAAAAAGTATTCTTCTAAATCTTCACTATTTTTAGATTTAATTAAGCCTAGATAATTTCTGCAGTATTTGCCTACCCAAAGCAAAGTCCTTCTGATGTGATAGGAAACATCTGATGAAATCTTTCCTTCTTAATGAATGTCAACATGGAACTATAGTTTAATATAGGACACTTGACAAGGGAAGGGCTCTATTTAAATAACCTGAACAAACTCTGATAGAGTAAAGTAATATATGACTTGTTCCTAGGGTTTGGGTTCAAACTGTCTAAAATTGTTAATCCAAATGTTGAACTGGAATGCTCTCACATCTTCCCACATGATTCCTAATTCACATCAAGGCTGGAGAGTACTTCCAGCTGTTACTGATATGTTAATAGGACTACTGTGAATGCATATAATTTTTTAAAGCCATACATATAAAAAGAAGTATGGGTAATGTTTCCAAGATAATTTCATCCAGCCCTGCAGTGACTTTTTTTTTTTTTTTGCTTTGAAAGTTATACTCTGTTTCCATTCTTCTTACTAACAATGAAATTTGTCACATTAGGTATGCCAATGGTACCCTACTAATATTTGCTTAAATACACACACTTGGAGTTTAGGAGGGTGAGAAAGTGCTTGGAAGAGTTCCTAATTGTCTGTAAACATATATAGCAGGTATGAAGTCTCAATTGCTCATCCTTGCCAGTTACAATTATTTTCTTTATCTTCTTTCCCTGGCTCCTGCAATGATCTCCAGGAGAGAGAAGTAAAACACAGTGCTGCCAAAATGCTGGAGATGTTGCTTCCAGATCACAATCTAAGCTGCCCATCAGGTTGTTGAGCTACAACTTGTACAGTTTGCATGGGATAAAAAAAAAAACTTATGAGTTAAAAACTCATTTTTGTAGCTTTCAAATCATGACAGTCTAATCAAGGAATTACTATTAGCCCAGGACTCCTTATTACAGGGAGGAAAAAAAAAAGAGAATAATCAAAGAAAAAATATTTTAGAAAAATCTTCTAAAGTAGTAGTTAAAATTGAGTCCACCCAGTTACTAGTATCTACACCTTATTTTTGGTGTTATCACACCCTTCCTTTGGTTAAGAGTGTAAGCTGATGACTGCTTCCTTGTCTTCTCAAGAAGTGTGATGTTGGTTTTCTTCTCCCTCCCCTCCAAGGTCTCTATAGCACCATTTTGATGCACTTTCTAACATGCTCTACACATTGCTCATGTTTTACACTGGTTTACAATTCCACAGTACAACCAAATTCCCTACACACAGCATATTTTAACATATTGGATACCTCTCCCCTGTTCTCCTTGCAATCCCTAACACTGGTTTTGACCAGTCCCAAGGCTGCATTTCTGTGGTGACCAGTGACTGACCACACAGAGTGGTTTATAGCAACGGGGCCTCTAGTATAATTTAAAAGGCTTTACTGTCATTCCCTGTCCCCTCTACCCTACATTTTATTCCAGGGTCAAACATAGTTCATTCTATATAGAATAGCTTTATCATATTATTGCCTATTATTAGGCACTTTATGTAACAAGAAGCGCTATACCACAAAATTGCATAAAGCTAAGCAAAAGACAGAATGAGCCATTCATGGTCATCTTCTCATTAGGCAATTGCTGTAGCAGCTAAACAAGCTAAAACAAACTTCCAGGAAGATCAATACGAGGTCTAGGCAGAGCCAGATAAACCTGAAGCTCTGCTGTCAGCTTAACACAAAGACCAGTTTTCGAGTAATAGTGACTCCTATATAGGGGGCCACAAGGCTGCATAACTGTGACACGGATAGGAGTGGGAATCTAAATCCAACATGTTCTCCTGCAGTTCTGACAGACCTATTCCAGACTATGTGCTGTGTGATTCACTTCTACAGATGTTGGTAAAGTAGGCGGTACCGATGCAAGCACAGATTGTAGCAGTCTCCAGTAGACTTTTTTGAGCATGACACCCAGGATTTTCCCAAAAATATCCAACAGAAGGAAAATCCATGTCTGAACCCTCAGTCCTAAGTAAAATAAGGATCAAAAATCTTTGGACTTTATTTTACCATACCAAAAATCAAAATATGAAAAGTAGATGTTGTTCCTACCAAATAAAAGATCAGTTAGGGCATCTTAGATGTACACTTCAAACATCTATAATTTCAAAATTATTAGAACTCTATGAAAAGCTCACTGCAACAAGGAAAGCGGAAGGAATAAAGCACTTTCAGCAATTGCTGTTGGAATTACAGCACCACCTAGTGTGCTTTGGAAATGCTCCTAAGGGGTGCCTTTTTAATTTTGATTTATGTTGCCTTTAGAATTGAAATCAAGTCATTATCATTTTGTTTTTCATAATTCTTGCAATTTGTTTTATAAAATTGCAGTCTGAGTTTCATTCAATTAACGGATTTTGACTCTAGCAAAACACCACCAGAGGAAGTGTTACATAATATTAAACTAATTCCCACTCTAGATGCCACGAACGTACTTATTTAATTTCCTAACGAAAGGATCTATGAGACCTTCTTTTCCTCTAACCCTCTTTTTAAGGAAATGAACATAGCTCTTCAGGCATAGAAGGAGGAGCCTGTCTTCAAAAACTAAGATGGTCCAGCAGCAGGACTGAGTACCTCATAAACACCCAAACTTGGGCTCTCCAGGTTTTCAGGCTTCTCAAGAAGTGCAAGGACACCCTCTTCTCTCTAGTGATCCTGAGCATTGTGAGACACTATGGAATAAACTCTGCACCAAGCAATGACTTCCTGGGGTTTTTTTCTACCCTGCAGAACAGAATATTCCTAGCTAGCCCTGGACACAATTTGATAATCATACTTGATAATGACAAATTACTTTTTGCAGTCTTTTTCTCTGCTGTGCATATACAAGGGAGAATAGTGAAAGGTCTGGATAGGGAAGGTAGGTTATTTATTTACATTCTTATCAAGATGGAAAAACAGTGCTAGAATTAAAAAAGAAAAACAGACATGGTGATTGAGCAAACCTCTGAATTTTCACATATTTGTGAGGTCACAGCTCACTTTTACCACCTGATTACTTTCAAATTTCAAATGAAATTGGTGTGGGGGTTCTTGTCTGCTTTTCATGAGAATGATCAGTAGAACTGGAAAACCTCAGCCTTTTCACACACAGAATCACACACACAGAGAATCACAAGGTTGGAAGAGACCTTCAAGATCATCGAGTCCAGCCCATGCCCTAACACCTCAACTAAACCATGGCACCGAGTGCCACATCCAATCTTTTTTTAAACACATCCAGGGTGGTGACTGACTCCACCACCTCCCTGGGCAGACCATTCCAGCATTCCATAACATATTTGTTTATGTACTATTTATATATATTTAGAAATTTGGAAGTTAAAAAGACCCACTTAAATCTAATATGCAAATGCAAATTTGAAGTGGCCTAGAGTAATCGATGCCATTGCTAAAATGGAGTAGGCATATGCCTGCACAAGACATTGCACTACTCTATCATACAGTGAACTTATGGCTAAACATAACTGACTGCTGCTCAAAAAAAGACTGGAAGAAGGAAGAGTCATTATGTAGAACTCTGCTGCTGCTGTACATTGTTCAAACCCAAAGCTGAAGACAAAGCTAGTCAGGTTTCTAGATTAGAGGGTTTGCCTTGAAGAAGGACAAAACCAGTTGCTAATGGTAGGAACTACCTATCTTTGTGCAATCATCTTCTGATAAGAGCACCTTTCCAGGAAACAACATATCCCCATAACTGATAAGCTGTGAGTGAGCTATAAAGGGACCAGTCTCCTTCCCCTCTCTGGTAAATGCATATCTGTGCTGAAAAGATTCAAATATTTAATACACAAGTGACAGCCTGACTGTGTGACCTAACAAGAAAGACATTTCCCATGGGAAGCTCTGAGATCTTGTTTTTGTTCACTGTGTCCCTCATGCACTCATTTTCAATGCCTCTCAGTAAATTGCTCCCAAGAATGGCTTATGAAGGAATAAGAAATGCAGTCACCTCTCTCCAATGGAATTTACTTAATCACAAAGCTGAAGATCTTCAACTTTCTCAAGAATAAACATATGTCGTTTATTAAATCTTAAATAAATAAAGGCCAAAGACAGCCCAAATATATAAGGGGGAAATTGCAAACCTGACTATAATTGCATTCACCATAATCAGCTTTACTTAAATTACTTATTTTTCATCACTGATCATAAATTTCTGGAGCAACACTATACCACCACACAGTTAGATGCTTTAATGCAAAACTTTTTTATATATTTCCAAAATTTATATTGGCAAGCGAGAATGATCCTGAACTTCATAACCTAGCAAGAACACAGAATGAGAATTATAATAGTACTTGTAATTCAAATTTGAGAAAGGATTCTAAAAAGTTCATAAAGAATAGCTCTTGAGGTTTTTTATTGGGCAAGAAGTCCAGCAGGTCAAAGAGATACAATAAAATACAAAAACAAAATCTAATTAAATTTTATTCTTAGCAACAAAATAGAAGCATGTATTATATACGAAGAGTAGTGTGTACTCACATCTGGCTTCAATTCCACACAGTCCACAGGGGAGCTGACTGGAGATGTCTCCCAGCTCTGTAGACAGTGACATGACAGCTTGGCTTTACCTGAGCTACCTCTGTGTCCCTCCACAGGCAGTGGAGAACACAAAGTATGTGTGTTTTGTCTTACCCACATGAGATTAGTTGTGCCATAGAATGCCTATTTATCTGTTCTGCCTATAAATGAACCCAGCTGACTAATTCTGACTATGATATTTGCATTATGGTTATCAATATTTGGTCAGTTGTATCCCAAACCAACTGTCTTTACTAATAGTACCATTCTTACAGCAGAAATACTAATTTTTGTATCTTGAATATATGCCTGACCACATCTGTGACTTGGAAGCAAAACATCTTAACCATAACTTTTACCTTTTACATTATTAGTGTGGCTTAGAAATACCAGCTTGGATCTGTAATGGCAACTGTCAGTAACAGTATTATTTCTACAGGCTTTTTTTTTTTTTTTCCTGGGTATGGATGACTGGAAACTATACAGCATGCTGTGCTGGCAATATTATTGGCATTTTCCTTTTGTGCTATTGTGATTCATTTAAAGGATCACAGGACAAATTAAACAGCATTATCTTGCTCTCATTAAAAGATAGGCAACTAAATTGCCTATGTTTGTTTAAAAATATATGTATAAAGGTTAAGAGATCAATTTGCTTCAAGAGTCTGCAGTACTGAATCTTTGAGTCTCCAAATATTTTTAAAACTCATGTGTTAGAACATGAGGGACTATTGAGGGAAAAAAGAGGAAAACAGGAAAAACCACATCCCAACAGCACAAAGTCAACATATTCTGGGAAATGGAATGAAAATCTTCTGTATGTTTAAAATCTGACAAATACAAGGGTTCAGAACAGCAATATTTCAAATACAGTGATGTTTGGCAAAAATGGCTCAGAAGATAGAAATCAACTTAAATATTTTAAGATATAATATTTATTTTTTCTGCATTGATATCCAAATTTTACTTCAGTTTAGGATTTGGAGAAAAGGAATTGTCTGAAGTACTAAGCAGGTGAAGAAGGCCAGTTGTTCAGAAGCTGACAGGCAACAATTCATAAATAAGAAAATACCTTTCACTGACTACATGAAGTAGGACTTATTGAGGTGTAGGAAGAATGGAGCAATAAAAAAAATGCAGTTATACCCATTTGGAAATAGTTATTTAAATTAACATGTCTGGAGACTATGCAATTATATAAAAGCGTTGAACCAGACCATAGCCTAATCATGTACTAGAACTTTTTTTTTAATTACACTAATATTTCACTCATGGCAAAGCACCAAATAAAGAAAAGCAATCAAAAGAAATTGAAGTAAAGACTGAAAACAGTTGTACAATCAAAATTAAATCTCACCACAATTTTTGTCATGCAGAAATGAGATGCATGCAGACAATATCCCCTGGAGAACATATTAATCAAAAAAGACAGAAGACAAAACCAAAGAAACACACGTGAAGTGCAAGAAAACATTTAGAATTATTTGCGATGATAAAGTATTCTCTCAAGTTAAAAGAAAATTACGTCCTCCAAGGAAACAGGCCTTCCTATTTATATGTCATCATATGGCATGGAATCAATTTTTTTCCCATGGAGCCATGAGTACGAAGACCACTTGAAAGTTCAGAAACTTGGCAGTATTCAATAGTAGTGTAGTATAGTGGCATATTTTAAGAACAGCTAAGGCCCCAATTTTTTTAAATTGTATTCATTAAAAATAAATTAACCATGAAATGTAATTTAAAAACCCCTTTCTGTGAGCCTTTTTCCACCAGAAGATGGGCCTAGTCTTTGAATTTCATCTAAACATTTCTAGGAGAACAAATAAAGTTCCAAGAGAGACCATCTTTCCTTGTATACTATTAAGGATATTTGAATTTAAAACTTCTTCTCTTAAACTATTCTTCAGTTCCTCACAGATATGAGAGTTAGGAATGAAACCTTCTCGAACAGAAAGAGGATAGATTGAATTGCACTGAAATACAATTACTACATTGCAACAGCCTTCATTGCCAAAAACTGCTTTGTTTGTCCAGTCATTATTCAATGATTTTCCTAATAATTGCTATAATTATTAACATAGCTTTCTCAGTTCCCATAGAAAATTCAGAATGTGAAATTCTTATAGTTGTTTAATAGAGAAGTTTAATAACATATTTTCCTGATGGCACAGATCTCTGCAGCAAAGCTGCATCAAGACAACCTCACCTAGTCTGTAAATTTACCATCCTCCAATTTACCAGCACCCAACAACTCAGAAAATAGCTTTTCTTTGAAGACAACATGAATAAAATAAGAACTCCAAACACTAGCATGGGTAAAAACTTGGAAGGCCTTCCTCCTCATTTTCTCTTCTAGCAGAAAATGCTGGGGAAGGTCCCTGATGTAAATGCCTAGTACAAATGCCCTTAGTTTGCATGCATGTGATAAAGCAAAGTCAGCAAAGTAAAACTACAAGCAAAAAGTTAAATTCTAAATGAAATCATATAATAGAATTCTTTACTCATAATGAATTGACCATTGCTAAAAGACGCTTTAAAATCACAATACACTACTTGTTCACCTAACACCTTTTCCATCTTAGCACCAGGTTTTTGCTGATGCCTTTGAACTTTTAGATTTTTCTGATTTAACAATTTTCTCTAGCTAGTACTTGCCTGTCTTGATTCGACCTCATAGTGATCTCAGTCAAATTCTGAGAGCTTTAAGTTACCCAGCATAGAGTATTTAAAATGCCTGCTCCATTTCACCTTCCATCCCTTGCATACCTTTCCATTGAATCATTTGATAAAGTCTTCACTCTTATGACTAATATGTTCATCCATGTCAGATCTACAAGAATGGACCCCACAAATAAAAAAGGAGAATCAGGCAGTAGCATAGGAATGAAAAGTCTGTGGTCAGTATTTAAATTCCTTACAGATGTCTCTTTTCCTAGCGTATCCATATGTGTGTCTTACGACTTCCTCTCTTAGAAGACAAAAAGCCAGCCTGGTTGCCTTAGAGATGGCTGAGGTACAGTGTCAGCTAAAATGGAACATGCTACAGGGAACTTACAGGAAAAACACACTTAATAAAAGAGTTCATTGCCAATAGCCCACCCAGTATAAACATATGCTGGCAACTGAAGATGTAATTGTCTTTACAATACAACCTATTTTTAACCTCAAGCCCTCTTTTTTTAAACTGTATAGCTGCACTGCTGAAAGATGGATCATCTGTGAAGATGTGCTAAGTACCTGCTGAAACATGTTTTTACTTGACATTGTGGTCACTATTGTGTAAAAGAAGCTAAGTATTGATTTGTAAATAAAGCCTGAAAATGTATCAGTGGGAGGTGTATTTGACTTTCTAGACCTGTGAACTCCTGTGAAAAGTTTTCCCTAAGGCATGTGACAGTTTAATAGAAAATAAGAATATTAAAAAACTCAAAAGTACTATTGCAATCAAGTATTACAAGAATAACACTCAAATCAAGCTTATTAAAAACGAAATCAAGAAGCAGAAAAAAACCCCAAACCAAAATATTAAATCCAAACAGCAATACAATAATGAATCAAAACTGAGAGGATTCTTGTGAAACACTAACCTCATAAATATGAAGAATGCAGCTTTATTCCCAAGACCTTAAGTGAATTCCCTAAGGGATGCTATTTACCAAATTATTTATTTTTTAGAATAAATGTATCAAGAAGTTCAGTCCTTTTCTAGTTGTTGATTGCCCACAAAAAGTTTTCAGGTTACTGACCTAAGGCATCCCTCCTTCAGCCACATATTAATTAGGAGTCAAAAAAACACCATAGAACTTAAAAAAAGAAAAGGTACATCTCAAGTAAGAAGAAAATATGACACTGAAAAACGTTAAACTGCTGTAATTTTCAAAAGCCACATAAGGGATGAAAGCTGATTAATATTTGGTAATACCCATTTTTACAAAGAGGATCTAGAACATTCAAAAAATCAAGGAATTTTTTGCTGTTTCCTTCTACCCTGATAATCTACCACAGGTTTCATTTCCAATGATACCTACATGCTTATCTGTCAAGCAGACTCAGAAATACTGTAATTTTAAAAAATTGTCAGAAAAATGTATTTCAAAAAGTGGAAATACATCTTTGACTCATACTCCTACTGCTGAAAATGTAGGAAGAATGCTTCTGATAGTCTTGCAGATCACTTTTCATTAATTCTAATCCCACAACATCAACGGATATTTTTCACAAAGTTCAATTTCTTGCTGAATACTACTATAATGCAAACTCAGATTTGCATTCCTAAGTGCATCTCATATTTCAGCTGTAACAAAAACGTGCTTTTTTCTGCAACTCAGAAGGAAGTAACATGATGAAAAGAAACCAAAGCAGTCTTTGAAAAGGGTTTTGCGTAAAAGATTTTAAAATTTATTTATAGTTTTAAGATCCATAAAACCTTTTCCTAATGACAAATTAGGAAAATTTTTCTTGATTTTTAGCTTAGACTATACCCCTGCTTCTGATCTGTACCTAACCACCCAGCTTCTCCCTGTCAGCCTTGCCTATTTATCTACTGAGCCATCATTTGCTTTATCTCTTCTTCAACTGAGCTTCAGTGTCAGACACCAAAACAAGCCAAACAGAATCTCTCCATTCCACAAAGAGGTATCAACAACGTTGACATTCCAGGCTAGAGCTGGCTAGAATGTCTTCAGTGCTGTAATAAGCATCAGTAATGGAAAGCATCACTTTGCACCAGGTAACCTGTAGTTTCTTGATTCGTGTACTTTGCCTGAGCGTAAATATCTGCTCATGGGTGTGCTGTCAACAGGTTAACAAGAAGTTCACTTCTTTCTGCTGTTAAATCCAGAATTCAATGAGAGACTCTCCCAAGTATTATTACCACTGATACGCATCTATTTAAGTAGAAGGCACATTACACCCTGCAAGATCAAGTTCTTAGGGGAAAAATTCCAGTCAGGCACGAAGTATTTAGCATTTCCCCATAACTGTACCCATCTAGTCAATCCATTGCAAACACCCAAGTGAAAAAAAGTCTCAATTTACCACCCTGGGCTTGCAGTTGACAGAGGAACAGCACGCCCATTTCCTTTCTTGTTTATTTATTTTTGAAGCACTAAACACCCCACCCTCTAATTCCCAGAAAAAGAATTTGACAATAGACTTTCAAACTCCATAGAAGTTTTACAGATATATAGAGCCAGCAGTGTGCATTTATCATTACCTATAATTTCGCAACTTATTTATGGATAAAGTTGGTTAACACCCTAATGGGGATTCAGCAGCACAATTCAAATGTCACAATAGCCAGAAAGAGCTGCCAAGTTCAAATACAGCATTCCAGAGCCAAGATTATTCTAAAATAATTTTCTATTATAGTGCAAGCTAATTAGACAGATATATTAAGTATATCCAATTTCAATGTAAAAATTGATACATTTCCTGAATCTGAAGATTTTAAATTGCTTGAGTATTTGAATCAAGTCAATATATACAAAAGCATAATTTTTTTCCTATTATCATTCAGATGCCCCTTTGTGGGTTTGATCCCCATAAGGGCCATTCACTTCAGAGCTGGATTCAGTGATCCTTCTGGGTCCCTTGTAACTCAGAATATTCTATAACTTCTGTGATTAATAGAACGTTTTGTCTATGAAATAATTTTTTAATCATCTCTGTTGAAAAATTTTCTGAAACAACACACAATATTTCAGCATAGTAATGCTTTGCAATTATTATAATGTTATTATCAAAGAAAGCTGGGTAGAATAGGTGGTGCTCAATTTACTTTTCTTGTTCAGCCATGAGGATATGCATAAAAATAGTAAGCAGTGCTTTTGTCCATCAGAACTGCTTTTCTTGTCTCTGATTAGAGGTTTCATAAAAAAAATAAGAGGACTTATGTATTACTTTTTGTTCACACCCGAGAAAGAAGAAGAAATTCTGACTGAAAATGTGGATTGAAACAAGCTCTCATTTGGAAGTTTTGCCTTGACACTGTTGATACGGAGCTACGTCTGCACATGTATTTGAGACATGTGAGGAGGAAAATCAACCCTTCATCTTTAGCCTGACAGCCCCTCAAACCCTGAGAGACATCCACGCAGAGAGTCTTTTATCAGTACATCTGGAAGTGGGGAAGTGGGCAGGAAGTACCAGCCCACTGGACCTCCACCTTTTACTTGTTTGGCAGCCGTGGGTTAATGTACGAGCAAGCAGACAATGGGCAAACACGATGGGGTCATCCTTAACGCAGATAAATGAAATCTGATAAAACACAGGGGTTTACAAGGCTGCTAATGAAGGCTCTCAGGAAGCAATGGAAGGAAGACACTCACTATACAGTGTTCTTTCTCTACTTCAAAATGTCTTGCAACAGGACTTGAAATTTTAGACCAATTTGCAGGTGAACTCCCTTCAGCCACTAAGGACAAGAGAATATGACATCCCATTTCCTCCTACTCTTACAAGTAAAATCCACAGCTCAGTTCCTGAGGGCAGAGGTCTAGAAGGATACAAAGGAAATGAAAGGAGATGTCAGCCAATTTAGGTACTTGGTTTTCCTTAGAATTATGCTTAATACCATCAGTTAACCAGTACAGTATTCTCTGGAGCTGTCTCATTCAGAAACACAGCCTTAAAAAACCCAATCAAAACCCTCCCCTGCCCCACCCCCCACAACGACACACAAAACTCCCAACCAAACAAAAACCAAAGAACCCATCCAAAACAAACCAACCAACCCCAAATCCCACAAAACTTTTACTTTCTCACTGTTTCAGGAGCCATCATGTTACCAGATTTGTTTATCTAACTTCAGTGACAAGTGACTTTAAGTAGCTGCTCCAATATTGCTCAGTGGGAAAAAGGCAACAAAAAATTGTCAGGAAAAATATAAACTGGTTAATAAATCACTTATAAAAACCCAGGATGAAGGGCATTTAGTTATCTGCATACATACTAATCAAAGAATATTTGGCAAGTGAGTTAGACTTCTATGTACTTCAAGCAAAGATCATAAGCCAGTCAAGTGTAGTCAATTATTTCCAATGATACCACCATGCTCTACAGCAACAACATTTTGGTATGGGTTTTTTTGATGATAAAAATAGCGTAAAGAAGATAAAAAAAATTTTAAAACCCAAAACAGTGCAAAACATGACTAAGAATTTGCCTGTCTAACAAGTCACAGATACCAGAAAAGCATAGAGTTTATGTATATTTGAGATGGGTTAAAAATATTGTAGAATACACAGAATACACATAAAGAAATATTTACACATATGTTAAAGCACATATAGTAATGTGTACTATACATTTATTATATACACATACTTACATAAGTATATTCACTTCAATTAATTTTGATTATTTTAATAGCACATTTGTTTTGCTTTTACATTTGTAAAACCAAAGTAACTAGAGAAATCAAATTAAGCAGTAATTATTAATTACTTCACTATATTGAAGATGTTACAGTGAAAGACCCTAATGAAATAAAGGAGACTAAGGTGAATCTGAACTGAAATTAGAAATTAGTTACTGTAGTTAACGTCTCTTTATTGGCTACTATATTTTTCATTAAAACCTACAAGATAAGAAAATACTAACAGAAAAAAGTAGAAAATTGTCAGTTTTGACACCATATAAATATACATATGAGCCTAAGTACACAATACCATGCATTGCACGTACAAAATATTTTATATAGTGTATGTATAGCAGAGCAATTTCAGAAAGGGTGCACAAAAAAGGTAGAGAGAAAGCATTGATAAGGGTCTACTAATTAATAAAAAACCCAACTTTTTTAGACCTAAATTAAGTTAGGAAGACTATAATCCACCAATCTGAACTAACAAACAAGTGAAGCCTAAATTAACACTTTGTATACATTATGTATAGGTATTTCTGTTCTATACAATTTCCAGATTTTTCTTTCCAAAATTCATTGCTTTCTTTGTGATCTGTCGTCTCATAATTGCTTGATTGGTATGATTTTCTTTTATTTTCATTTATATACAATTAACTACTGTTCTTTGTTGACCCAGAAAAACAACAAATTACGTGCCACTTTGGATCTGTAACTGATTAAATATTTATTTTCTCTAGAAAAATACTGAAGACTTAGTTTTATTGTAATCTGACATAGTTTTGCAAGCATGCATGCACTCTTTTTGATTTTTCTGTACATTCATATTTGATTATGTTCAAGTTTTAGCTTTCATCTTAGTCTCTGCCTGATCAGGCATTAGAAGACACAGATGGTTTTGATTAAATGATAACTTAAAAAATAAACCTGATTTATACTGAAACTTTATAGAAACTTATTGCTTTCATATTTTACATAATAAATTCAGCCTTGATAAATGCCACCTCACAGCTGGTTGTAAAACAGAAAGATCAAGACAAAAATATACATGTCTTATACAAAGCACTAGGGGTGGGGTTTTGTGTGAGGGTATCTTTTTTTTTTGCAAATCTAACATTGCTATGAAAATTAATAGTTTTTCTCAGAAAGATTATTAAAAATCTTAATTTCTATAGAAATAAGTTGGAGTGGAAAAAATCAAAGTCAAAAAAAATTTCATGTGATTAATATATGAAAACATCTGGAAAGATACATCTGAATATTCAAACATAATTTATACTTCTGCCAACCCTAAGCTTTTGCTGCTTCTTTACTAAAAGAACTGACTGAACAAGAAAGTCTCTCTTCTAATAGAAAGCCACAAGACAAACCCACAGTTAATCAACTCTGTCAACTGAAAAGTACCAGTGGTGTTCTCAAATAAAATGAAGTTTCTCTATTACAAATATAAGCCACAAAATTATTCAAATGCTGCTGGAAACTTTCTAGAACAGACTGATGAAGTCAGCCTGGTCTCCCTTTCAGCTGCTGCCACTATTACTTTGCTGCTGATATCATGACAGTTACTAAAACTGAGTGCAATTCTGCAAAGTAATTCTTTAGCCATTTCCAGTTTACTCAGAACTTCAGCAACGTTGCTAGAGATGAGGTTGGGTAAGGGACAACATGGAAAAAAAAGTAATTAAAAAAAAAGGGGAAAAAACCCCCAACATATTACATGAAGAAAAAGACTGCAGTCTTCAAAGAAGAATGAGAGGAAACACCAATGCTAATGGATAGAGACAAAACATCTTCAAAAAATAACTCTCAGTCCAAGTCCTTTGACAAGTTCAGTTATATTCAGTTTCATAATATTATTCTTAAGCACCGGTAAGGATCTCAGTATTGAGTCCAAATAAAATAAAAGCTAGATATCTAAACAGATACATAAGCTACCACAGAAGCAGTGTTTGATTGCTGTTGTAGGTGACAAGTATTTGTCAGGCACATATGAAAACTTGCATAAAAATTTAGGGTTTAAAATTGTCTTCACAAGTTTGCCTTAAAAGCTGTGTCTTACCAATATTCACTCACTGCTTCACTGCTTTTAGAAAGAAAAATTCTTTCTGTGTTCTGAGAATGCAGTATATCAACAATTATCTCAATGCATCTTTTCAGGGCTACTCAGACATTTCTTAAGTTTAGCTAACTTAATTAGCTAACTGGTTCAGCTAATTTCTCTTCTTATTTTGGAAGGCCACTAGGATAAGAAAATAAATTGTTAAATTGCTGTTAATCCATTCTACTATTAACACAGAATTATATTTTTCCATTTTGAAAACTTCAACTCCATATTTATTGGTTTTGGGACTCCTGCATTCAGGATCATCCATCTCCATCTCCATTTATGAGCAATTCTCTGCTCTGGTCCATTCACAATTTATATTGCCCTCTCCAAATGCAGGTGCTGGCTGCAGCTGGGCAACAGAAGACAATGCCAATACAATACAGCTCTCTCTCAGATATTACTAATCTCTGTAAAAAGGACACCTAGAGTAACAAATAATTATTCATGCAGGCAGTTGTTGCTCTCTATCAGAACGAGCTCTATCTAGTCTCTGCTCTGTGGCTGAGGCACTGCCAACTACACAGTGTCCAGGAAACAGGACACAGATTCTGTGTGTCAGTGCTGATCTGGGGAGTGGTGAGATCCTAAACTCCATTGTGATTTCTGAGCACTTTTGCCATTCTCTGCACTGCACTTCACATTTGAGAGGAAGCTCCAGGTAATTTCAGCCAGCTTTTTCATCTGTGACCGCAGAAACCAAGAAGGAATTCTAGACCCTCTATCCCATACATAAAGATTTAGTGTCACAAGCAGCCATAAAGCATGCTGGAAGTCTATTTGAGATCACAAAAAGAGTACCACAGATATTTCTCTACTGTGTAGAGCACTGAAATAACTTCTGCATCATGTTCACACAACTGTTCCATACTGCACTTACGTTGCAAGTGTGCTTTTACTTCATTTTCTATTGTCTAAAGGTATTTTCTTCTTTTTGCTTTACTTTATTCTAGTGAAAGCTCCTAAGTGTCCATATATCTTACAGATTGTTTTTTTTCCTCAGTGATCAAAATGCATATTTTGGAGCAGATAGCCAAGACTTCCAAATATCTGTATGCAGTTAGAACTAATTAGAATGAGAGTTGGAAAAAAAGGGAAAGCCTTTTTCATTTCATCATGATTCAAATTACTACACTTAAGAAAAAAGTCAATGTACATGAATTCAGACTCCTCTTCAATCTAGCTAGGCCTTTACAATACAGACAAACTATAGGATTTTAGACCACATAAAAAGGACCAGCAGCTTAGGTGGTACTTAGCTTCCCTTGTGCACAAGGGAAAAAAAAAAAAGTGCACACAAAATGTTGATTAGGGTTCATAATTATAGAGGAAAAAATTATGATGATTAGGATATCCTGCCTCCACCCTATCACGTAACTCTGCTTGCCTACCTAAACAAATAAAGTGTTGTATGATTTACAGTTCTCAATGCTAATTAGCCTTCTCTTGATCTTTCCTTTCAAACTCTAAAAACTGTTTTAAAACATTTTAAAATTCATTATTGTTTGATTCTCTAGAGATACAGAGTAAAACGACACTGTGTAAACTTTGGAAGTAAGAAAATGTGTCAATTATTTAAAATGCTCTATCAGCCAGAAACTTGTTAAATATTCAAATACTCTTTCAAGAGTATAGACAAGTGTTTCATATAAACTGCGCTGAAATGTTTACAAGTGACATCTCATCTAGTCAAAATACAATGAAAAGCATTTGTAAGGGTGTGTGAGGGAGAGATAGGGAGTTATAAAAATGCAGTTCTTAAATAAATTATATTTTAATTGATGTGAATTTGGCAATACTTAATATGCTTATGACAGTCTAAAACTTTTTAATTGGTCTGATTTAAGATCAGATTCCCAGACTGTCTGGGTTTTGAGGAGAGAAAAAACAATTACTTTACGATGAAGCTTTAGGGATAAGTGTTGATAAAAAAAAAGTTTCCCTGCAGCAGAGTAATTTGTGTTTCTGGCTTTATTACCAACTGCCCTAAGATCCAGAATATTCATTGTGATTTTTAGAAGCAGGCTGAAGAGACAGGTGTTTTGCAACACAATGTTATGCTTCAAAAGTTTCTCAAAATTGTTTTCTTGGTAACTAGTGACAACACAGACATGGAATATGTGTCCACCAAAATATCACCTCTTCTTTTTGTTAGTAGTGAGTTGGTAGTCTTTGTAAAACAGCATTTAGTTGCTCCCCAGGATGAATAAAGTTATCACCTATTACTGCAGAATAGTGAAAGAAATGCCTCAGAAAACTCATGAATTTTCACTTTATTAAACAGATTCCTGTCCCTTACAAAAAGTAGTAATTTGAAAAGGTTAGGTCAGAAGCAAATCAAATAAATTGAACAATTTAACCCTGGCTAGAGATTTTACTGTTCTCTTTACAATGATTTTGGTCATTCACTACACAGGTTCAATGTGTAGAGAAGATTTAACAGACCCAACTTTCCCCACCATCAAATTTAGACTCTACAGTATCATGGTTTCCAAACCACTGTTTGGATATAAAGGAAAGAAAGGTAATTTTCAGCATCTACTCAAATGCAAGATGTTAACACATTTCAGATGTTAAAGATGTTAACACTAGGTAGAAGAACATCAGTGATAGATGTCGTGAGTATCCAGATGTCCTGACAAAAGTAAGACCTTTCAAACTGCACTTCTTAGCCTGAAAGCAGCTTGTTTCACACAGAAGTGGTGGTAGTTCTCAGATGCAGAAGATATAAATCTTTTTCTTTACAAGCTCCAGTTCAATTTCAGGCTGCCTAAAACCACACAGCTCTAATTGCTTCAATGATTTCACAATACATTATTCTTGAATTCCTTAAAGAATCTCCTGTGAACCCAAACACTTTTAATCCAGTAACATACTAGCTCAATTTTTATACTTGCAGGATAGCAAGTTTAACTTGCTATTCCAGGGCTGCTAAATTTTGATCCAGTTTCTGAAGTTAAAATTTCAAATCAAAGCCTTATATTTATCACTTAATAGAAACTGTACTTTGAACATTCTAGGCTTTTTTGTCATTTGAAAAAATAAACTGTCCTAGAAATCCATCCCGCTTCAACAGTGCAAAACAATAGAAAATTAATCTTTCTGTGCCTCAAAAACATCTGTCTCTGTTATATTTTAAAGGGGATAGCAGAATCTTTTTGGGTTTGCTATAAAAACCAATCTTACATTTTACATGCAATGTCTCTAGCATCATTATATATGCTTGTGAAATTTTTAGAGCAATATAGCATCATGTAAATTCTTTTTTTACTACTACACTAATAAGGTTTTTGACCTATTAGCTAACTGAGAAAGAGCTAACTAGCTGAGTATCAAATCTACCTAATACTTCATAACTTGCAAAGATGGCTGATTACAATCATCTTGTGCACAAACCAAAACTAATTACTGGACTGAGTATTTAAGGAAACAACTACTGAAGAGTGGTTAAGTAGAAAAAAGACTTAGCCCTTCCTGTGTTTTTTATCTTTATTGCTATCCAAGTCAGCATTTAAGCAGGACACTGCCAAAGCATTTAATAGTACAGGTACAGCCTAATCAAACACATAGTGTGAATGAAACATTAAAAGACATTAAAATTATTTAATCACTAAAATGAGAGCTTCTGTCCAATAGAGGAAGGTAGATGTTTCAGGTCTGATGATTTGATTATCTTTACTGTATATTTCTGGCCTTAATTCAAAAATTTATTATTTCAGTATCAGATGAAATAATCTGAAGGGGAATAGACATCCTCTTCAACTTAGTTTGTTTTGGCATAGCATTCAATAAAAGACTTTCATTTAAGTATCATGTGATTTGATAAAACAAGTTGCAGTTACTGCACAAAACATGCTATCATTCTCACTCATTAAATCCAGGCAATAACCTTTGCTTTTCATATACCCACAGATTGCTGTCATGGCTCGGTAGAAAGTGTAATGCCATGCAGAGCAAACCACTTTTCTCCTTCCAACACTATGGATACCAATAAGCTTTTATTTGAAGAAAATCAGTCTTCTTCTAGACTCTCTGCATTAATGCTTTTAAAATATTTCACTTGTGTTGAACAATGAACAGGAACAGCCAATATTTTAGGTTTTATGGATTGGCATCATTTTAGCCTGTGCTCTTCTCACTAGCAGCAAGAAGGATTAGAGTGAAAACACTGTAAACCAAGACTGAAAGAACTAAAATTCATGGGAATGAGCTGGAACAAGAAGCATTGTTCAGCCAACATAACATTCTTCAAATACATCAGGGCAGATGCCTTTGAGATTTTTTATAAAATTTAGATTATTCTAGAATGGAAAAATAAACTGCAATATCATTTTTAACGAGATTGTAAAGAAGACATAAATCAACAAGATTTCAGTTTCAGAAAAGTGATTTCTAGAAGAATGAACAGCAGAACACTAGAACTAACTGTCTAGGGATGCTGGAGTTCTGTGCCCAGACAGATCTTAAATATTCATCAGAGAAGACATATATAAATGATATGTTGGGGTAAAAGAACATGCTAAACTGCTGACATGCTTTGAAGGCCTAATTTCTACGTCTTTCTATGCTGTTATAGAAGAAATTCCTCTAAAAATAAAGACTGCTTCTGACTCTGTTGCAAGTAGCAGAAAACAAGTTTTACTGGTCACCAAAGCAATAAACCTAATTTACTGCTGTAAAATTTATTCAGGTTCAGCCCTGGAAGTTGATTTATCAGATTGTTTTTCTAGTTATTTTTACCATGTGTCCATTTGCACCATTTGTAACACAAACTCCATATAGCAATGGAGTTTGTGTTACTGTACATATAACAATTTGCAACTCCATATAACAATTTGCTGAGAGGGCCTCTAGGTCTGGCAATATTTAGATATATCTTCTGTTACCTTCTGGAGAACGTAGTCAAGAAAAAAAGAAAAGTATCAAAGCAACTTCTATTTATATAGACTCCTGCTGCTAATAGATGAGCTCCCTTTTTCTCGGTGATCAGACAAGGTTCAAGACACTACTTTTAATATACTTCCATTTATTCTAGTATCTTCTCTGAAACAATATTTCACAGACAAAAAAAATTAAAACCAAATGTTTTATTTTCCTTCTATTGATTACTGACTGCAAATTTAAACAGTATTAAAACAATACAGCAACTCCCCTATTATTTAAAAGAATCAGTGTGTATCAACAAGTTGCAATTACAAGAGGAATAAAAACATTATATGGATGTGAAATTACTTCCAAATTTTATACTACAAAACAAGAAAATTCAAAGTAAAATTTACCCTGAAAAGAAATCTAAGCACATAAAGGAAAAAAATACACAGTAGAGCACTGAAGTAACTTCTGCATCATGTTCACACAACTGTTCCATACTGCACTTACGTTGCAAGTGTGCTTTTACTTCATTTTCTATTGTCTAAAGGTATTTTCTTCTTTTTGCTTTACTTTATTCTAGTGAAAGCTCCTAAGTGTCCATATATCTTACAGAATGTATCATAAAACTATTTGACAGAGTCAAAAAGAAACTGAAAACAACATTTGAATCCTATAGAAAACTATATCAAATAGAAGGGGGTAATATTTATCTCTATAAACCCATATGTTGTTGAAAGAATAAAACCCTTCATATTCCAGAAATAGTACCAGAAGTATGTACAGGCTAAATGCAATTGGAAGAACACAGTAAAGCTCAAAAAGAGCTAAGAATGGAGTTAACGTTAATCTAAGTAAAAATGTTATGTATTATAAAACGCTATCCAAATTGTGGCTATTGCACAAGTTTATATGGGATCAGAAATTCAGATTAAAAAAAATATTACATGTGATCTACAAGAGCAAGCTTCTGTATTGATATATATTTGCCATATCATTCAATATTATTTTTCATAATAAATTAATAATACGTAAATATATACTGTTGATACTAAGACGTTTTATGCCTTTAATTTTTTCTTAAACCACCATAACTAATTAACTGTGGTTTTGGATGCACTGACTGGAGACTCATCATTTCATTCAAGACTTATTAAAATCAGTGGCAAACTCTTCTTGGATTACCAATATATACAATAGGACTAGTTTCAAGATCCTCTTCCAAAATCTAAAATTAAATCTTTACTTTTCTATCACTATCCTCAACCTTTACAACACCACAGATGGCTTTAAAGTATATCTTACAAGATGAAACATAGAACATCTGCTGAAAACACTTTGAGGACATGAAAGAAAACTATTTTTTCAAGTCTTTAATTTTTAATATAGAACAGGTTACCTAAAAAAAACCTTGAGAGATTTTCATAGGACCAAACTATACATTTTTCCCATGTTCAATACATGTTTTTTCCATTAAATCAGTGTTTGGTATTGTAATTTGTCTTTAAACAGTGCTTACAGAGATAACATTAAAAGTTGCCATGTAACAAATGAGATTTCCTCTTATTGTGAAGAAGAAAACACTCCCTCTTAGTCACAGTTAATGGAGAAGAGGGGGGAGCAGAGTTGCAGGCCTGTTTCTTTATTTAGTTGTGGTTGCCAAATTGGACCACATTCACATTCATCAAGTATTTCAAGCCAGTTCCTTTCTTAAAGTGTTTCAAGTGTTTCATTTTTTGAGTATAGTTTAATTACAAGAGAGGCAGATTAATGCTGAAAATTAATTGCAGCTTTGAATTGAAAGCTCCACTTCAATGTAACATCCACTTTAAAAAAATTTAAAATAACCTGAAAACATGAATTTATATTAGTTAAAAATAAACTTCTAATGATATACATAGTTCTAAAAGTTCATCCATAAAAGATACCAGTTTAGTAATTTACATTATATTTAGATATTCTAAAGAGAAACCCCCATCACACTCAATGTTATAAACATTAGCACTGGAATGTTTCACTGGTAGAAGGCAATTTACAATATAATATTGATTCAACTTACAAAACACAGCTTCAAATTCTCTGTCCTTTCATTATATTAATCAAAATTTTCATAAGAATAAAAAAAGAACCTAAAGCTCCTAGGACAGCAGCAACACTACAGTTAGCTATAACCATCCACTTAAGAATTTGATGGAATTATATTAAAAAGAAATGTACTGGGGAAAATGAAACATTAGTGCCGTCTTTACATAGTTGCTAAAACTCGTACTTTCAAGCTTACTTCTAATTCAAGTGATAAATATTGCTATTTCTGTTCTGAGTATTTTCATTGCCAAAGAAAAACACCAGGGCCTGTTAACAAAAATACAGTGCCCACTACAAACCTCCTCATCTAACACCTCCTGTTATTTCCTCATTTATCTAAGCATTAACCTACCTGCAGCTGCTTTCAGAGGTAAGCAATCTGTACCCCCTCCTGATAAGAAGGGTCGCATGTGGTCAAGACTATTTTCTCTCAGCTTGCCTGCAACTGCTCTGCTCTTAAACCGAAATTTGCAAACTCATGTTTGATTGGGAACAAAGAATTTTGTGCCAAAACATTGGGAGAAAGATGTGGCCATTTTTATCATTTGGAGTCATAAAGGCAGCAGCTTCTCCAAGCTCATATAACTCACATAGCTGTGAGGTTTTACAGCCTCATCATATACGTTTCTAAAAGAGTCTACCAATATTTTCAGAAGGGAAACCAACTGTCATTAAACCAACTGCCTTTATATTCCTGATTTTTGGCTTCCATTTGTAAATTGCTTATGCTGTCTATTTTGGCCAGTAAGGGGCTGCAAAGCAGTACCATATGTAAATATATAACGTACTACCAAAAGTTACAAAACTCACTTGGTCTGATGACCCAGCAAAGGGGAAAAAATAAAAAGAAAAAAGGATCATATACCGCTTCTCTTTGACTCAGATAAGCCAATGCTTTCAAAGCATTTTTTTGCTTTGTTGTCCCCAGCTCCAGCCAGGATTTCACTTTGAAGGGTGAGCTTTGATTTCTGGAGTACCCTTAAGGAAAAGACAAGCTTTGGGTAAAGGGAAGGGGGCTATGAAACTCTGGTCATTCACAATCAAAAGCTGACAAAGAAATCCTGATGAAAACAGCTTCCTTAGATACCTCCTTCATACAGTTCTGAAAAATACCTTCCTCCTCAAGTAGCTGCATATAATATTATCATATTAAGAATATTATTGTTAATGTTGTTGGAGAAAATTTTTTAATGAAATCAACATATTATATATCCATCTATTTCATATGATCCACACAAAATTTAAATTACACTACACACAGCAGTGTGTGTATTTTTGTTCCTAAGTTTCAGTCATTTATTATTTCTAACAACCAGAAAGAACCCCTTCAAAGCTTTCATCAACTGGACAGCCTGCTGTTTTCTTTGGAATCAGATTCAAAGGACATCCCTTGGCACATAATCCATGACAAGCTCTGGCTAATCCGTCAACAAGGCAACCCAAGTGAAAATGAAGCCCCACTGTCCTCACACTGCACCGTGATACCTGCGGGTTAGAACCTGGGGTTGGTCTATTGCACTCCCTGTGCATCACTTAAACATAATAAGAGGCTGCATCTGACTTAAGAAAACATGTGAGGCGGGCAAAAAGTATATTTCTAAACCTTGGGAAGTATCAATTTTCCTTTAAATACAATCCCAATGTTGTATGGGTATATGATAGGATTTTACACAGTTACGTTGTTTGGTTTTTTTTTTTATTACTTCGATCAAACCCTATTATTCTGTGTTTATCTAGCAGAAAAAAATGCAAAAGAGGATGCACAGAATTAAATGACATACAAGTGCCAGGGAACCTTGCTCTCAAACTTGTGGGAGTGATTTGTGTTGTGTTAATATGCTTCATGGTATGGATTTTTGTATGCTTCTAACCTTTTGTGTGAGAAGATCTGGTGAGAAAACCCAGCATTGCTATCAGGAAAATCCAGCATTGTTTTCTTATCAGTTGATCTGGGTTTGGCTTCTGAAACTGAAAGACAATTTTTCTCAACATTACATACATTTGTCAAGTGAGCTTTGTGTTCCTATTGCTAAACTTAGAAAATTCCTCTGTGCTCCAGAATGCGTGCCCTAAACTGGAAAAGAATAGACAGGATGAAGACCTTATTTTTTAATATAAAAAATCTACTTCATTTTACCATAATCTTGATCTTAGTATATTAATATCCATTTATAAACCAACATAGAATAAATTCACACCTTTTTGCCCATGAACAAATCACTGAGGCCTATGCAGTAAGAATGAGTAAGCTTTTTTAAAAATAGCATTAGGTGTGTCAGGAGGCCAAACATAGCACATTAAAGGTTTCATACATAAAATGTGTAGATAGATGCAAACTTATGTACCATATGAAGAGAGCTCTTGTTCTACTAGTACCTCAGACCTGCAAATTTGACACATTTAAAGACTATTGTAAGATTTCCCTAATTCCTGGAGCTAAACCATGGCAACACACATACTCCCTGCTTTTAGTTATAAAAATCTTCCATGTTCACATTTTCTGAGTATATCTCTATTCTATCTGCAAATTATTTGGATTTTCCCCTTCTTCAATTTTGTTAAATATATTCTCTTTGCAATAGTTTTCCCAGAATTTCTCTCTTTCAGTGCTAATAGTTAAACAATTTATTTCAGTGGCAAGGTGTTTAAGTGATCAGATGTGACAAGTTCTCACCCATTCATTTGTCTTGCTGCTTCTTCAGCTTTACCACCATAACTAGTGCAACTGGTCTTTGACAAATAACCATTAAATTATCTGGTTAAAAGGACCTACCTTTTAAGGTAAGGGGCACAACACAGCCAAGGACAAGCAGAGATGGTGATAAAAAAAATGAGATTGAATGTAATCTGCACAAACTAATCTTCTGGTGGAAAGCTGAATTAAATCTCAGAATTACAAAACAGATTCTATATCAGAAAATATGTATTAAGAACCAAAACTGCAAATTTTACTTCTATAATCCCAATAACCAAAGCAATGCACATTTTCTTCTGATGGAGGTTATAAGCATTTGCACTCAAATATTTTTATTTCACTTTTTTTTTGCGTTGAATAAGAACAATTTTAGAGGTAATAGAAGACAAATGTTGATAACATTTTGCTTAAAGAAGTGACCAAGATAATGGCACAAAGAAAAAGTAACAAATCACAAGACTCAGACAACTGTTGACATGGCTCAGATTATTACAGAAATGACCAGCATCAGAAAGAGACAGAAAGGAGGGCAAGAGGAAAAAAAACCAGCATATTGGTATAATTACCAAACCAGTGAAATCCAAGTACTTTGTATCTTCATGCTTAATATAATCTAAACTTTGCCATACTACAAAATCCTCCTTCTCTTATATAAGGTTTTGAGTTACAGCTGAGCTATAGATCATACCAGAGAAGAAAAAAAATTATATTTTTTTTCTTTAGTTCCTTTATCTTTAGGAGAACAGTAGATATTTTAAAAGAAAAAGAAGAGAACTATCTGGAAACTTCCTTCTCCCAGTCACTGGAAAGGAAAGGTATTTTATTTTAGTTCATTTTTTATGTGCTTCGTGTGTCTGATCCCAGCTGAACAGTGTGCCTGCAGACAAGTGTGCACAATGAATAATCTGAAGTGTAACAATTACATGCACCACGTGATGCTTTGTCTGATGCACATTTATCACAGGTGAAATTATGCCATTGATTAAATCAATTTCCTTTTGCAAACAGTAAAAGTTTGATAGAGAATAAGCACACCACCCCTGACATTTGGGGTTTTTATTTCTTTTTTTGACAGTTATAAAAATTTTTTTTGTCTTAAATTTTTACAAGTTTGTTTACTTTTTCTGAGAACCCCTCCTGCAAGTTACTTACAAAAACATAGAGCAAGCCCCACTAAGCAGTTTTATGTTTCTGGAATGTTAGCTTTTATCTCCTGGATTTTAATGCCTCTTGTCCTCACAGATCTCATTAGCATATAATTTACCCAGCAGTCTTTAATGAATGTATTTGTAATCTTAAATACCCATTCAGAAGTTGATAAAACTATTCCAGTAGTAGCAGCAGCAGTTACATTTGCAACAACTACCAGCATTAGTAGCTGACACTCTTAATTTGCCACACTTCAATACATTTAAAGATATACATACTGCATAGAAGGTTCTGCTCTAACCTGAATTCTCTGGAGGTCCATCCAAAGCTACTGTTTACCTCTACAATGGCCCACTTTTCTTATTAAATTACATTTTCCTCTGAACACTGCAGCAGAGAGATGAGGAACCAAGAATAAATATGGACTAGTATTTCAAACACCTCTCATTCAAGATTACTTTGTTCCAAAGTTTGAAAGTGTTTGAATTAACTTCATATAATGTGAAAGCACAGTTGCTATGACTGTTTTTGTACCCATGTTTGTTTTACACTAAATCCAAACCAACTGACAGAATTAATCTTGGCTTATGTGTATATATATTCATTAAATAAGAAATAAAGTATACCCTATGTATATTTCAGTTGGCAAATAACAATTTTCACCTAAACATAGTGAAGTTTCTGGGGAGATCACCAGTTTGTTCAAAAGCTTTCCATGTTTTTGCAGCTGACACTACTTCTGTCTACCCACATAAAGAAATTTCCCATATCAAGGGATTTCAGTTTTGGCACAAGAAAAGAGGCTTACATTAATATCTATACTTGGGGTCTTTCTCTCTCTGTACCAAGATCATAAATCTATAAATTTTAAGCTACAATGTAACATCAAAATTCAAGCATCCTTACAAAAACAGAATGCAGGAGCTTTTAATTGACATACACTGTGGTGGGTTGACCCCAACCAGCAGCTGAACTCCTATCCAGTTGTTTGATTACTCGCTCCAGCGGGGTAGGGAGGGAGAAGAACAAAAGTGAGAAAAACTCATGGGAGAAGATAAGGACAGTTTAAAAAGCAAAGAAAACCAAAACCTAATAAAAAACCCCCAAGTGATGCAAAGGCAATCCCTCACCACCTCCCACGAGCAGACCTGCTGTCCAGCCAGTCCTACAGAGAAGGTTACCTTGGGAGAGCTATCAGCTGCCAATTTTATTGCTGAACCTGGTGTTATATGGCATGGAATAGCTCTGTGGCCAGTTCCAATCAGCTGTCCCAGCGCTGACCCCTCCCAGTTTCTTGCCCATCCTCAACCTGCTCCCTGTGGGGACAAGGTGAGAAGCAGAGAAGGCTTTTCACTTTGCGCACAAATAAGCGATAGCAAGAGTATCGGTGTAAGATATCAGTGATATCAGCACAGTTTTGGTCACAATCTAGAACACAGCACCATATGGGCTACATGAAGAAAATTAATTCCATCCCATGAGACCTCACACAAATACTAAGAATGAACAAAAGGTGTGTTTAACTACAACAAGAAATAAAAAGTATGAGTTTAGAAAACAGACTTGACAGTACATTTGTCTGAGTATTCATAGAATCAGTCATAGAATATCGGGCCAGGGTGGGACCTCCCACATTGTTTGAAACTTAGTTACAAGTTCTTTCAAAAACTATTTTACTACTGATGTACCTACAAGAATAAGGTAATTTAAGAAAAACGGTTCTTCTAAATTTAACACATTTAATTAGGCTCGTCTCAGGCCTTTTCTAAAGTCTGGCCTGGGAGCTGTCATTTGGGTCTTGTTAATAGGAAAATTAGTCAAAATGGCAGTTAAGAGCTGTGATGCAAATTAATCAAGTCCTAACATAAATCTACTCCAGTGAAATGTTTAATCTAAATCAGCCACAGGATTAGGTTACTTTGTTTCCACTGACATTTGTATACTTCATCAAAGGAAGTGCTTATAATGTACAATCATCTTTTATTTTAAAATTTAAAGCCCATGAAAAGTAAATGACTGGCAGCAGGAAAAGAGGACACAATACAAACCTCCTGTCCCACCAGTAACCTCTATCACGAGTTACTACTACTACCTTTTGCAGATGCCAGAGTGAGTTTATTCTTCACGGTCTTTCATCCCAAAACAGTGCCCAAATACACATGCAGAACAAAGGAGGAAAACATGAGTGGCTGTATAACAGGCATTTAAATCTGAAAGCCCCTGAGCCAGCTGAAACTAGCCATAATGCCATTCTGGTAAGATCTAACCCATTCTTCAATGTATAACAGGTTTGTGGAAAGAACCTTGGCTTGATTAAACCAAGAAAAGCATATCTCTATCACAGTGAATATTAAAATTATGTTTCCTTGGGAAAAAAAAAAAAGGCAATTTGTCAATATAACTTAGATTTTTCAGAAAAAAAAATCTTGAAAGTAAATTGGTTTTGGCCACTTAACATTACAAGCAACGATTTCTGATCAACAGTGTGTCAGGTTTCTTCCTGTTTCCTAAATATAACAGAGAACATGTGCAAGCACAGCTGGCTCCTGACAGAAAACCGAGCAGGTTCTACATCAAACTGAGAAGGCAGACAGCACCAGGAAGGACACAACAATCTAGCCAAGCTAACAGGCAGGACTAATGTACACACAGCCACTGAACATACCAGTGCTTTCATCACAACCAGAAACCATAACCATGGTTATGCAGAAATTTCATATCCATGACAGCTACAAGATCACTAAAATGTGCTTTCTTTTTTCCTAGACTTGAAAACCTTTAGAAAGTAAATAACTTTGTATCAGCCTTGAAACTTTAAGTAATGAATACAGAACTGCATAATTTCTAGATGCCAATGCTTTTCTTCCATGAGAAGGTTTTGAATTAGATAAATTTGATACAACAAAACACATCAAATAGAGTTGTAAATTTCCTTACCAGCAAGGATGACTACTGAAATAGACACTAGAACAAACTTACAATATTTCCCATCAAGCTTCAAAAAACACAGAGCGGTAACAATTAAAACACCAAGCCATAAGTGCAAACAGGCCTCTATTCTCAGGTCAGCACAGAGGTTTTAACTGTCCTTAAGCTTCTGCAACTAACTCCAGGGCCTCTCACATTATTCAGAGATACCAAAAACATTAAGTTATATAACCCTTGCTGCTGAACAGCTTCAGTTTGCCTCTTAGCACAGGGTGCAACCCACAGGAAGTGCGAGTGAGGCTCAGACGAGGTCAGTAGCAAGACCCCAGTGAGTTGCAACAAAACAGAATTTCATTATTTCATCCTTTTTTGTTCCAGAAGTCAGGCATGAGAGTCATTCATTGCTTTTCTGTAGTCTTTCCCCACAATTATGAAGAAGCAAATAAAGAAAGGGACTTTAATTTATTCAATCATTACCTGTAAATTTGGTAAGTAGAAATTTAGGTGATTAGGCTGTACCATTTCTGCTTAGCACTAGAAACATCAGCTTGCTTAAAGAATACAAATAGACACCTTTTTTCTTTTTTTAATTTGAGCAGGAATAGGTATGACAAAATTACATCCAAAGAGAAATAAGACTGTTAGGGACAGAGATGGGTAAACTATATAACTAAGGCATTTTGATTTCAAAGTAGGCTTCGACAGAAAAATCTGGCATGATTTTATGGAGTGCTGTATGTAAAAAATCAAGTAATTAAATTATACCGTGGCAGCAGAATGTGCATCTAATTAATCTTCAGCTGGAGGTGGCTAAACCTCCTCTCCCACTCTATTCCCTTCTTACTGAAAAGGAAACATCTCAGCCTCACTAGCTTTCTTCTGTGATTCTCTACCACCTAGATTTACTTAATTATCACTTAACCTCTTGTCAGAAACAGCTCAGTCATTCCTATGGAAGGAATTTGCCATTTCTCTGTATAGGCAATCATTTCTGTAACTCATATGATCATCTTAGCCCTATCCAGTTTGTATTGTATTTTTGCCTTTTTAAAGAAAAGTATCACCCATTTATTGGAAGAATAGAGGGGAGAAAGCATACATGCATTATCTGAACAAATATCTTCATGAGAGGATATTAGAATACCATTATTGCAACATAACTGATACAGTAGGCTTTTATTTCATGCTTGTCAAGATCTAGCAGTGTAGGTCCTTGTCTTAATCATCTTCCACAATCATCTTCCATCCACCTTACCTTCCCACTTTGAGGACAGACACTTGCCCCTAATGCCATCCCATTCAAACTCTTAATTACACAAATGGTCACTTTCTTGCCATTATTAGGGTCAATATGGAGCTGGGGTCACACAAATCTTAGTAGAGCTCTCTGAGCTAGATCAGGTATGTGAATGATTCCTCCATAGGCACACACTTACAGAAAGAGGTTATTATCAGGCAGGAATAACATCTATGAAGCACACAATAGCTGATAATTTTCACACAATAATAGTTCTTCTACTGCCAGCATGTCTTGGCTGGCATCTATGGGAAAAGGAAAATATTCTTTAACATCAGGATATTCCAGTGCAGGACAGTAACATAAAACACAGTCGCTCTGAACACACAGCTAGTGACAGAATGCAAAAAGTCTTCCAAAGGCTTGGTATGGACAAAAGTGTAGGATTATTTTTAAAATGGGGAAATAAACTATTCTGGTTTTCTACAAAAATTATTAGATTTTGTTTAGTTTTTCACTTTTTTTTCTGTAGGACGGTTAGTGACAAGAAAACCTACAACACTGTTGTAGTTAATAAATAAATAAAGAAAAAAATGAAAAGGTTTTTGTGAGAAAAAGAGGAGGGGGAAAACCAGATATCTTTACTCAGCAAAAGCTGAGAAGCAGTCCATGCTAGCTGACTTCCAGCTAGCTCTAATTCTGAATTATGCTCTAATTTTGAATTATGTGTCACTCAGAGCACTGATTTATTAGGACTAGATTTATTGCAAGCAACTATTTGAGACCGTATTTTCCACTTCAAATACTGCCCCAAACATTTACAAGAACACACAGTCTACACAAGTGTTTATTCATCCACATTTTTCAACATGCCATAATAAAAGTACTCTATTGTTATTTCCAGAGTCATAACATTTTCTGTTAAACTTGCAAAAGCAGACAGCTTCAAGCTGTAGCCAAGAAACCCAGAGCTCCTTGTTGATTTACCTGACTTTCCTATCCAAGTTCATGAGACAAAAAGGCACATGCCAAAGGAACACCTAGTCAAATACTTGATTACCTTTTCTCAGAATGAACAAAATGACTGGGAACAGTAAATAAATAAACCAAGTATATAGTGAGGTTTTTCCTGAATACTCCCCCATTCTCTAGATAACTTGAAACTTAGTGACTTCCTGAGTCAGAGGGAGCCATCTTTGCCTTTGATTTTTTTTTCAGTGAACTTAGTCAGCCTACTATTCAGACTACACAAATTTTTATAATAAAACCAGCATTCAGTTAGCTCATAGGGTGAGGCATAATGAATCACAGTTTTCTACTGGTAAATTTTTAGTTTTGGTTTGTTTTTATTTTTAACCTTGGTACTGATATAAGTCCTACTATCATTAGATTTCATGTTTTGAAATCAGTTGTACGACTTTTTGAAGTCGGTTGTATGACTTGTTACTACAAAAGTGCTATTTAATAAAAAACCCATCAGCAGTTGCAATATCTAATAATCTCTTTTAAAAAAATAGTGGAATTAAGATGTTGGTTTAACTGCAGTACCTCCAACTCTTATCCATCAAGATGTCTTTGGCATCAGCTCTTCTATGGCTTACTTTACCCTCCCTGCTACAAAACCCATTTACTTTAAAAAAAAAAAAAAAAAGAATCCAGATAATTCAGCAGTAAAACACATGTGCATACACACACACTAGAATTGTGATGCAGGACACAACACACTAAAATAATTTTTCTCTTTTTATCTGCCTTGCCTACTTTCTAAAATTACTGACTGTAGCTCATACATACTTACTATTCAGTGCATGAAAAACAAGTGCAGAGCATATTATTTCATAGAGTGCCATGTTGCACAAGTGAAAAAAAGACTGTGAGTATACATATATGTGTGTATATATATATATATATATGTATCTGGCTTTTGTCAGTCACACAAAACACTTCTGTCAATGAAAAAACTGATCCCACTTGAATGCCTTCCCCTTTCCAGCCCCTCTCTCTCCACAGCAGAGGGCAGCTATAAGAAGACACCATTCCACCACTTCCAGCAACAGAAGAGCTTTTGAGGACAGAACTATTGACGTCACTGAACCAGGCCTCACAGCTAGCCTCTGGAAAAAAGGAAAACAACATTCTTACTCTGTAAACTGGACAACATTTATTTCTAAGAACAAAGCACACCCATTGTGAGTAAGAGAAAGAAAGGAGTTGCTTTCACAGTCAAAACTCCTGAAAGGAAAACACAGCTGCACCTGCAAGTTTTCTTTACTGCAGCACAAGCATTGCCCTTCACTTTCTTAAGGACTGCCAAGAAGCTGAAGGTGCAAAATAAGCTGAATTCTTGTGCCCTTGTGCATGAGGAAGAACAATACTGGGTTTTTTTACTCCTTTCTTTCTGGTTTTTTTTGGGTTTTTTTTGGTTTTTTTTTTGTTTTTAAGGACAAATCTGATGTAAATAATCCTGGGTGCTCTTGCTATCCCAACTTGTTTTGTTCCAGTCAGGTTAAAAACCGCAGGCAACAGAAAAGGATCCTGATTAAAGTGAGTTAGGAATTATTACAACAAATACTGCCTCTCTGCAAGGTAGTAAGAGGTGAGTACAATATACAGACATGTTCTGTATTGTGCTCTGTGCTTATGCTACAGCCATACTCTCTCCAGCATGTAGCCAGGTCATGTTCTTTGCCTAAAAGCTTCTTGGCAAACCATCTGAAGTTGATTTAGATTCCTTTCGCCTCTGCAGGAGACTCAGCCAAAAAGGTGTAATGACGTAAAAGGTTCAAATGCTGCCTAGAGAAGGGAATGACTTTAAATTAAAAGGTCAAGCCAGAAGAAAGAAAAAAAAAAAAAATCACACCAGACATTGTAAACACTCATGTCAAAGTACCTGAGGCTCCACGTCGAAGAAGCAGGTAAATTCAGAAAATATTGCTACATTCAGAAACTATTTCTGCACAATCTAAGCTGTAATGAAATTCCATTCTTTCCTGTCAGAATCCTTAAGCAAAGAAATAACACAGCTACCAGCTGCTCTCCTGAAATGCAGGAGGACCTTGCAAGTCTGAGCTCTCTTACGCCAGCAAAGTTTAACCAAATCAAATGCATGTCATGTGTTCTAGATCAACATATACAAACACAGCTGACAGGATGCATTTGAAGTCTGGATTGCACGAAGTTTACACCTGCACTTGAGTCTGGTTAAAACTTTTTGCTGCAGCTGCTTTATAGAACGGTGCATTTCAAAGGCAGCCAGAATTTTAAGAAAAGGTTAGGCTCACTTGTCCTCCCCATGGGTGGTCCTCTTCCTCTTCAGGCTGACACAGCGTGCTAACATTCAGTAGATTGTGTGATTTCATTCTTCCACCTCACCCCCTCCCTGGACGTTTTTCTTTTTTTCCACCTCCTCCTCCTTCTCCCTTCATTTTCTCCTGCCCCAAAATCAGCTGTATCCGGCTACAAACATGAATTCTTACAAACAGTGTACATTGCTCAGTGTATATTGTAAGCTCTCTGTGTTCCTACTGGCTGCTATTCCAAATGCAAGCCAAATCACTTAATTTAAGAATTACAACATCTGCATTTGTATACTGAAGCACTTTTTAGAAAGATAAAGCAGGAGGCCAAATTCTGAGCTCACTGATGCCACTGAATAATTTCACTGATGCTAAAAAGGGTTAGTATAAACTTTCCTCCAGTATCACAGAGATCAGAATTTCACCATTTGCTTTAGTTATGTGCTGATATTTTCTTCAAACAGATTATGAGAAAATGAAAATAATTGGTGCTCGCATTCCAAATATTTGATCCCTGCAAATGCTTGAGTGAATTCCATCTTCAGTGTGCCTTAATTTCTATGAAAAACTGCATTTTATTATTTCTCCATTCTCAAAGCTACATCTTTAATAGATAGGAAATTGCATGAATATCTCCCTACACTGGCCTTTTCAATTTACAAGAATAGTATTTACAATTCAAAAGAATAGCAGGAAATGTCTAATAGACTTAGCACTTGGTCTCTAGGAAACGAGAAATACCATGCTAATCACTGAAGGCTGCACCTTAACTATATTAAAGTGATTAAGCAAGCATGAGAAAGTGTACTTTTCTGTGGGCAGTAGTACTCTGAACAGAAAAACTACAGATATTTAAAGAAAAATATATCTGAAATACTTGTTCTTATCAGTTGTAAGCACATGGGCAAATCATTCTTGTGTTGCAGATATAAAAAGGATCAGTAAGCTTTGCTTGTAAAAATTTTTGGAACTGTCCTAGACATGTCCAAAACAAATCTTGAAGGTATTTATGATTATTTTTTTAGGAAAGGTTTTCTATATAAAATATATATTTTATAGGTAAAGTAAAACAAAATTTTAAAAAATAGATTAAAAAAGTTAGTACTTCAGTACTGCAAAAGTGAGTAACATTAATGCTGTGAATTGTAAACATTCAGACAAATGATGTTCCATTATTGTTTGTTCATTTGATTTTTAAAAGGCAGTAAGCTTGATTTGCAGGATGAAGGTTCCAAAAATGATTTTACAAACCCTAAACCAAACTAAGATTTAAAAAAAAAAATAATCCTAATAACAAATATATAAATTTTAAAATAATATAGCAAAGAATGTTAAACTTCAGCCCCACAAATCCAAGTAAAAGCTAAAGCCTCGATCAGATGCTGTCATTTTCATGCACTTTTCTCAATACTAACATGTATTTGACCAAATTAGTCCTGGAAATTTTCCTTTGCAGTCTAATTTTCTTCTGCTTGCTCTTAGTGGCACATACAGGACAGTATTAGCCTTCTCTAGACTCTAGTAATGAGCTAATATACACAGAAAATATAATCCTCAGTCTGAATGGGAAATTAATACCTTTGTCATTTACTTGCTTTGGAAACAAGGTAACAAAATAGTTTTTTATTCAAGACACAAAAACTCATTGAAGAACAGGTGCATAGAGAAGACCACCTAACAACACAGGCATGCCATGAACCTGATGTGCTTCAAAGGAATCTGTATCCATTATAATAAAAAAATTTAGACTATTTTAGTCCAAAGTAGACAGCTCAACCAGCCGGAGGCAGAAAGTATTGAGCATGTAACTGCTTTTGCTGTAATTTTCACTTAAACTGCAAATTTCAGTTTTCGTTTCAAGCAAATCAGCCCAAATACAAACAAGCTTGCATCACACAATTTTGTAAAAGGAAAACTGAATTTGGGATCAGGTACTATCAACTGAACTATAAGCACTATTTAAAAGTTCACAGCACCATGTTAAATAACATCCTTAGTGTAGAAAGGTATTTATGCCTTGGCAATATCTTGCAACCTAAAGTCAGGGGTAGCCCTGCCTTGGGCCGCCTGACTTCTTCTTACCCTTGAATTATTTAGGGATCCCACAACTTGATGATGATGTATTTTATTCTTGCACCAACACAGCAAGATGCTAAGACATAAGAATCACAGGATTGTTTAGGTTGAAAAGAACCTCTGGAGATCAGCCCCCAGTAAAATGTTGGTTTTTAGCAGTTTTAATGATGCAGGTATTACCCACACGTGGTTTGCCATTGTCAAAGCTTTAAAAATCAAAATATATCAACAGCAACACATTTAGTTTCCACCATTCTCATAAGCATGTGAACTAATTTTAAACCCAAGTCAGGTCTTTTCAGGTCTTAATAGGTGTATTTTAAAAAAGGCTCTTCACAGGTACAGTGCATAAATAAATAATTCTAATTCCTAACTACACTGTAAGGCATATACTCTTGGAGTGCTTATTCTACTAGTAGATGAGATTCAAGTTAGCACTCAGAAGGTAAGTTCTACTTTTACATGTTAGGGCAACTATGCAAACATATTTACATATTAGAGTAATTATAAAAACCAGTGGCTTCTTAAATTAAGCAGTAAGTCCTGAGCAGGTTATCTGCTTCATTCCTAGCTGACTCAAAGAAAGAATGGAACAGAGTCAGGCCCCAAACCTTGCCTTCAAAAAATAACACATTACAGCATTACTAGACTTCGTAAAATTCTGCTAGCTATAAAGCACCCCATGCCTTCTGGGAAGAAATGCAACTCACACTAGACCATTAATGCAATAACTTCCTAAATCATGGCATTTATCATTTTGACTCTTGCTAGAAAATCATATTTAACCCATGGTTTTGTGATTATCATTACAAAGAGGGAGGTTTAGCAATAACTTGTAACAAAAACCTGATGTTTCTGTTTCTTTAATCTTGATTATCATTTGCAATGAGTTTGAAGTTAATACAACTTGAACAAAATACACTAGATTCCTTTATAATGTAGAAATACCAAGAAACACTGCTATTCTGTTCTTACACATAATTTTTCACCGAGGGATCTCAAAATACTTAAAAGAAAAGGAAGGAAATGCCATTAAGCCATTTTACAGGTAGATAAATTTCAGAGATTTCAGTTTTTCTCTGCCTATTCCACATCCTCCTATGCAAGGAGAAACAATGGACACTATATTTAGAGGCAGCTTCCAAACTGTGGTCTGTGAGAACTCTGTAATTCACACAACCATATTCAAGAGTGGTTTTAGGGTGCCCTTTAAACTTGTGCATTGATCCTGAAGTTCTAAAATTGGACAGCTGTTAACTGGGCCCCAAAATCTTGCAGGGCAGTGACCATATGTATATGCTCCCATGTACTGTGAAGTGCCAAGATACAGAACACGAGATCCCAATTCCAACACTCTAATACCTAACACCTACCCATTAAGAATTGTTACCCAATTTAGACTCAAACTAAGGTGAAATTTTTCTTTCTGTGGAAATACTTCTTATCTCAAAGTGCCTTCATTTTACAAATTAACAGCAAAATTCAAAGTCATAAAAATTCATGAAAAATAAGTATTCCAATTTGGTCCAATAATTTTGTTTTACTTTAACTGAAATTTTGATTAAAATTGGGTGTGAACTGAAAATGGGAGATTTTAGATTGAAATTTTAAAGTAAGAAGTCTATGTTTTTTGTGGTTGTTTTGTTTTTAATAAGAAATTTATGGCTTATTTGGAGGAGGAAATAAAATTGACAAATCTGTATTTTTGCATTAGGTGGGAAGAAGATAAATTTTCTTAGTAAATATCTTTAGACCTCCCTAATAAAGTAATGCTGAATATCTCCATTTTCTGAAGATGCACTCTCGGTACTCAGATCCCAAAGAATGTCTGGGTTTTCATGTACACAAGAGCCAGTCTGAGTCTGGAATGCCTTATAAGCTGTCTCAGTTCATATGAAGGTCTTTAGATTTAGCAATAATTTCAGTAACAAATGTAAAGAACTATTTATACAAACCCAAGCTTCATTCAGGTTCCAAATTAATCTTAAACATAGGACTAGGAGTTTACTTTAGGAAAAGTAATAAAAAAGAAAAGTGTCTTCAATTAGTAGTCTAATTACCTTAGACTGCCTTACCTCCATCTATTCATTTGTCAAGCTACATAGCAACAGCAAATTATATCAACTTCAGATTCTGGCTACTTCTGTTTTCTTTAGTAATGAAAACAAGTGACAGTTATGTCATGTTTGTGTAACACATTTCGTAATGAAAAGCTCAGTGCTGTGTCAAGGGCAATCTTTGTACACCCAACCATCTCCTAAACACTTCCTGGCAGCAGTTTAGCAGGTTACCACCAAAAGTTCAAGGTCACCTCAGGAAACAAAGTGGAATTAAATGTTTCCACATTAAGATTTAAAAATGCTTAGGTGGTCAGAGAGATGGCTTTCATAGCTATTTCTAAAGTCTGCAATACACATCTTCCCGATGAAAAACCAGCAATTTTAAATCTAAAGGTTTCTGGTCCTAGTTTTATACTATGTCAAGTCTGAAATAATGAAATATGTTGTCCCTCATTACTACGCCAGCTAAACTTTTAGTTATACAGCTTGATTGTTGGTACAAATACTGGATAACAAACATGGGAACTAGCTTGTGAAATTTTCTGCTCAATTGCAAACTTCTGAGTATTTCAGGAATAAATATAACAAGAGAGAAATTTGATTTATTATTAAATACAGCCCATTTAAATGAAGCTGAAGAGTTACAAGAGAGAAGCACATTCAGCTACATAATTTGTAACAACTAGATGCAATGTGAGATCTCTAGCTACAATTGAAAAAACAAAAGAAATGCACAAGAAACATAAAGGAAACAAGTAATCATGCAAGTACTTGTCAGCTTTCTGTTTATCAGCATCAATTTTAAATGTTAATACTCTTGTTCAAGGGCTATCTACAGAGACAGTTTCAGGATGAGAAGAAAGACAATTTTGCTTTGTGCAAATCTTTGATATAATCTTTTCAAGATGAAAAGATCTTCAGGGGTCTTCTCAGCTCTGAAACACAACCTGCCTAAGAATTCAAAAGAGAAAACGAAGAACAGAAAAAAATCCTCCTTTTCTTCCACTCTGAGAGATGCTTTGGGCCATGAAGGTGTTATAGAACTCCTAACATTAAGGTTGATTCCATAACTAAAGTTTGCATTTTAAAACAAAAAACTGACTACTATAACAAAGAGAATTCTTTCTATAATAAGCGCATAGAATGTGACTATGTGATTTTTATCCCAGTATATAATGCACCGGCATAAAAATTAAAACAGAGTTCAACAATTTGTTCCACTCTGATCTGTATTATTCTGCATAGAAGTGACCCTCAACACATGTAACACAAAAAAAGGACATGGCTAATAAGAAAACAAAAAAATAAGTCACCAGCACTTACTTCCTGTAAATCCTACCAAACACCAAACCTGATGCCAACAAATATCCGAGTCATGGAAGTCTTTAAACGTACTTTGGAGTGATTAGACAAGGAAGTATTCTACCCATACACTCACGGCCTCCAGTACTGAATGCTGCTATTTTGCATTGCTGAAGTGCTTTTCAGGGCTCAGCTTATAAATCATAACCAGATAAGGAGCTTGCAGGAAGTAAATCTGAAGTAAATCTAGGTCCTACTACCATAACTTGCTTGATTACAAAAACAAATAAACAAGAATATCTGGGGGTGTTTTTAAGATGTAAATATTTGACATACCTAACACAACCTGAAATCCAGATGATTTTGTATGTATTTTCTCACTCTGAATGAGGTTGTTTTGAGGGATTTTATATGTATTTTTCTCACTCTGAATGAGGCTGAATTTTTTAAAAAAGATCTTAAGTACTTAATGCCCAAAGATCTGAAACAAATCCCAGCAGTTGTGATGTCCAAACTGCACATTTCACATGCAGTAACTTGACCTGCAACTGAAGAGTGCTTAGTCCTGACTCCTATCTTAAACATATTTGACCACACCTGTTTGTGAAAAAATGGCCTAATATGAAAATGGAGTTATTTAAAAGTAATAAGATGCTTTTCCAAAGTTTAATGAAATGAACATATCACAATTCAAATTTCATAAAACAATTGAAACACTTTTAAAACATCTTCCAGGTATAAAAGTTCAATATACATTTAGAACTGATCCATTAATGGTATTATATGTACAGAACATGACAACACAAGTGCTTTAACACACACTTTTTCATATACCTGTGCGTCACATGTCTGCCAAATATGCTGCAATACTTACTTTTAATAAAATGCATCTTGTAATGAAAGCAACTGTGAAGGAGTGTTTTTAAAAAGCCACACACTGCCACTTTTAGGATGGAAATTAGTTGGGGAAGGTCTAGGAACCAAGGCACAAAGTGGAGGAGCAGTGTGAGGTCTAAAGGACAATTTCAGGGTACCCAGCACCTGCTCACTGAGAAGCCAGCAGGAAGGATGAGTAGCAAACACAACCCCAAGTTGAATTTTGCATACTAAAATATGCAACTATGTGCAAAGTATGTATTTTGCCATAGATTACTACATTTTCTATTTTTATTGACGTGCCTAATTTTTAATTAATTACACAAAGGAAAATAAGCAAAAAGGTGAGCGAGAACATAAACGGCAAACCAGAAAAACAACATTAGATGAAAACAGGTGTCCCTATAGGCAGGGACCTTGATAATCAGCAATGGAAAAAGCAAGAACTGGGCAAATATATAGGAGGTTGTGCAAGGAAGAACCCCCTTAACTTTTTCCATCTCAAACTTATGCCAAGGCTAATACATGCTTTTGTGTAGTAACTGCCCATAGATCTCTCTTTCAAGTACTTGCTCAAGTTCATTCCATTCATGAACACAGCCCTTGTCCTGCAAATAGTTGAAACATCTCTAAAGCATCATTGACTTTGAACTCGCAGAGATTTCATCAGCATAAGAAAAAAGAAGAGCAATAACAGCACTATTTTTAAAAGTCAGACTATCAGGGGAAAATAACTTCATATGATGCTTACAAGAAGGCTAAAAGAAGAACATTTGCATTCACAAAGAAAGCTAGAATTTGCCTTACAGAGGAGATGATTAATGTTGGAATCCAGGGCACAGGCAATATTTCCCTGCCTGTATTAGGGAGCCCTGACCCCCAGTCAGACACTGCTTTTAACCTCTGTCCCAGGGAAAAAATTGCTAAGGCTTTGGGATGAGTTGGAGAACACAGGTGTGAACTAGGTATGTAGCAGTAGTAATAGTNCAATTAATTAAGAGTGTTTTATGGTTAAAAAACTGTAACAATTTACTTTTTAACCAGAAGACATTCCATTATGTCAAATTGTCACTACAGATTTCTCCTGTTTTCATACCTAGTAAGTGGCAGACAATATCCTAAGTCTTTTCTGTACAGATTTATCAGCCAAAGACTTGCTGCTGAAAAATAATGTAAACTTGGGTACCATAGGAAAGCACTGCCAGTAGGAAGATTAGGATATTGTTCTTCAAATTGTTTTTTTGCAAAACATGGTTTGTGTATTTTTTCCTATTTTTCATGCTACCATTATGAAGAAAACACAAATAGATTAAAAATATTTCAGAAGGGAAAAAACACATGGAAAATTCAAGTCTAGACAGACAGAGCCAACCCTGAGGGACCATTCTTTTCTCCCATTTTGGAATGCTAAGATCTTAATACTACGGGGGAGAAAAAAAGGGGGTGAAGGAGGATGGGACCTTTTTTCTTATTAGCTAAACGATTGGGTTAAAGATTACACAAGAACAAGAGAACTTCTGCTTTTAGCTTTTATACGAAAAGCCAAAGCAGCCTCAGTTGCAAGAATGTGCAACATTAACATCTTTCTCATGTCTGGAATAACCTAAGAGCTGCTTAAATTGAACTGAACAATTAAATTAAAACATTGCCCTTTGTATGCAAACATTTCAGCAGCTTTTAAACCATTTGTAACCACAACTATTTCATTAAATAATCTTTAAGGTTCAACTATGTATCTGGTCCATTTCATCAGCAGGAATATTAATTTCTCTTATTTATCTCAAATCAGCTTTACTTTGTTAACACAGTTTAATCAATATTGTGTTTCTCATTATTTATTTCTTACTGTGAGAGTTGATTTTTTTCAACAGGCCTATCTAACTCTACAAGACATCTTTTGTCAATTTATGGGAAAAACTAAATATGTTTAGTTAAAACAATATCTTTCTGACACTGCCAACTTTCTTGTGGAAGGGCAAATATTCAGCAGTAGTTATTTTCTTACTTTTATTTGTGTTTGTAAAAAAAACCAAAAACAACAGCAACACAATATATAACAAAAATGAACAAAGCCTTACTTTATTTCAGGTCTTTAAAAACTCTGTATATTTTGAGATATGATGCATATCCATTATTTGGCAAGGAAATGCAGCTTTAATTTAGTAGCCTCAAACCTCTTGGTAATCTCTGACAAACAAGGAATGGGCTGTTGTAAGAAATGTATAGAACTTAGATGTTCTACCTGCAAAAATTGCATTGCCAAGCACCAGGCAAGCATTACCCAGTTTCCTAATACAATTCCTAATAAAACAGAGCTTATAGTTTCATGTACATTATCAGTAAAATAGGCCTTTATCTAGCCCTTTTTGTGATTCTGTCCCCTTTTGCTAGAAAGCAACTCTAGTATTATTATTCTGTTAACTGCACCTTCCCATTTTGCCTTCTTCCTACCAGGGCTGGTAGTTGTCTTGTCTCTGTAAGCAGATTAAATTTACATGTTTTTCCTACAAAACCGGAATCATAAGCTTCCTAAACTCTCCAGCTCTTTAAACAATTTAGAAAATCATTTGGATCAGGACCATACAGCCTACGTCCCTGTTTTTTCAGTTAGGTTTTCAGGAACTCTCATAAAGGACACCATAGAACAGGTTCCACAGAGGGAAATGTGTATAAATGTGAAAATCTAAGGCAGGCATGGGGAAGAGAGATAGGATGACTCAAAGCCACCCTTGGCTTTCCTGCTGAAGAAGTGGAGACAGCTGTTTAGGCAGAGATCAACATAACTGAGCTGCCAGGTCCTGGTCACTGAAAATTTGTGTGTGTGCGTATGCTGGTCTGCCTCAGCTGTCATGGAGCTCTTTGAAAACAAACTAATGAACCATTAAAACTTCCACAGAGGTAAATAATTATCACATCTTCTTTCACAGATGAGTAAATAAAGATAGTAAATAAATAGCTGCTCTGAAACCACAAAGAAAAATCAGTAGTTCCAGAAACAGAGTACTGGTTCCCATGTTTACATGGTCCCTTTAAAGAGTTTCTATCCCACTTTACTTTTTGGTTTAGATTACAGATTAGCCTTTTACTTTTTGCAGCTGCATATTTACCTCAGTTTCACAGAAAAACCTCACAAGAGAACAGAATTATACATATGCATTGTACAGTATTATACAGCATAGAGGTCCCTGAGCTGGATCCAGAAGGAGCAGCAGGACAAACACATTAGCAAAAAGTAATCTGCTGGTAGAAGGAAGACTCAAAAGGAATTGTTGCTGCAGAGGTCAGGTTTTGAAACAGAAGCATCTTCCCAGTACTGCCTGATACAATCAATAAGTAGTTTCCTTAGCAGCTTTACACCTAGCTCTATTATGAAATTCCACCCAAAATTATTTATACTACAGCAGTACATTGCCTTAGACCGCCTTTCGTGCTACTTAATTACATCCACATGTACCAGAGGCCCAACACAGGCTTCAGATAACTACTGATCAATCTTTCTGAAAAGACAGGCATGGTGAGGAGCACAGAGGAGCTGCTAAGCAAGCTGCTGTACTTGGGGGAACTGAAAACATAGTACTGCTAAACCAGGAAGGTTTGGTTAAGGAAGAGCAGCACAAAAGAAAGTAGTGTATAAGTGATGCCTTTGAAAAGAACAAATTTATCTTTGAGAAAGCCCAACTCTCAGCAGCAAGTTATGGTTAAGCAGAAAGTAAACATAATTCAATTACTTAAATAATTTATCAGTAAAATATGATCAGACAAAAATTCTTGACAAAAAAGACTGATAAGGATAACTACACAATATCACATGTCACACATAGGAATGGAAATACATAATCTTTAAAAACAAACAATAGGTCACATTTGAGGGCAGTTCCCTTCAGAAAGAAAAGCAAACTTTCTTCCTCCCTGAGAAAAATAATAAAATTCAACTTACCTTCATTCTTTGTTCATTTGTGTAATGCAGAATTAAGAAAAATTACAGTCATACTTACTTTCCACATTCCATGTCTCTCTCATAATGAAAATTTCAAATGAAAAAATGGAAAGATGGGAAGATATTAATGTCCCTCTTTGGAGGTTGTTGTACTACCTTTTCAAAGCACTGATGCACTGAATTGAGTTTAGTGTTTGATCGGAGAGTTTGGCATATCGGACTAGCTATCGGGGCAGGCAGGGAAAAGAAGTTGTAAAGAAAAAGGCATAGCAGAATGATTAAAGCAAAAAAACTGAAAAACTGAAAAGCATACTGATATGCAGAACTGAACCATTCACAGAAGTCAGCCATATAGTTACTCTTTCAAAGATTATCTCATTTTAGGGACTTATTATGTTATTATTGTATGTCTATATATTTAGGCAATATTGCTCTGTGAATTTGAATACATTGCATTTCATATTTTACTTCATCTGTCCATGGTTTTTGTTTGTGCTTTTACTATATTTCCCACCCTAACACATTCCAAGGTCTTGAAGAGATTTTCAGTAGACAACCACTAAAATATCTGGTAACTTGGTAACATTAACTATTCATAAAGAAAGGCTTAATATATTTTTTTTTACTATAAAAATAAAAAGAACACATACACATTTAGAAACAACTCTTCCAGATGACAGTTTAAAGAGTTTGCCAGATGCAGTTAAGGAGCACTGATAAATTAACATGCAAATGACTGTATATGGCACAGTATGTTTTTTGTTTAGTGGATTAACAGACAACTTTAGCCTATTAGTGCTCTCTCTGCTATATACACATCAAATCAGCACTAAAAATACAACTTCTGTAACTTTAACTTCAGCTCCCAGATAAACAAGACTCTTTTAACATGACAGCTACAAGCATTCACAAGAAAATAACTCTTTTCAGCAGTCATGTAACAGAAGCCATATGCAGAGACACATACCAGTAGCAGTAGATAAAAATCTTTCTATACTGAACACAATTTCCCCAAGATAGCTTTGCTCAATGTTCCACCACATCAGAACCACTTTTCATGTTTCTTGCATGGTAAAATCATGTATGTATGGCATGTGACTTCATTTGATCCCAAGTATAGTCACAAAGAAGAGCATTGAGGAAACTCTGGTGGGGTGTGCACACTCGCTGGGAAAAGAAGAACTTCTACTGAAGAACTCCGACAGAGTGAATTTTGAAAACATCACTCCTTCATGGCAAACATATAAAGTGCATTAAAATTAAGCCATAAAGTTCATCAAACCTCTGTAGCTTATCCCATTGCTATCCAGAGTCCTCTTTTTGTTACTGTGTTGCAGTTTTACAGATGGTTTTCACATATTGTTACAACGAATTTAACATTTGAAAGATGTAAGACTTGGTAGTATTAAACTTTAGTAGTATTTTGCAGTATTAAAGCCTTTTGAAGTATCAAACATATTTTGCTAAACACTTCAATAAGACAGCCCCAAAGAAGGGAGAATGCCAGATAAAGAAGTCAGCTCTCGGCAGAATTCTTAAGTCTTCAAAGAAAGGGCAGTCTCTGAAGACAATGGATTGGGCAAGCAGTTTTTAGCATGCCATTAAACCAAAAAAAGTCCAGATCAAAAGTGGAAGCAGATTGGGCTGTCTCTCTGAAAACAATACTTTGCATGCCATAGTGTTTCTCCAATATAATTTTGACTTGGCTAGAACATTACTTTGGGTTTTCTTTAGCAGACCTTCTTTGAAAGGTGGGAATTTCTAAAGCACAGACCTCAGTTGTGAGTCATTACTATTGTTTCCTTTAAATTTTCTCACCAGCTCATCCTGCATCACTTCCCTTGTTCTCATGAATGAACAACAGTATTGGAAACATACCCATTGGTAAGAAAGACTGAGAAAACTATAGTGATAGATTTTCAAATGTCCTGACAACAAAAAGTTAACATTTAGTTCTAGTTGCTGATTTTTAGGACTGTTGTAGAAATTAAGAATTTAATATGAACTCATTTAATATGAACTTATTTCAACTTTGGAGCCATGAAACTCCTTAAGAGCAAAAAAAAAAAAGCATCCATCTTGTGCAACTTTGTTTTATAATCCATTACCGTAAAAAAGGAAGGGAGATGTGATTTTAATCTTAAAATAATATGCCATTTGTGTAAAGGCAATGCATCATCAAAGCTTCATTTCCCCATTTTCCCATTCATTTCTCTGTATATCAGCACAAGGAAAAAAAAAAAAAAGTCCTTACATACCATGAAATCTTACCTCCTTTCAAGATTAATAGGCACTAGTCTGTATGTAAATTAAGAAGTCACTCGACCCTATCTGTTGTGCAATAGCCAGGCATGCTCGGGTAAGTGAAGGAGACTGAAAAGCTACATTTTCCCTCTATAAGTCATTGCATGCAAGCTTTGTGTTGTGGGCCCTTCGTGTGTTATGCCCTTGGAACTCCCTTTGATACCAGTGGAACTTCTGAGAGTGACGTGAGTGTGGTACTGCCACATCAGGTTCTGGCAAGTGCTGCTTTCCCACAACAAGTTCCCCCAGTTATTTGGTCTCTCCTAATATTGGGACTGAAAGTTGAAAACCAAACAACCCCCCACCAAGCAAACAGAAAAAACCCCATGAAAATAAGGGGAACAGTCTAGTTTCACTAAAGATGTGCAAGCTTTAACAAGTCATAGCCTAGGCTTCGTGTTACTCAGCTACCAAGGAGGACAGCAGATGCCAAGAACTTTCCAGTTGCCCTTTCATGAAGGACCACTATGACAAAAACTCTGACTAAACACACACTGCAATTTCTGTTTCACCGTAACTACTGAGGCCTTCAAACACAACCACAAATATTAACATTTCTCTCCTTTCAATATTACAAATGTAAGGTTTTTAGGAAACAGCCTTGCTGTATTATTATCTAGCTTCTCGTTTGCTGCACTTTTATCCATGAAAACTGCCTCAAAAACCTGTTTTCTCTCAATGTCAAAAACTTGCTCATACAGTTTAGCAGAAGTCCCCCTCTGCCATGTGTTACATTGCCATCTAGTGACACACTGTAAGGGTGTTTTCTGCTGATAAACAATCACTTTCCCTAACGAAATTTAACTCTGTGTATTAGCTTAGGGTTAATAAAAGATTATTCAAATCATTAATGTAGTTCAACAGGAAATTTTATTTTTTGTTTTTAGAATATTTCTCACTGTGTGTTTGCACTTCCATAATTAGCTCTTCAGCAGTCTGGATGGTACCTTTTAATATTGTTAATGGAAAAGACCTTTATATTAGTAGGAACTGGAAGTAACTATTTTCTCTTTCAAGAAGAGACCACACAGGATGATTTGCATGGTTGCAGACCTTGCTGTTAGTGCTCTGAATAATTATATTAATAATTTTACTGGTTTTACATTTAAAATTGAACCCTGTCCTGGTGCATCTTACATGCCATCACCTTATCAATAGCAGGTACCTTCAAAACAATAAGAACCAATAGCCTAAATTAAGCTAGGCTTAAGCCAAAAATGAATGGGCTTGTGCTGAAGATCAGAAACATACACATAGTGTTGGGTTACAGCCTTCTCTCAAGAACAGGGTCAGATGAACCAGGGTGTCACAACTTTACCTCCCTGTGACACTGCAAATCTCCTGGAACAGGCACAAGATGCTCCAGCATCACCTTAATAAAGCAATAAATGCTCTAGAGAGACAGTCAAACCCCAAACTGACAACAGTTTCAGCAGGGTCCTTCCCTTCAGTTATACCAGCCCTGTGGCGTGCACTCCAGCCCTGGGGAGCTTGCACCGCACTGCCTCTGGCCACTCATGGCAGCTAAAAATCCAAACAAGGACATTTCCAGAGAGGCTATCATAGTTTGCACAAAGAATTGGTTGACAGGGTTAACTTTACCTGTGTTTTTAGCATATTATACCAATCTTTGAAATATTGCTACTCTCCAGAAGTTATTTTGTGCACAACAGCAAGTTTGGATACCCTGAGTTGTTTTTAGGATTTGGACTTAGCCACTGAAGGCAACCATTTCATTGAACTTCTTGCAATTCAGAATGGAATGCGGTCCAAATGAGAAGAATAGAAACCCAACCTCCGGCAAGAAAGTAGTGCTGACCAGCCCAGGCTACTCTGTCCAGTGATGAGCAGACACTCACTGATTCTCTCTGCCTGAATGAAGGAGCAGTTACATGCCACTCATTGACAGAAATCTGTTGGATCAGTAAGTTCTTCAAAGTTACTTGGCAACAACTCTTGAGTCAGGGCCCTAAAGGCAGAAGAAGTGTGTGAGATTTTCTTCCAAGTCTCTTACATGAGTCATCCACTCTCATATCTTATCTGGACACTTTCAACCTGTGTCACTTTCAAATTGGTTTATGAACACTATTGATTCCTATTTATAGCCTATATCATCTTTGTCTTTCCCTTTTGTTTTGGATCAAAAATATTTTCCTAGTGCTTGTGAATAAGAGAAAACCCCACAATATTCTGGAACAGGTACAAAACCAAAAGACCCCTGATAAAATGTAGTACTCCTTTCTTTCTCCTATATACGGAACAGAATATTTTCTTACAGCAGTTATTTTGGTCCTTTTCACTTGTAATGGCTAAAGTCAGCAAGGAGAGGATAAAAATGGTTGGTTGTTCCTAATACAGTGGGAACTACAGAGGCAGCAATTCTTATTTCATGCTCATGCTTTCTGTTGTTTTTAACCACGGCTGCTTTGAGATTCCCGTTGCTGCAGCACTAGCAACTGACTTGTATCTCGTCTCCTCAGGAAGCAGCTGTTCCCACTTAGCAGGGGTAGATGCTCAGAACACAGACATTTACCTTAAAGAACGGGGTCACTGCGGTTATCTGTATGGAAATACCACCCCACTTCAAAGGACAGCTATTCCAGCTCCGCTGCCCAAATATTTACCAAAAATATTTTTGTTTCCCATACGAAACACTTAACAGGTAATAAATGCACTGAAAATTGCCTTGAATATATTCACTACAACAGTGTAGCTTCAGAAAGAAGAGGATGCTGCCCAGACTTTTCATTCCCTACAGCAATCTCTACCCATAATAATCAAAGTTGGAAAATTTGATTTATATTTGCAATGAATTAGATTTCAAAATGCTTGTGAGACAACCAACCATCACTTCATATATAGTTTAAAACTCTGCATGGTAGTTTTGTCATCTGCAGCTTCTTGTTTGGCCCATGAAAGATCTGTAGAGGACCCAAGAATAACATCCCAGAGTCCCGAGTCTGTCACAGATTTCATCTGTCAAGACTTTTTTCCTTTGCAACAGATGATGGGCCAAATCCCAGGGATAAACTAAACAGCACTCTCTTAAATGTCACCAGACACTTACTGCCTAGAGAACACAAATGCAAGGATGTCACTTGTGTACACATGTACATAATTGACTCATCTTTTTTACTGTATTATACATGACATTCATAAATATGTCAAATATTTAAATAAAAAGATTATTTCACATTAAGACCATCCCTGTCTAAATCCAAACACTCTGAAAATTCCTTTAAATTAAAATGTCTCAATTCTAATAGGTAAAAAAACCTGCATAATAGCATTATATTCCTAAATTTAAAATCCAAATATCTTATATATCCTACTGTGAAAATGGACATTTTTCAAGCTCCATTGTTTTGTAAAGTGAATGCCTGACATCTGCTGGTAAATATACAAACTGCAAATTGCTGAATTAAACTATCATTGGTTTTTAGACTAAGGAAGATGCTTTTGAGTATGTAATTTATTCAAATAAAAGATTAAAATTATTATGATCATGACAATGAGGTTTCAAAACTGAACTGCATCAATATTGCTTTTACTCATTAGATTAGAGATAAGTTCTTAGATTTTCCTATAAAATTTCCCTGCAGGAATGATCAAATTCAGTCCTCAAAATGAAAACTAATATTTTTTCCCCAACATGATTTTTGTTTACATTATTTTTACTATACTAAATTAGCAGGAACAATTTTAGTGCTATTTAACTCCCATTTTGTTTAGATTGAACATTTTTCAAAAAGCTATTTCTACACTATTCTGTAATATTTCATTAACGCTACCAAAAAATAGAATTCTGTTAAAACAACAGAAATGCCCATTAAAATACTAATTCATAAAAGTCCAGCCTGTGATAAAGGCTACAAAATATTTTTTTAAGACTTCTCAAGACCCAGGAAAGACATGGGAGAAAATAAAGGATATTTCTCTAGGAAAAGCAGCAGAGAGCACTGCCTCAGAATTGCTCAAATGAAGGCTTTCAGTTTTTCATTCTCTCATGTATTGCACAGTTATTTTTCTAAAATCTGAGAAATTTTTAGCATGGATAATTAGGACTCAATTTTTATTATTTTTATGATGTACCTTTGTAACACGATGTCTCGCTAAAACATAATTCAGAAACTAATTTTGTGCACAAATGGGTCAGGATACCAGAATTAAAATAATCTTGCTTGGTCACAAGTAGAAAATATGAAGGAAAGAATATCCCCAGGAAAATGATAAACTAAAATATTGTATAAATTCTTTAATATGGAGTAATATGGAAGTGGTAAAAAAAATAAAGCTTTTTTGGACAAAATTTAGAAGGGGAAAAAACTTCCAAAGTTAACAACAGACCTTTGCTCAAACCCTATATGGATATCAAAGAGCAGAACTCCTTCTTCAGCCACAGAAACTAATCCTTCATTCCAAACAAAAATAAAATTTGGTTTGACAGGATTTTCTTTTGTAAAGTAAAAACTGTTGCCTTCATTCATTTTTGGCTTTTACTTTCCCTCTGTACCAACAAAACCAACCAAGTATAATTAAAACCTGGTACAGTTTTTCTTGAACCCCTGTATCATAATGTGCAGTTCTGATGTTGAGCAACATAAAAACTATACTTTGCTACTATACCACCAAAAAGAGAGCATAAAAGAATTACCATAAATATAACGGCAAATGTACATCAGTTTTCTGAAAGCAAACCATCTGCAAATTCTCTTTGACAGAAGGTAAACAATAAATACAAAAGAAAAAAAAAAAACGAGCTAAAAAAAAAAATTAATTCAAATCCAAGCCATCAAAAACTTCACTTTGGATCCAGGAAAGCAAGTAATTTACACCTCATATAGGTCCCCAGGGGAAAGGGTGAAATTGGTGTTGCACCTTGTAGAAGTGGCCAGATAAATCTGTGTTTGATGCTGGTTCCTCTGAAATACAAGCAGCACTGAAATACAAATTGCTGAAGTTGCCTGGTGCTGACCAGTTCTTGAAGGATTACATTGAGCAACAGATACACACATATAGCATACATACTTATTGGATCTCCCTGAAAGGATAACAGCTTGTTATGTAAAGTACAAATTGAAGTCCCCCCTTCTTTGTTTTCTTTAATACTAAAAATTATGAATTTCATACTAGTGGGGAATTCTCATCCTGGGATCAGGAGAGCACTAAAAGAGACATCACTGCCAAACTCATGACGTTACTATTATGCCAAGTATCCAGAAAAAAAGAAACAAACAAACCCAGACATCTCTTATCTGAAGACACCCATTGGCTTTGATGACTATTGATGGATTCCTACACAGTTATCTCACTTTGAGGAGTGGCCTACTGTCCATGCTGAGGATGTCAGCATCTGCTTTACAAATTTCTGATTAATAACTTATTAAAGTGAGTGACAGGGAAAAATGATAGTCAACTAGTCAAAGATTCTACCTATACCCTATTAAGTCAAAAAAAGTTTTATTAACTTTGAAAAAACAAATCCTAAGGAAATACTCCTTTTTAGGAGACACAGTTGACAATGCAGAGAGGTGGCAACTAGGCAAAGTTCAATGCTCATGTGGATCAAAGCTTGTGAAATAAGGCAGTCCTTACAGTGAGCTCACAGAGCATATCTGATGAGATATATAATATTCATTTCATCATAGCATTAAATCATACAAAACATTTTACTTTTTAATCTTAACATTTGAAAATATAAACCCCAAAAACTGTCCTTAAAAAGAAGAATGTTAATGTTGGTTGTTACCACATGTGCAGTTAGAATGCAGGCACCAGTGTCCTTCTCTCTCTCTTACTATACTAATTCCTAAACCAAAATGTAAATGAACAAGTAATATTTAATGAGCAATGGGGACAAGGAAGGCAGGAAAGAAAAATGAATCCTTGCCCTCTCTTTCAGAAGTAAGAGAGAGAAAGAAAGAAAACAGAAAGAAATTTACATCTTAGAAATAAAAGTAAAAAAAACCAAACAAAAATCAACCAACCAAAAATACAAAACCACCAAACCAAGAAACCCCAACAAACAACAAAACCCAAAACCCAGAAAGACTCCAGCAGCCACAATCTCATCACTGTTACTTCCAAATCATAGTTATGCTAGTTTTATCTCAATCTTCAGTTACTTTGTCACACAAAAAAGACCTCTGCCTGCCTCTCATAACTACATCAAATACCAACCATTCTTAAGTGTAAATATTTTTACACTTCAACTCAGAAATTAGTGTTTAGTTTATCTTCTTTACCCACCTCATAGGTCCTACCACCACACTCTGAAACCTCATCTGTGTATCAAATCCAACAAATTCCCTCCAGCCTGAGCACGCAGGGCCATAGCAGCCTCTCGGAAAACAAAAGCAAACCCTGACAAAGCAGGAAGAAACACTGAGCAAGAAGGCAAACTGAATAAACAGCACTGTACCTACTGTGCACGTTGCAACACAGAAGCACAACCTCACACGTGGCATCCAAATCCTAGCTCTGCCAAAGGACTCCCCCAGTTAAGAGTTCTCAATTATCCCTTCTGGCTACCAACCACCTGTGCAGCCAGCTGGTGGGACCTGGGCTGGGTTTATCACATGCCACACAGGCAATTCTAGTTATCCCAGGGTACTGAAGACTGCTGCTTGCAAAAGCACTTCCAGTATGGCTTAAGAATGCCAGGATCTTTCTGGAATGAAATGTGTATTTTTCTTGTAAAGCACTTAGAATTATTGCATTACAACTGCAAAACACATGATGACTGCTGTTAACAAAGTTAGTGGTATAATACAAGCATGTCTTCAAATTACAGAAATGCTTGCTCACCGTCATCGTCCTCTAGAACTGGAAATATGTATGTTCTCTAACCATTTCTGCCAGTTTTATCATCTTAAAAGAGTGCCAGCTATTTCTTCAGAATTTACAGGAGCACTAGTAAGGAGCAAAAGGGAATACAGCTGGGAAGCAGAGGAAAGTTCCAGAAGAATTTGTCCATGATTAACTCGTAGTTATTCTTTTTCCACTTTATTTTCTAAATAGTTTATTCACAGAGGATTTAGAATTTCATTATTAGACTATTAATGATTGAAAAAAGCAGTTCTGTTGAAACTTGGAGTAAACAGGGGGAGGGGTAGTGAGAGGGAGGGAAGGGTGAGAGAAGGGAAAGAGGAGAGGGTGGAGAGAAATGGCGAGAAAAATTCTGGCCATGCAGATGATTAGAGGGATGGCTGAGAGCATTGGGCTGTTCAGTCTGGAGAAGAGAAGGCTCCAGGGACTTCTAACTGAGGCCTTCCAGCACTTGAAGGGGCCCTAAAGGAAGATGGGCATCAACATTTTAGCAGGGCTTGGTGAGACAGGACGAGGGATAATGGTTTTAAACTGAAGAAGGGTAGATTTACATTGGATATAAGGAAGAAGTTTTTTACGAGGGTGGTGAAACACTGAGCATATTGCCCAGAGGTGTTAGAAGTTCCATCCCAGGAAACATTCAAGGCTCTGGGCAGCCTGATCTGGTTGGAATGTCCCTGCCCATTGTAGAGGGGTTGGACTAGACAGCCTTTAAAGGTCCTTTCCAACCCAAACAGTTCTGTGACCATTCTTATTACTGAATACTCACTTGTTTCCATCTGTGCCTCATCTTCGGCCCATTATCTTCAATAACATGCCAATTTGAGAACATCATCTGAGCCAAGTGTTGGAGTGCACCAGAAAAAGATCCAGAAATGATTTGGCTTGTTCAAGTTAAGTTTTGGATTGGTTTGTTTAATAAAAATAACTACTGCAATATGAGCATTTACACACATGTGGAATGGGACTTTCCAGGCTAAACAATATATGCCTGTTGGCTTGTTTGTTTGAATGAACAGTTTAAAACGTTTTTATAAGTTTTTAACCATCTTAATGAAAAAAAATTCCAAGATAAAGCAGCCAAATAAACCAGAAAAACTTTTCTTGAAGTCTGACGAAGTTATTCTGTATGTATTTTCTGACACGAATTTGGAGTAAGATTGGTTCTCCAGTACCTGAATTTTCAGCCTAAATAGCTTTCATTTTGCAGAACTGATCTTGAAGGAATATTCAGAAGAACATTTTCAACAGTTGGAATCCAAAAATTATACAGGAACTCTATTTAAATCTTGCTAGTAAGCAATATATTAGCTAGCTTTAACTTCATTGTTCAGAAGAAACGTATTAAAAGAATTAACAACTGATAGAAGTAATTTATTTTCTCAATGCATTTCTATTTTCAGTAACTGTAGAGCCACCCATAAATAAGACTGCATGCTAAGGGGAGTAGAATTCTAAACATAGATTTTTCAAAGCTATTTTGCCCTTCCTGCATAGAGCTGTCAGTGTAGTGCTCCATGTTTTTGACGGCAAATGGAAACGCAGGCTACTTTAAAAATTTCCATTTTTCATTCCTTACATAAGAACTCCTGTCTCCAGAACCACACTAAAAATTACTATCTGAAATGTACCTTAAGCATTTTCAGTTCAGCATCTTCCCATGAAGTAAATCACTTGCCAGGGAATACCTTGTTTGTACACAATACTCCACAAACCAGCAATATTTAGTCAGTAACACAGCTAAGAGAACAATCAGCTGCCAGCAATACTAGTACTTCATGAGATGTGTGAAACAAGAGGAAGTAAATGCCATTAAGTTTCCACAAAAGCACATTCTTTTTGTAAACAATTTGAGAATTGTCACAACAAAATACAGTAGCCATTTGACTTTTTGAAAGGCTTTTTACTTTTTCATAGAGATCAGTTGAGAAATTTGCCTCCTTAAACTCTGAACCAGCACCTGTCTCACTTAGTGGCTCAGGAGCAGAAACCAAGCTATTACAGCATCAAGTGCTCATCTATGCTGCCCTTTTCCTCAGGATAAAAACAAGTTCTTCTCTCCAAGAACTTGAACTCCATGATGGTTTCTTCTTCATCCCTGTAAAATGATTACCTCAAACATAATTTCTCTTCACAGGAAAAGGCTGGTAAACCATAAAACATCACATTGGAAAGCTAGTTTCAGTGTGTTGAAATTCTGCTACTGTCTGCTGGGAGGAATATACCATTCTGTAGGACAGAAATTAGCTTTCTCCCTGATGCTCTTTGACAGCAGTCTTTGTAGTTAAAGCTTCTCTTTAATAGGCAGACAATATTTATATTCATTGGAAGAGTACTGCCAAAGGAATGCAGGGAAGAGGTTGAATGCCAAGCCACAAGAAATGCTTCAGTAAACAATTCAAGAATATAATTTATGAAAAAACCAACCACTTATGTGGCAATTACCAAAACAAATCCCCAACTCTGCCCAATTATCTCTAAAAATATTTTGTTTTCCTCCTCTATGACAGTTTTAAGTTCTCTGTAACAGTTTTAAGAGCCATATATACATTTGATATCAAAGCACAGCAAAAATAGTATGTATTTCAATGTGCTGATACTACTACTTTGTGGAAAAGAGCACAAGTTCAGAGAACTGAAATTCATGCAAATATCCTAGATACAAATGACAAATTCTCCTAAAATGTTTTTTGTAAAGACAAAGCACCTTTTGGGAATTTTTTTCAAGATCTTTTTGATTAATACACCAACAAGAAGAATGTATTAAATAGTCACTTAGTGAACATTCACAAATATTGAAGATCCCTTTTTAAAACCAAGTTAGTTCCCTCAAAATCAATTAGCTCTTAGGTGAACTCAAAACAAAGGGGGATACTCTGCTCCAAACTTTTGCATCTCTTCTTTTGTAAGGTTTTTCACACTGCAGCTCTCATCATTTTTCCTATGACTTTTTTCTGATTTACAGTAATAAAACCTGAGTTTTAGTTTCCTCTTTTTCCAAGTCTCCAGTACATCCAGAACATTCCCTGTCTGGCAATAAATTCCCTTGTCCTGCTTTGTTTGAAGATACACGTGTAAATTAGGGACTGTGCCAGGCAGGCGATAGCGGCGCGTGCTCCCTCTGGATATCGGGTGACCCAAACGCACCTCGGTCACTACAAACCATCGCTCCTGCCATGAGACAATCCTGGTGCCCTGCTCCTTCCGTCCTCCCCACCCTGACAGCATTCACAGCTGGAGCTGAGGGAAGGAGCACACACAGGGGGATGTGCAGCCACTGAGAGGCCACTATTCCCACAGAGGTGCTGCCTGAAGCTGCTACATGCTGCTTGCTACCTTTCCTGGTTCACGCAACTCAGCACGCCTTGCAGGCAGACTCACTGACACTCCAGCTGTTAAATGTGCCTCAATTACTCTATCTTACTGGGGGAAATCCTCTGTTTTGGAAGGGTTTACCCAGACTGTTTAGGGAACATCTAACCCATTCCTTGCTATGGAAGGTCCCCTCTGGTATTAGTTGTCTCAGCCAGTTCTGGAACAAGCACGTTCATTCTTCCTGATGAACAGATCCCAGTAAAAATCTAGAGATTCCATTTTAGAAAGCCTTTCTTTACCTATAACTTTTACTTTCTTACTGACTTAGCCTTGTGTCTTATGCTTAAAGTCTTAAGACTCATACTGAATAGATTTCTTTCTATTCTTCAGGTTTGCTGCATTGCAAGCAGTTATTAAAATAATTTGTAATACAGAACTGAATGTGGGCTACCTCAGTGGCACTGAAGATCTGAGGCTGACTGACAGATAATGAACTATCAGTTTTCCAAGTAGCTGCTGGCAGTCCTAGAAAGGACCAAGCTTAGCCTACTGTAACATACTGCACAAGGATTTTAAAAAATGCCCTAAAATGGAACAGCTGTTTCCTTCAGGAACTCCCAGAAACCAACTCCAGAAGGTGTATTTGAGTTCTACACAAAATAAATAACTATCACAGTACTTAAAAAGCCCAAACACAGAAAGAGTATCTTCTGGTTTAAAAATATTTATTTAAAAGAAAAGGAGATCTATACTTAGATGGCCAGGAAAAAAAAAAAAGTCCTCAGTTGCCCCCCTTAAAATCATTACTCTGCAATTTACCTTTCCCTTAAGTTTCAGCTTCAATGTTTTATTTTTAAAAAAAACCCTGAATTTTCATTTCCTTTTCCTATGCTACTAGCCTGAGGAAATTAAGTTCCTTTCAGTGAAAAGTTGCATGGGATGCAAGAAGAAACTGCAATAAAATGTATCCACAATATACAAGTATAAAAATATTTTGCTTATGATTCAGTACTATAATTTAATAACTTTTTGTTGTTTCATAGGTATCTGGGAAAGGTACAGACACATGTCCTGATCCTGTTACAAGAGGTAGAATGCCAGCATTTGGTACAACATTCCAGGAGAGAGTCAAGGTGATATTCCTGTTTCCCCTGCAAAAGCAACAAAGACTATCAGCACAAATACTCAAGTTAACTGATTTAATTAACAGTTACTAGTATTAAATACATTAGGATACAGATTGTTTACCTGGTTCAGAAACAACAAGCTTTTTAATTTTAGGTAGTTACTGCCTACTTTTTTTTTACTTGACTCCTTTGGAGCTGAGGGTATCACAGAACCAATCCTACACAGACTGAAGGCAGAAACCCAGAAGGCTGTTGCTCATAATAGCAGTGCATCTTCTAGTCTACAAAATACATAGGATATCTTGTATCCCACAGCCATCTTCTAACAATCAAAGATGCAACAGAGATGACACAGTATCAGATAAAATATAGGTACCTTACCACACCAATGAACACATGTATTAAATGCAAAGTATGTAAGAAAATCAAGATACTACAAATAACAGTAATGAAACAGAAATTTACTTACTTGAGACCATTTCCATCATCAAAGAAAAAGTATTTTGACTTCATGTCTTTCAAGGACAGCCTTGGGTTATCTCCTCTCAACATGATCTTGTCCCAAAGGACCACCTGATTTAGGGCCTAAAATCACAATTGTAATTAAGTCAGCAAGATACCTTACCAGATCACATTCAGACACTGGACCTTCATTGCACTATTCATCTAAAACCCCTGAAGTACATGCTTGCAATCCACAACAAATTTAACAAAATAATGCTTCACAATGGGGTAATGTAATACTACTACAAAGAGAAGTGTGGCACGGAATAAATGGAAACAACAAGGAACATCTTAAAACACAAGAAAGAGATTTTAAAAAAAGTCATAGGCTTTAGAAGAATTACAAAGCATAAAGGGGTTTCCTTCTGAATTGCAAAGGTAAGTCACTTTAAAAGCAGTATTTAGACTTTGTTTCAAATAAGGGACTTTAACTGAGTTATCATGACTCTGCTTATGTGTTTAACATTTTTCCAATTTAAATGGAAATCTCTAATTGAATTGCAAGCATAACCCCCAAAAAATTTATGAACAGTTGCAAGTTCTTACATTATCTGCTTAAAAGAACAGTACCAAAATTGATACTGTTCTTTTAAGCAGATGCTAAACAGTCTTGTTTAGTACTTTATAAAACAGTTTAGAAAAACACTTCTCAGTATTTGTGAAAAGTGGTGATTTATGTGGAAAAAAATCTACCCACAGAAACCGTAAAAACTATTCTAGTACAAACACAATATCCATCATCTTGTTTAATATAACTAAGGTACTTCAGAAAAACTAAGGAAAAAAAAGGGACCATTTTGTACAGCAAGCTAAGAAAGCCCCTAGCTTTCACCATATCCTTGCAATGTGACCACAGCAGCTTTAACTAGAATTCGGTGGTACCATGGCAGCATGGTGTTTCATTACAGTGACTTTTTAAAAGACTGTTCCACATAGTTTCTATCAGATCAGTAAAGAGGGTGTTCAGCTATCCCAAAGGGAAGGCTCGGTAGCAACCAATTTAAAGGAGCAATGCAAATTATTTTGAGAAGTATGACAAGGTAACGTAAATGAATTAGGAGGCTACAGTAACTGGTAGGGTCAACCACTCCTGTGATCTATGAACAAGACACACCACATCAGGCCAGCCCAGAAACCACTCTCTCTTGTTTCTAACAGCAGTCAACTGCAGAAATTTAGAAAAAAAGTAAAATGGACAGAAAAGGTGAAAAAGCTCATTTACATTATACTATTGTGAGTAAGTATACTGCAGCACAAGGCACGTGTTATTTTTCTCCCATTCTACTGGGAATATATCAGGTTAGATTTCATGGAGGTGAACTTCCCAGCCTACAGTTAAACTGTCAAGAAAATAATCATGAAGGCCAGTAAAAACAGCCTAGGCTAGTAGGAAGTGCTGGTGGCCTTAACTCTACTCAGCAGAACTACAGAATGTTTAAAAATAGCTGCAGTACTAAAATGGGTTAATTGCTGCAAACTTCTTTTTAATACTTACATTGTTTTTCGTTGAATATTCTGCAGACAAATATAGAAACAATTGTTTAACATTCCAATCAAATATACTCTGCAGATGTATGCAAGTTAAGAAAAATACCATACTGTACTTACATAATCTTGTTTTATTTTTACTAGAGCTAAGTAATCTATAATCATTACAGTGAGCTCGTACCTTTCAACATACCCCATCTCACTCATAAATCGGAGCACTGACAGCAGTTTGAACACATATTTTAATCATAATAAAGTGACAGGTTTTTAGGTGGGTATTTCTTTTTACTGTTTATGAAATCTAGCAGCTCTTTCTCCTCCAATAATTTAAGAGTTCTATAATTACTACTGCAAGCTAGTTACCAGAATCCTCTGGTTGACAACCTATCATAAAACCTTGAACATAAAAGTCACGACATAATTCTTCCATAAATATCCTCAAGACAATTTTTTATACTATCAGAGAACTCTTGTATCCAAATACAGTAACATTAAACAATATATAAATACAAAATTGGTGAAGTGCAGGGAATTCAAAGAGCCTTTAATGCCCATGTAAGAGAAAACAGAATATGAGAAGTATTTCATATTGGACGGGACCCCATAAATTAGCAAATTTGATTCCCCACTGACAACAAAGAAAGCTCATTAGACTCCAACAAAACTCTTATCAGATTTTTGATCAACAGTAAAGAACTGATGACTGCCATTTGAGGCAGCATAATAATGCTGGGATTCTAAATAGTTGTCTGTTTATTTAACAACAAAGTGTGACTGCTAAGGAAAAGACTTTTTAATTCACAATAGACATTCACTGTAATCTTTTATTTCCTCTTTTGTATTCTATTTGCCATTATCTCAAAGAATAAATAGATTCCCTAACCAGCCTCAAAATGTGTTTTTTCTTCTTCCACTCATCCCAAGACAAACATGTTTTTAAGCCACTAATTCAAAGGGCAAGAAAGGAAAGAATTAAATATTTAACTGCTGTCACTGCAAGAATAGGTAGAAATATTTTACTTGAACATTTTTTGTCATTTGTCTCAAAATATCAAACAAGGTTCTGAAACTCCCCTTAATAGGATTTCTTATTACTTGCAAAAGTTAGCAATGAATTAAATAATCTTAAAGAAGTTTGTAAAAACTAAATGCTCCCCTTTCCTTTGCCTAGTTCCTTTTTCTAGCTGCTGTTTTATTTAACTTCTCCCAGGACTAACAACTTCTTTCTGGTAGTTAAGACAGTCCATGTACCTGTATCTCTCTATAAATTTTGAACAAAAAACCCTACCAGACTTTCACAGCTCTAAATATTGCAAGGTTTACTTATGCCAGGCATGAGAAGTTTAGTCAGAATCTTTAAAAAAAAAAAAAAAAAAGGTTGTTACTAGTAGAAGTCATTCAAACATGGAATCTTTATGCCCACATATTGCAGACTAATCCTTGTATAAGAACATTTCTTTTAGAGGTCCTGTCCTGCCTTGCTCTGCTTCTCTCTATACACTAAATGTACAGGTTTATGCATCTACTTTAGAATTTCATCCTCCAACTTTACTACGTATAAGCATTTCAGAGGTAAAACTCAGACTTAGGAGCTTACCTCTCCTACTTCCAGTTGATAAAAAAATCCTCCTATTCCTGTGCAGACAGACCTGCAAAAGTCTGATTAGCCTGTTTATCCAGAATTTGTACCAAGACCTGTATTTTGTGTGGTCTGCTCACACAACAGTTCTTCAAAAAAGAGAAACCAAAACACAGAGGTAATCAGTGTCTCGCCTAACAGTGACAAAAACCAGCAGACAGGGAAAAATCCCAGGATTCTCAGACCATCTGCACAACACAGTTTAGTGTAATCACCTGAACATGCCACGTATTATTTGGTACTGACTTCTGCAGAAAAACTCTTTCAAGAGCCTAAATCCAGACTAGCAAGGAAGCAAAGAAATGCAAAAGAAAAGCTGCAAAACTGCAGCAGCAACTGAGAAAGAGGCCAAAAACCAATGTGTTATTTTTTTTAGTAAATCATATGCTTCCCCATGAATTTCATACTACACAATACTAAAGATTAGAATGTTTAACATCTAAGCAAGTAAAGGATTACAATGCCTTTTTTATTTTTAGAAGAAGACAGGTACTTCTATGCAACTGTTACACAGTCAGGACTTTGAAAGCCTCACAACAAAATGAGTTTGAAAGGTGCAGTTCCTAGATTAGGTATGACATTCAAAACAATATGCTATATAAACCCTACCATTAATTCACTCCTCAAACCATTGATACAAATGTCACTTAAAAGTAATAATGTCTAGATGTTAAACTGCACTCCTCATTATTAAATCCAGTGCACTTCACAATAGAGCCTGATTTTAAAAACAGGCATTAAACAACTTGTCATCTACTAGAGACCAAACGGCTGGTTTAAGTTCTGTTTCACTGCCATAGCTATGCAAAATACTATTTTAAGCTGCTTTAATTTTTTATTTTAAGACAAATTACTAGTTTTCCCCAAGTCCTGAATATCTGAAGATTATAAGGTAACAAAAATAGCATCAGAGTGTTCTTATTCCAAAAAGCTCGCAAACCATTTTTTTTCATTAAGGATATCTGCAGTAATGTCAAATGTGACGAATCCCAGATCACTTCTTTCTCTAGGTCCAGTGAAATCTTCTACATTTTTTCTAAGAGAAAAAAAAACACAACACAAGATTATCCTTTCTCATTTTTTGTATCTTACACACTACATAAATTATGGTTCTCATTAGATATTTCCCTCATCCATTTTCTATATTTTGTTTTATATACTTCTGGCTAAAATGTGGTCAACATTACAAACTAATACCTACCTTCCAGAAATTATGGTGTTCCAGTTTTAAATGTCAGACCCTGCCACCACACTGTCGAAGACATATAAGCAGCCTATTGCCTTTTTCCTGTTAACAAAAATCTGTATCTAAGCTGGACTACATTTCATTTTCATAAAATATGTTTTAGCACCCCCATATATGTAAAACTGATTGGGACACCATCAGCATAGCAGTCTGCTGGCAACCATTTTCAATATTATTTCTCAACTGTCCTTGAAAAAACAAAGCCTCTCGTGCTCCAACCATTCCAATAAAACAGTTTATGTGCATAGTCACACAAGGTTCAAGATTTATGCCTGTACTGTATTTAAATAACAGCATGAAGAAAATCGTTATTTTCCTCCACATTTTGGAAAATTGCATCATTTTGGAAGGCTTTATTATAAACCTACATTTGGAACAGTACCTCACATTGTCACACTAAACCACAATAGGAAGAGCAATTCAAAAATAACAGACACACAGTAGATATTTCCATACGTATCCATAAAGCATATCAATTTACCAAACGTACCATCTACAAAGAGGAATACCATAAGCAATTAGCTTGGCAATCAACTACGAACCTTATCTCTTCACGGAACAAATTTTTTATGAATTATGAACTTCATAGTTATATTTATTCCAGTTCAGAAATTAGTCAGTTAAAACATCATTTCATTAAAATCAAGTTTAGTAATCTCAAATAAGAAAAAAAGCTTACAAGTGAAGAAAACACATTTGGAGATAGTAGTTAAGAAAAACACCACCAATCTTCACAATTTAAGCCTTGCTACGAATTTCCATCCCTCCGCAAAAAGCGATATCCTTTTAAGTAGTAAACCTTATCAAGCACTTGACTTCACCTCTTAACCACTGTCAGTAGCAGGACTTAAGCTTGTGGTCTCCAGAACTTCTCAGAAATTCCTAAGAAGAAGCTTAGGTATAGCATCTCCCAGTAACACCAGATCTGTGCATCACAGAAGGGACCAGCAATACACATTTCCCCCAAATCAGGCATTAGTATGCTGCCTCGTACATGCTGAGCTCACCATAACACTCAAAGACATGCTTTTATGCCAATTTTAAGCTGTTGCAAGCCTCAGCGTCGCATAAACTCAGGTTTTTGGTTTTTTCCTGTGGTATTAAACCAGTCCGAAAGGTGATGGCAGTCCCTTTGTTTGCATTCACTTCTCCTTTCAAGTCCTGCCGTTAGGCATCCAGTGGTGCCACTTATCTTGGGGTGGCTCCAAAGCTCCACAGAACCATCAGCAAGTAACCAAGACTGGCCTGAGTTGGAAGGGGCCTTACATCAAGCTCCAATCTCCCTGACATGGACAGGGACACCTTTCACTAGACCAAGTTGTGCAGAGCTTCATCCAACCTGGCATTAAACACTTCCAAAAGTAGGCTGCTTTAGCTCCCTAATCTGGGCCAAAACCAACCAAACAAAAAAGCACGAGCTGAGTTAAAGCAGCTCAGTAAAGTGTCCCTTACTGAGCCAGACTCTCCTGTGGAGCTCTGGTAAAGAACCACGTGGCAAAAACAGGAGAAAAGACCTCCACTCACTGGTGGCTGTAACAGCTGCTCAAACGTTTGTGAAACTACTGCACTCCACATCACACATACTTAACTTAATGGAACCCCACCCCCGAGCCAACACCGAAATTGGGGAAAAAAGGTCCCCCAGCACAAGTCGGCGTCAGTACATTTTATCTGCAGGCAACACGTTTTGACGTGGTATTGTGTCCTACACCTGGCGCATTTCGCAGAGAAGCGGCCATCCCAATCACTTTGCTGCCATAGGACAGAAAGTATGCTACGTTATCAATGGAGAAACCCAGGAGAGCCACTAATTAAAAGGAAAAGGTACTACGATCGGATGAACGTCCACAGGATAAACTCCGCGTTCCTGTAGGTCCCTGCCTCTCCACAACCGCGGGCAGCAGCCGGCTCNGGAGGGGGCGTGGCCTCCCGGGAGCCCGCCCGGCCGGGGCGAGGCCACGCCCCCTCATCGCCCCGGCCCCGCTTCCGCCAGGAGATGGGCGGGGCCGGCGCCGGGCCCGGGCGCGACATGGCGGCCGTGCCGGGGCTGGGGCAGCGCCGTGCCGTCAGTGCCTGCCGCCTGTGCTCCCGCGGCACCGCTTCTGACAGGGCAGCTGGCATTTGTCGCTCTGCTGGGTTTTTGCATTCGTGTAGTAAAGCGTAAACAAGTGTTAGGGTTATGTCTGATGTCTGTATCTTGATTTCACTGGTGCTGTGATATGCCAATTCCATCCCTCGTTTCCTATAGCACGTTCCTATTCGTTTCCACTTTGTTACACACATGCTCAGCATGCCAAATCTTCTTGCCTAGAAATTTCCGTTAGTAGCTGGGCTTGTTCTTGGAATCCTTTTTCTTTGCCAGATGGCGGGGTGATCTCACACAGTTGGCGGGCTGAGGCAGCCTTTCACCTTACCCCACCAATTCGGCTGAAATTTCAATTTAAATTGGTACCAGCAAAGACCAGTTTATGTAGTGAGGTGATTCCTGACTGCTCCCGGGGCCCCTATTTGCTACCCATTCCTGCTTCCCGGATCTGCAATATTAACAATGTGAGAAACAAGAGGAATGAGAGCTTTCACAATGCTTTGGGGTCGATTTTTTTAGTGTTCCTAGCAGCTGTATTCGTCTGTATTAACTATACCAGGCCCGATTACCGGGGATTTCTCGGGGCTGCCGAAAGGTGTCAGCAGTGACTCAGTTATATTTAATTTCCTCTTAGGAAATTAAAAGAAAAAGATCATACAGAGGCTTTTTGCTTCCCCCCAGAGTAAGTACCTGCAGCACATGTCTGTAGGATGTGAAGGTACCTATGGAGAGATCCCTTTGGGCACCCTGTGCTCCACTATGCAGTTGGGTTTTGTGTGCCTGTGCATTTGCCACATTGAAATAAGTCACAGGCTCAAAAGCTCTTTTCTGGTTTGCATTTCCTAATTCTTGACCTTTCTTGATATTTCATAAGATTTCAGCAGCACAGAGAGTTTCTTGTGTAAAGATTTTTGTTGGCTTGTTTTCTGCTATTTAAAATATTAATTATTGTGATGATTTATGGTCTGAAACTTGTTGTTACTGAAACCTTGGATTACTCTTACTGAAAAGTGGGTACTTTTCCCCAAAATATTTGAAGACTCAGAAGAATTAAGGAAGCTTTGACTGTAAGCTGGGGAACTGAATCATTTCAGAAGTTATAAAATATCTGCGGCTTTCAAAAGGATAGCTCAAATGTGAACACCATATTTTTCTCATATCTACCAAAAAAAAAAGGTTTAATCTCCTTTGCTCTTGCTTTTAGTTCATGTAATTGCTATTTAGAGTTTTTCATACCAAACAATTGTTTAATATAAAAAAATGGCTCTTGGGCAGAACTTACAGGAATAAAGTAGTGAAATTTCCAAAGCAGTAGTTAGGTACCTCTGAAAGACCAAAATCAAAAGACTTAGCCAAATTAATGAGTTTTTATGACAATGAATAAATACGGCTATTGCCTGTGGATGTTTGGACTTATTTTAGTAGAAACCTTAAATAAATGTCAATTAAAAGCACAGTATACAGAGGAAGACAGATGGTGTAATTTATTCAAGGACTGATCTATTACTGCTTCAGAATAAAGAAACCTATAGCTTTTTAATAACTGAAATCTTGCAAAATCAAAATAGGAAAAAATTTTAAAACAAGGCAGTTTTGGAAGAAGAAGGGGAGATAATTATTCACAATAGCTGTTTGTTCGTAAGTTCTAGAATGTTCTTTAAAAGATATAAAATCTGATATTTTGTGAAGAATGGTGACATAATAATAACGTCAAAAGTTGCTGTCAGCTAAATAAGTTGTGTTACTGGGAATTGAGCAAATACTATAATTATGGAAACAAATGTAAAGGATCTTGGGGAAGCAGAAGAGTTTGGGAGACCATTTCCAAGATGCCGTGGAATGGTTTTCATTACACCCAAGCAGCGTCCTTAAGCCCAGACCAGGAGAGCGCAAGGCATGTCAGTGTTCAGGCTGGCTATTACTTCAAGAAATGTCATATTTTTCAGTACAAACTCATTGAAAAAAATGCAGAGATAGGATTGGCAGCAGATCTGAAATGTAGAATTTGCCATCCTTCTCCAGTCCTTACCCTAAAATTATCTGACTTTGAAAATGAGGTTTTGTGCACTCTTTGATCTATTAAACATGTGTTCTTTTTTTATAGTGCCGGCACTTCAACAGGATTGATCCTTGTCAGCAGCTGATGATTAGTAGTCTTTTGAGAGAGAGTAGCTTGCTTTCTTTGGTTGACATGTTTTTACTCTGATATTCAAGTTACGGAGCGATTCCTTTCATCATCTGTAAACAAAATAGCAAGTGTTGACACTGACCATCGACAGAGATTGCTATGAGCTCTTTGTTTTCCCACCAAAGTTGTATTGGTTCTAGCATGGAACACATAGATGGAAGCTTTGGGGTGTATGTTGTGAATTTCAAGTGAAGGGGAGGTGTTAGCTTCAGCCCAGCACCTTTAGCCTTCTTGGGGCTTAAGTTTCTGACTAATTTTACAAGTGAAAGTTTAGGTGCCTGTGGTATCTTTGGCACCAAGATAGATGAGGACCTATTTTTTGATCTAGGGACATGTATGTACGTCCTGATTTTTTTACCATAAATGTCTAAATACTTTCTTGAATTTGTCCTTTATTAATTGTTGAAATTAATTCTTTAAGAGACAGTAGCAACACACAGCCTCTTAGACAGCTCTGGGTAGGAAGATAAAGATTAAAATAAATGTGGCCATGATCAGCTGTCTCTTACAACAGCCCCCTTTCACTTAACACCTCTTCTGGATGGCTCATTTTTACAGCTGGTGTGGAAAGGCTGTGACTAAGAGAAGAAGCTCTTTGGACTGCATTTGATTCTAATGTTCTTCTCACCTCAATTTTTTTAGCATTGGCTCTACATATATGCAGAATAAGAAGATAAGCAAGAAGAAATTTTCACTTGCCTTTGTAGTATTATTGTGTGAGTCCTTCAGCAAGAAAATCTCAGGGAATTTTTAATTCCTGATTTCAGAATGAAGTTGATATTTTACAACATTGTCTCATTTAGTGGCATAATATATGGCAAAATAAAAGCTGCATCACAGAGAGAACCAAATATTCTTGGCTCCAAAGTCAATATATTTTGGAGCCTAACACAGTTAATTTTTGGCTCCTGTGAGGTTTGCCCATCCATGGCCTATGGAGCTAGGTTAAGTAAATTCATCCAAACATTACTGATTTAACCTTTCTCACTTCATTGTGCTTTGCATTCTGGGCAAGAAGCCTGAGTGCTTCTGATCCACCTCACCCGGGTTTTAACCTCACTCACTCAGCCAGTTGCAAGTCTTCATCACAAGGTATTTTTATGTCTCTTGTAAAAGCACCAAGCAGAGACTTGTCATGCCTCAGCTTGAAGAAAAAGATGTTTTACTAGCTCTGTCATGGTGATATCATTTAGCTGATACCAATTTTAGTGGATGGAAAAAGCCTTTCTGTTATGAACACTAGCCATGGGAGTCAGCATGTAATGTCATAAGCTTGCAGAATAAACTTTTAACTCTCATCCCTACCATTGACGGTGTAATTTCCTTTTGTTAACAACATTCTTAGGCACCAAAATATGCTTTACACAGAATGAAGAAAAATTTAACCGCTTAACCACTTTTTTATAGTCAAGAAGAAAACCTGACAGAATTTGAAGAAAGGGGGAATAAAAGTAAACGGATGATTTCACTGTTTTTAGAAACAAAAATTATTTTTTGAAGAAAAAAGTTAAACGGTTAAAGAAAAATTTAAAGACAGCCTATAATGTAGAATAAAATTAACAATTTTGGAAGGAACTCAAATTCAAAAGACAAAAGATTCACAGCTCAAGTATTGGTTTTATTTAGAGGCATCTATTTAATAAGAACCTATGACATTTTTGCTGTTAATCGAAGAAAAGATTAACTATAAAACCTGCAAAAATACCAGGTTTACTTACTCGACTTTAGATTAATAAGATGGTTGCACTGCCTACTAGAGAAATAGCAAAGTTAGTTTGTCAAGCTAGTTGAAATACCAAAAGCATAGCTCCTGTGGTACCCCAATCCTACAGAAAATGTTGAGTTAGTTGCCAGAGGGAATCTGTTTTCTGTAGACATGGTAGCAATAAAAGAAATTGCTTGGACCCAAGAAAGGAACTATACAAAGGGAAAGAGGTGCAAAATGAGGAGATTCTTCCCAAGATTCACCGATACACCTGTATTAGTACATAAGTTAATTTTGCCTAAGTATCCTTAGGAAGAGGCAGTGAGTGTGTGCATTTTGACGTTACTCTCCCCTCATAGTTTGCTGTGACTTTTTCCAGGGGGTCATTTGCCCTGTTGCAGAATGGGTTGTAGGGGGTGGGTGAGAGTGGTTTTTTTCAGTGTAAAGTCCAACAGGCTGGTTTTAACTTGTCAACAGTTGAAATTGCTGGATTTTGAGCTGAGGAGTGTACCAATACACATTCCTTCCTGTTGATTTCCAGGAAGGGAGAGAGAGGGGCAGGAACCTTTAGCTGAGGAATGGAATGGGCAGCTGGAGATGGTAACTTTTTAAACTTCTAGGGGGCAAGATTTGCTAGAGTTTGTCTGTCAGCAGGCTGTGTGTGCCTGCTGTCTGACACGTTTCTGGGTTTAGTAATGTCTCTAAGTACACACATGACTTATTTTGGAATCCTCTGTAATACTCTTAATAGTTGAGTTATGTTAGGTATCCAAAGAGGACTGCAACAAATACTGTAAATAAACTTACTATGTTTCTAGCAGAACTCAGATTGAATTTACTTGTAAGCTTGTTGGTCATACCTACTTCCCTTCTGGGTAGAACTTTGCTGTCAGTGATTAGATGGACTGGTTAAGCAGATCAAGCACGTTCATGTGATAATGTGACAGCAGAATTGGTTGATACCAGACTTGTAGCTGAAGGGGAATCTATCCCCATTCCAAGAAGCAGCTATCCAGTGGTGCATAACAAAGGGGTACAGATTTAACATTACTATGTTATTTTTTCAACAACTGAGAAAGTTAGAAAACTGGAATTTCATAATCACTTATCTGAGTTACTTTTTATGCTTTTAAATACATATTTGTCCTGGTTATATGGAGAATGTCTGTTTTGTGCAGAGATACTGATTGATATTTAATCCCTGACCAGTAATTCCATTCTCTGGAAATCCAGATACACAAGTCTGTATACTAGAATTATTTTCTAAGATAGGAGTAGTATTTTCAACTACTAGGAAAGGCAAAACACCTAAATTAAACCATTTTGAGTTCATTAAGGTCTAGCAGTAGAATAAGCAATCTTTTCATGATGTTAGAAATGAAAGGTTGCATCATTCATGTACTCAACTTGATTTGTATAGAGCCTAAACTGTGTCAGACCAATGATTTTAGTAGAGTGGAGCTACCACCATACCACACAAAATTTGAACTTTCTAGAGCAGTTCAAGAACTGATGGAAATAATGTGCTACACCAAAATACAGAGAGAAATTATATATGTAACAAAACTTTTATACATTTTTGTGCATTAAAGCTCTTTTAAAGGAACTGTTGTGCTTCATTATTAGGGAAAACAAATGGTGTCTAAATATGTAACTGTTCAGTAGAATGGGTGTCAAAAGCCAGAGCTCAACTATGAGGAGAAGTGTTTTAAGACACTCTCATTTTTCCCTGTTGTGCCACTAAAGATGTCATTGCATTGCATTTTGAAGCAGACTTTTGGTTAAAGTCTTTGGTTCGGTTATCAGGCTATTAGCAGGGCTTATGAGAACTGCAGAAATGAGAATGAAACATAACTTTAGTTATGAATTGTAACTTCATGCTGTATGGTTTGTGTAGATCCTGGATAGACATGGTGTTCAGGAAGAAATCTGTAAAAAGCAGATATGAGCCTTTAATTTCTTTGGTTTACAGTGTTGTGGCTGTTGTAATTGGCAGCACAACTCTCAGGTTTTTGTGCTGATGGTATGGCTTTGTCATGATGCTCAAGTAATTCTGCAGAATTTTTAAGGTTAGCAATGGGGTGCAGTGAAAATGCAGTTCAGATCTAAACCAAGTTTCGTATTTTCTGGATGAAAAAGTTTGTGTTCTCTCATTTTTTGTCTTTTCATTACCCTAAAACAGTAGCACAAAGTCTGTACGTCATCCACCTCTTCATATTTTACAAAGAGTAGTATTTGGGTTGTACTGATGGACTTGAGTTCCTGTTTAGAAAAGGACACAGCAACTGCTTGATGTTTTCCAGTCACTCCAGCTTCTGAATTTCTTGTAGCTTTCAGGTAAATATTACTTGTTTGGGTTTATTTTCTGTGCCTAAGCATAAATGCGTAATATCCTTAACTTAAGAATGATATTAAGGAAAAGAACATTTAATACTTTTTACAGATTGTTTTATGGTATGTATGCCTCTTTCTGTCTTCAATCTGATGTTAAGGTAACATTTTGAATAATGAGGAAATAAATTTTAAGACAGTTCCTCTGAGTTTAGATTTCTTCAGTTCAAATGCTTTAAATATAAAATAGTAGAAAAAAATGTTGAACATAGCTCAAGGAGGAAATGACATAATATTCAGTAGCTTTAGATAAGTAAAATTTTGAGGATTAACATCTCATGCACTCATTAAAATACAAGTCAACTGGTCACTAAGCAGGTAATTTTTCATGCTGAGTTAGACATTTCCTTTTCAGTAGCTCATGCTTCTCTTCTTTCTGAGTCCTTCATGAAGCATATATGCTTACATCAGAAACCCAGTACTAAAACTTGATTTCTTACTGATTTTATTTTAAACTCCTTGTTTCAAGGGCATTGCTTTACAAATTTCTCCTGGTTGGTTGCCTATAATGTAAAAAATAATCAGTTCTTCAAAGCACTTGTTCCTCTGCCTGGTATCTTAAAATCTTCCGTTATACCCTTTATTAGACAGACGTTTCAGAACCAGGATGACTATCAACTTCTTGTGCATATTTAGCCATCTCTTATATGTGGAGAAAGACATGCAGGTGAAGTGTCATACAAATAATTCCTTGTACTGTATTTCATCTTTATCTCATTTCTAAAATAAACATTTTCACTTTCAGACTTTTATATGCATTTCCAAAATACAGAAGAAAACTGTTAAGATAACTGTAATGGAATTTGTGCTGTGAATATAATTACTCTTTTACATCTTCTATCATTTAGTTTAAATATATTATTTTAAAAAATATAAATAGAAGGAAGTGTGTTTTCCAAAAGTAACAACACAGCATGTGTTACAAAGAAATCGTATTTCTAAGGGTTTTCTAGTCTTTGGTGTTTAAAAAAATGCCTTCAAAGACTAAATATTCTATCAGTTGTGTTAATTTTCTTGTGTATCTTGCCTTGCTGAAAATTAAACACACTAGTCTTCTAAAGCACAGATGAAAGATTACCAGAATAAAATAGTTTATTAATGTGGTTATGTAATTAATCATAGATGATAGAGCATAGGTTTGTGGGGTTTTTTGTTTTTGTTTTTTGGAGTTTGTTTGTTTGGTTGGTTGGTTGGTTGGTTGGTTGGTTTTGGGTTTTTTTTTTTCCTAAAAATTACTTTGTTAGCTTGAGGGTAGATTGTACACTAGGTTTTGGACAGTTTGAATTAGCACAAACAGGTGCCACTGCTAAATGCTTTCTTTCTGCACTTGGCTGGTGCACAGCAAAACATTAAAGGCCAGGCTACTTTGTCTGAGCTCTGGAGTTTGAAACGAACCACGTTATAGTCATTATAAACAGCAGTATTGCTATCTTGATTATACAGATAATGTTCTTGAGAAGTGATAACTGACCAAGCTACATTAAAAGGGAACTCTAAGACCAGAAATTCCAGCATCTGAAGTTTCTTCAGTGGTTTTAAAATTAAAATAATTAATTGCCAGAAATGGAGAAGCATTATCAGAGGAATCATTACATTGCTCTTGTTTTATTTGCTGGGAATGTGCTAGTATTTCAAGGTTAGGGTATCCTTGTCTGTCACAGTATTACTATCTTAAACAAAATAAAAATCCAAATATTGTTAATCAGCAGTGTAGCTTGCTGCCATTTTCTTGTGTGCTGTGATAAAACCCTAAATGCTAAAATAATTTTACAGCCTATCTGTTGCTATGAACATATTATAAGTTTCTCTGTGTGTAAGCCTTCTGATCATTTTCCCATGAGAGAACATCCTTTTGCTGTCTTTTACTCTGTATAAGCTTTCTGTAAACAAAATATCTGTGTCTGTTCTTCAAGGACATGGAATTGGTTGGCCTCCTCCTACCTATGAGGAGACAGAACTAAAATTACTTTCTCTTTCTGATATTGTAAACTATTTGGACACATTCCCTGGACGAAGCAGCAGCAGGCGCATGGAGATTGCTCTCTGCTGAGCAGATATAGAAAAATATTAGAATTATAGAGTCATTTTAATAAATCATGTTAGACTTCTGAAAATTGTCGTCAAAAGTCTTTTCTTCTATGTATAGACCACGACGATACCTATCCCTTCTGTTGACATTAAGTGAATGAACAGTCAATATTTCATTTTATTTAAGTTTGTAATCTGAATTTTGTATTAAAATAAAAATTATTAAATACCTAATTAGTTATTATTTTCACCAGGATATCTGAGTGGTTTTTTAACAGCAATGAAGTTATCTTCAGAATACTCCCCATTTTACTAGTGAGGAAATGAGGCCAAGAAATTTCATTCCCAGAAGTCAAAACTACATGGAAAATGTGAATATCCAGATTAAGCCACTGCTCTTTTCAAGTGTTTTGATATCTTTATAATGTTGTACATTTGTTACATATGGTGCATTTCCATTTGGAAGCTCTCATTATTCTGCAGTGCTTCAAGGTCTGACTTCATTTACTTCACATTGCCATGCAATAGAAAATGTGGGACACTTACATCCCACTTTTTTACAGTCCTTCATGTCATCGCATTGACTGCCAGATCCTTCATTTATTTACCTATGCTTCTATTTTCTGATTTCCATTACAATAGCTGTAGCTTTCTGTTTCTGGTTTTCCCGGTCTGCATGGGCTTCCTCTCAGCTATTCTGTGCTCAGATCTCAGCATTCATGTTGTTGGTTCTCCCAAAATGCTGTGTGGGCGTTCACTTCTAAGCAGTTGCTCAGTTTTCATGACTGGGTGCCTCATAGCATGGCTTTGCCAACAAGCTGTAATGGTAATTTCTGTAGCACTTTAGAGCCCTTAGATTAGGATAGACTTGGTTCTGTGCAGCTGGGAGAGCTTCCAGCTAATCTGGCACATAAGAGTTACAGAGCTCTAAAAAAGGAGGAAATATTATAAGAGTAATTTTGCCAGCTTCTGATGCGTATATGTGAACTGGAATTCTCAAAACTCATTACTTCATGTAGTTTTTCATCCTTATGTAGTTTATTACTGATGAGGGAAATTTTTGAAAGGACACAAGGCAAGTTTTGGTACAGGAATAACCTTCCTTTTCAATTTTCATGTTGTTCCCGAAAGCAGTTTTACAAATCCATGAGGTTATTTGAAACATCGCTTACAAAATACTAAATGCATATTAGCCTTATTATTGTAGTTTTAAATTTACTTTTTTTTTAAGCTTAACAAAAGGATTTAACTTTAAGAAAACTATCTAATGATTGAGAAATTTATTTTGTGATTTATCTACTGCAGTTATAAGAAGAAGGAAACAGTACTGTAAGGGAAAGATGGATTCTGAACACTGTTAACTCCTGCTGTTTTTTATGGTAATTGCTATTTGGAGTTTTGCCTCTAAAAAGAAAGATTATTTTGTTTGTTAACAAAATGTGGGAGAAGTCCAGATGAGAAAGCAGGTGCTAGATGGCACAATATGAAAAAAGGGAAAAAGGGTCAGGTAAAACACTGTGAGGAAGAAAAAGCTTTCCGTAACATAATTATGGCTTTTCCTTGTTCTGCATGGTAAATTTGTGAAACAGGTCCATAGGATGGCTGGGGAAGTCCTAGGACTGATCAAGTTAAACTTAATAATACTAGTACAAATATGGAAGAAGTAAGGAATTCCAATATTGGGTGTGTTACTAAGGAAAATACCATTTCTATTAATGATGGAAACAGAAATTGGCAGTGGTAGCTCAGAACATAATGCCTTTTATACTTGTGGAAAGCATGACACCTCAATTCAGTGTCAGATAACAATGTGCCAAATATAAAAAGGGATTTTCATTTGGCATTTTAAGTACTCATTCCCGCTTCTAATAATGGTATGAGGAAAGCAGTTCCTATTCTGGCTGGATGAGAAAATGTCTATAAATGAAATTTAGTAAAATAATTGCATATTTTTTACCAATTAATATAGTTTACAGTGTAAACTCCTTTTTAATTGCCTTTTTCTAGTTAGGGTTGTCTTTTATGTGGATTAAATTTTTTCAAGTAAAAATACCTAATGGCTAATTCTCTCTAGATAAGCACAATTCACTTCCTGTCTGTTAAAAATCTTGGTATTTATTTCCAAGAACATTTCTGTCTTCATTTATATAGGTTTGTTTCAGTTTAGTTTCCAGAAAACATTATAGCTTCTTACTCTAATAAATTACTCTGAGAGTCAGATGATAAGAGATGCCTTATTGTTTCCACTTTCCTTTCAGAAATATGGTTTTGTATTACAGTGCTTAATATCTGCTGTTCTGTTCATTGAAGTCAGGGTGATCTGTGGATGCAGTGACATTTGGATCATACCCTTTTATCCTGATGGACAGCTGCCAACATTCTAAAATATTTTTTCTAATCACCAAACAAGAGAATCCAGGGTAGAATAGAAAGGTTTAGGATTACTTTGGGTCGAGTATTTTAAGTTATAATTCAAGACACTGTTTTTTAGTTTAGAAGGAAGTATAAAAGTTCAGAGCAGGACCCTTTCTTGTGCTGCCATGATTCTTTACTTTAGGATTATAGTTCATTTAGAAACCTGGTTCTGTCATGCAGCTCCTCAGTTTGTATCATGTTGCAACTCAGCAATTTACTGAGCAATTACTCACACTAATGGAACAACTTGTGAGTGACTGCTGATGACTGTGAGTAATAGCTTTATGGTATAAAAGCAAATTAATTCTTAAAAAATGGGAGGAATTTAGATTCCCCTTTCTAAAACTGGCCAACAAATAAAGCTTGTCATGTCACAGGTTTAAAATAATATGATGCAGCACAATGAAATATATGTCATAGCTATCAGAAATTTTCCATGTTGAAATTTTACCAATTCATTTTAATTAATTTAATTTTAGGTGCTCCAGGTCTTATGCATAAAAATATCTAGACATTTGATTCATATCACCTTCTCTGAATACTGGTTTTTGTGTAGTGCTAAAGTCTTTGTGTACTAGATACTTTCATTCAGCCTGAGCAAAATAATGAGAGACTGTCAAAGTTGGTATATATTAATCATTGTTAATTTATTAATGTGTACTCCAATTATTTACTGATATGATTCTTGTTTTTTAAGGAAAGAATATTAGTCTGACATAAAATGAAATATCAGAAAAGAACAATTGTACTTAAGCAGCAGGAGAACATGGTTTAGCAAAAACAGGTTATCTGAGTTACGTGGTTTAGTACATGAATTTCAGGGGTTTATAATAATACTTTTGAAAATGTATTTTAAACATGTAAATAAATGAATTGGAAATGCAGAATTTGGAATGCAACAGACCTTTTTAGTGGAACAAGTACAATCCAGGATCTTGGAACCTGCTGTCCCACATGAATATCACCGGGCTAGCAAGAGCGGTAGTGAACTCAGTACTATGTACAGTATAAATAATCGTCATATTTTGAGCAGCTGGCATCATGACCAGCTGATATTTTCTTTCCTCGGGACCAGTTGTTCCCAAGAGTGCATGGCTGGAGCCATATGATCTTATCAACACATTTGAGAGCCCGACCCAAACAGTGACAGAGATTTTGCTGCAGCAATGACTGTCATAGAAGAAAGTCGCCCTTTTGCACAGCAGTTATCCAATGTCTACTTTACTATACTTTCACTTTTTTGTTTTAAACTTTTTGTGAAGATCAGCCTTGCTATACTTAGTCATTTCTACATTGTGAAAGGAAACCGTAAGGAAGCAGCAAGGATAGCTGCTGAATTTTATGGAGTTCCTCAAGGACAAGGTATATTTGTACATACTCTGTTATCACTGCTGTTTGGGGATTTTGTTGTTCAGGTAATTACTTATCTGCTAGCCTCATTTACATTCAGTTTTTCAAATGATATGTGTGAGTGGGGTTTTTTTGCTGTAGTTGTTGCTGTGTTTTTTATAACAAAAATTATCTGTAGGAGTGTTGTTAGATTATGTGAGCTTTTTTTTTTAAATTTTTTTTAGATTAATATTAAATTTAGAATAAAACTGAAATATCAGAGCCAGTTTTCTATTAGGAGAGAGGCCAATATTTAAGATGGCCGTATATAAATAAGGTTGCCAAATACTTCCCAATCTGGGACAATTTCCCCAATTGCTCCTAATGTTCCCCAACTTACCATGCATAGTTGAAATTTTCCATGTTTGGCATGTGATTATTTTGCACCACTCTAGTGAAACTAGTCCAAATATTTCTGAAAATTATGTTGTGATTAAGGTAAAAGTTTCTTATAGTAATTTTTTTGAGAAGATATAGTTCTCATGTACCTTGAATAATTGTCTCCTTGGCAAATAGCAGGAACGTTAGTAACACTTTGTCAGGGCCAGCTTTGGCCGTGTGTGTGGAAACCCTTCAAATTTTACTGGGCTGAAAGCTCTTGTGAAAATTCCTTTTTCTGTTCACCCAAGCAGAACTTTAGCAGAACTGTTGCCCCAAACTCATCTGTAGTGAGGTACCATTTTCATCCAATTCTTCTTTTGCATTACAGAACACTCTTCCTTCTAAATTGTGGCATGCTGGTACATGACTGAGCCCTGATTTTGCTCAGCTTGGGATCCCTGCTACCTCACTTGTCTTTATTGTTGTTCCTTGTGTTCTGGGATGGCATCAAGCTGAGTTAGGCAATGGAACAGGAAGACTTGTCTTGCCTCTTACTGCCTTTACTACTCATCCCTAGGTACCTCAAATGTGAAGACATAGCCCAAGTTAAATGTGAAGGGAGAAACTATAGAAATGAGCCAGAAACAGTTTCAAACTCATAAGATCACTTCAGTCTTCAATGCTGGGACGAAAGCTAGACATTTTGTGTGAGGGTGTTAAAATTTGCAATCTAGAAAGAAAGGCTTAAATCCTAAAGTGGGAATTAGCTTACTTTGCAGAAGATTGACTTGAGATGGATTTATATCATGTGTTTTCTGTACAAGCTCTGAAACCCAGGTTTTTTACATCTGAGCCTGTTAATGACACCATTTAAACTACTATGCATGTGTGTGTTTGTGTGGGAGTGTATGTGCAGGTATTTATGTGTGGGAAGGTGTGGGTATGTGTGTATATATTCACTACAGTAGGATAGGAAGAGCACCAACAGGAATACTTGCAGAGAATGGGGAAGGCCTTACTTTAAATCAAGAATTTTTTGCCAGAAACTGCTCCCTAGCTCTAAGGCAGCTCTTTATGGGAAGACTGACACACGAGCTGGGCACAGAAGGAAAGAGACTTGGGAGGAAGTGGAGGGAAAGGAATAACATGCATCAGGCTGGAGAGTAAAATAGTGGCTATGGTGTTAGCTGTTGCTGAAGCCAGGAATCTGTAATTCAGTCATTTGTCAAAAGTCTCATCTATTATACCTAAAGAAATGTATTATTAAGCGTTCTAGTAGCTGGCCAGTGCAAAAGATGAAAATCTATCACTCTTGCAGGTTATTGTTTTGGTCAAGTAGCAGAGGTTTTTATTGATTTAAAGGATCAAACATATGGTAGGTTTCTAGTTTCCTGCTTGTTTTATTAAAAGAAAATGGTTAATGAAACTATTTTGTGCTTAAGTTTTACTTTTACAGTTGAACATCAGTGTGCCTTCATTTTTCGCTGTCCAGCTTGCAGTGATTGGTTCTGGATTTGCAACACTTGTAAGCACATGTTCAGCTACTGTAACAGAATCTGCTGTTCATCCATTTGTTGTGACTAACAGCAGCAATCCTTGCTCTTTGGGTTGCAAATAATTCTCCTCAAAATCATTATTATTTTATCTTTTCTATACCTTAGTTCTATGTCTGTGGAAGGAGGCATGCTAGTGTCTGAACTCACAAGGTGGTGTGGGATTTGATTTGTTGGTGTTGGTGAAACACAGGGATGCCTCAGTAGAGTTTATATAATACATGTAACAAAATATCCTGTTAAAAGTGATATCCAAAAGATGTACAATAAGTGACACGAAGCATGAAACTGCTTGAAACATTATATTGTAAAATTAAATACTAAGTATCCTTCTAATTAGTGATCCATTCTGTGTTTTTTCTCAAGTAGCAGAGGATCCTTGGCAGAAAAAAAACAACACAAAGAACCACCAAAATAGATAATTAGCCTAGCATCTATCATTAGCTAATTTAAGTTTATAGTGTTTCAATAAGTAATTCAAATTAGAAGAAAGGTTTCTTTTCATTTTCTAGTTTTAACCTGATTACATACTGTCAAAATTGTTAGCACTGGTATTTTAGGTTTGCTTTTAATTATAAAGAATTACTTATTGCTATTATAATGGCTTGGCTAGGATAGAGTGCTATAATTTTGAAGAAAAAAGAACCTTTAGAAATAATGTGCTACTAGGCACAGGCATTATTTCATACTTTCTAAATTGATCCCTTGAGTTAAAATAAGTCTTTCTTTTATGAAGTCTGTGTAATTGAGGGTGTTTCAGGTATAGAGCAGTAGTTTTTTACTGATATGGCTTAAATAGGCTTAAATCCTTTCGTCAAACTGAAGGTGTAGAGAGCAGTTCAAGAATTGAGGCCCAGGGATCATGCATTTCAAGGCTGACTTGCTTTGTTTTGTCACTTTTTCTTTATTATATATAAGGAGACAGCTTTGCCTGTGTCATCTGCTTTGTGTGGTCTTGTTGCTAAATGTTAGTAGTGAAATGGGTCATACTTTGTTCTTTAATATTTCAGGAATATTTTCAGTTTCAATAGTCAGCAATCTACACTCCATCTATCCTTTGGATCTCAAGTGTCTATGAGCAGCTGGATAATGTCACAATAGTTAATTAGAAATTATACTGTTTATGTGGCATTGAAATACAGGAACTAGATCAGTGTTCAGCATCAGCTAAGACTAAAAAAAGTGCATGTAAAAGCTCTACTAATTATAAGGCACATTCATTTTCTTATGGAAATAATGTCTGAGTGAAACTTTTCATGTGTATAGCTGAAAGGTACCTTCGGAGGTAAATTGAATGCTCTAGGATCAAATATACATGAGTTATCTGGCAAATGTTTGGCTAACCTGTTTTTAAAATGCTTAGTAATAGAGATTTCTGCAGCATCCTTATGCAACCAATTGCAGTTTTTCTGTTCTCATCACTAAACTGCTTCCCACTTCCCCCAAGGCTGACCTAAATCTTTATTTCTGCAAACTAAATACTTGAAATGTGATTGTTACTCTTTGTGTATGAGAAGTAATCAATTTAAGGACTAATATCATGCGTTTTCCTACTTCTGCTGTTTTTTTCTTTTCTAGAATAAAGTAAAAAGGATTTAACTTAGTCTGTCCTCCTAAATCTTATTTTCTAGCACCTGGAGTTACGGCAGTTGCTCTCCCCTGGACTTGTGCCAGTTCATATATAGTTTACAGACATCTTTACTGATGTCTAATTTCCCATGTTAAACAGAGTGCTCCAGCTGAGACTTTGTGAGTGTCACCAGGGGAACTATTAGTTGTATACAAGTGGAACACTTATGTCATGTGCCATGTATATGGTACCCTATGTAATACCTCCTGGAATGATGCTGCCCCCTCAGGAGTAAAGTATTATGGATAGAGTCTGTAGCCTCTAAACCACATGTTAAAACAAAGTCACTGTATTGTGCATTTGCTTTTTCCTCTCTAAGTATAGTACTTTGTACTGGCCTTCAGCTGATTTCATGCTGTTTTGGTACCAGAGAATTTCTCCATTTTACTCTTCTGTTTTGAATTGTTTCCCTCTGAGCTGTTGTAGCATCTAAAGTTTAGTGTCATCTACTGCTTGCATAAAAATAAATACATTATTCTATCATTCACAATATTAAAAGCCTGAATAGCACCAAACGTAGGACATAACTCTGCAGACTTTTACATTTGCTTAAAGTGAATTGAAGGTCTGTGTCCTAATAAGATATTAGAGTTGAATTCTTTTTTTTTTCAGTCAATTCAGTGCTATTAGTACCATAAAAAAATTAAATGAAAAAGGGATCCATTCTATTATAAAGGTACCATTTGCTGGGTTATTTTTAACGTTGGCACTAATTTTGTAAACACTTACTCATATACACTTGCCCCGTTGATTTGAAAGGGACTGATTAGTTGTTTGGAGCCAAGTGCTTTGCAGTCAGGGACTAGAGCTGTGTTGGAAATAGGTTGTGGTGCCTAGTGTTTCTTTATTTATTGTGTTGAAGTGAACATTTACATATTCATTGCATTTGAGACTTTGCAAAAGTCAACATTTTATTAATTTCTTTCATAATGGATAAAGACATAGCAAGTATATGTTTGCTTCATTTTAAAATTCTGTGCCCTACAAACTGAAACACAAGAATACACTAACTGAAAAATTAACTTTGGGTATATTTAGCTCCTTAGCAAACTATGTGTAATGACAGTGATCTGCACAGTAACATCTCTTCTCTCATGGTATTTCCAGATCTGTGAAGAGTTAATAACTCAGCCTTTTGTACAGCTGTTGCTGGATGAACACTTGAGGGTCAAAAGCAGCTTTTAGACTCTTCCTACTATACCAACTAACTGGTCATAGCATGAAAGTGCTCTGTGTATAGGAGCACTGGGTTGGAGCTTCAGATGAGTTTTATAGTTTAGTTGCTTTAGAATGAGGTCGTGGTTCTGTGGTATGAGGTGATTTCAAAGTTTGTGGATCAAATCTAAAGAATTAATCCTTATCAGATGTTTTGCGTCTGTAAATTATAAACTCTGCCAACAAATACTGGTAAGATCTTGGTTTGTATGAAAGAGCCTATATTTTGTTACTACAGAAAACTTTATAGAAGGAGGCATAGTTCCCACTCATAAACTTTTTTATAAGGCAGAAGGTGTCTATTTTATCAAAAGTAAACCTGATACTCAGTAATTGTCAAAATTAGCTACAATCAGAAAGTGATAGAGAGGAACCTTCTTGTGAAAAAAATTAATTTGCAGAGGTTAACATAGCATAAACAACAAACAGCTAGTCATGTACCTATATGGACACCTGGGGTCTGATAGACAAGATAAGTAGTTCTGAGAATGTAAAATGATTTGTCTTAAATATCGTATTTTTTAATGATGTCACCTCTCTTCACAAAAATTTGTATAAAATTTCACTTTATCCATAAGTGTATAAGTTAAAGTTTCTTTCTGAAAGCAGAAATTGTGTTTATGGTATGCTTATTAAAACACATACTGGCTTTGCAGAACAGGAGAGGTGAATATGCTCTGGTTTCTTCTAAGCTTAAAAAAGTCTGCTCTTGAATGACCGTAGCAAATTCTAAGCCACCCATCTTTGCTGTATCTGCCTTGGTAAGGCACGGTAGGAAAGCTCAGTACACTAGTTAGGCTAAATTAAGCCATCAACCATCAACAGGATTGTGGTAGTTCAGTCTACTGGAGTCTCCATCTCCTTTCAGAGACCAGTAAATACTATGAAGTTTTCTGTTTCCTTTTTCTCTTGTACACTGAGAACTACTTGGGCAGTCCCAAGAAACTGGTCCTTAAAATACAGCTCATAAATAGGCAATAATGCCATGTTTCACTGTCAGAGATCTCCTGTTTGGAAGGCTTGGAGTGAATGATTAGAACAAAGTTTTCATATTTATTTTATCCTAACAAGTTGCAATTGATAATGCCACTCAGCAACAGTTGTTAGGTAGGGAAGATAGGCATGAGACATTTTCTCAACTTGCATTCCACAGAGATCACAGTTCTATTAATAAAAGCTATACAAGACCTCTCTTAGCTTCCTGGATACAATAGAGATTCATTTAGCAATGACAGGAATATTGTATGGCATACCTATTCGCCATACCACTTGGTGTAAGGCACCACATTTAGCATTAGTTTTTCATTTGCAGCACGTAAGCTAATGGGGTAAAAATGCTTAAGATAGTGTGAATATTCTTTTTTGAAATTTTAGAAGGGCGGGGGCTTTTTTGATGGAGCTCATCACTTTCTCTTGTATGCCATATACCTTTGCCTAGTATGACAAATGACTGCCAGAGAAGAGTCCTACTTCAAAATAAAGCCAATAAGGCACTTTCTTTGAAGGAGGTAAATGACACCACATATTAGAGAAATACCAGAACATTCTTTTTTGAAGAACATATTCCACCTTAAAGAGGTTTTGCTCAGTTATATGATGCAACTAAATCAGCATGGCCAGAGCCCTGACTTATTTGCAGCAACAATAAGCAAGAACATCTGTTGGCAAGCATGTTAGTTTTAATTCAAATTTTTCATTTTTTTTATCATCCTCAAGAAAATTTCTGAGGCCACAGAAACTTCTAGTGAATATGTGTGCTGGAGCCTGTTGGCATGCTCGCCTCCTGAAAGAAACTGGTGTAGCCTGTCATGTGGATATGTTTGTGGGGTTTTTTTACTCTTCTGTGTATGTCAGGACCTCCTTAAGGTCCACCAGCTGCATTTTTTGGTTGGTTTAATTCAGGTGTGCCTCCTTGAAATGTATTTTTTTATGAATACGGACCTTAACTTGTCACCAACCTTGGTCCCATTTGCTTGCTTGGAGTTTACACTCTAAACTCACGTGGAAATGCCCTTCATCAATTGATTTCTGTATTTTTCTGTGTGAAGTGAATAGTAAGCTTATGAAATAATATAAGTACAAGATGAACATTATGAACTCTGATGTATCTTAAAACCTGGGATTTTAAAGGTGCATAGCAGTAAGACTGAAAGGTAATCCTGGAGCAATCTGTCTGCAAGGCTTTAAAGAGAACTGGCATTAGAGAAAATATGCAGGAAACTGCAGTATTGGCTTGGGGCAAGCTCAGTTGTACCATCTGCACTGGTCTTTCTTGCATTGGTGGGGCATAAGGCAACAGGGGAGGACCAAAATAGCATAGCTCCCTGAAGGTGATGTTCCTTCCTTCAGCCACTGGATTCTTATAGCCAGGGTTTTGCTATTCACATTCCTCTCTCGTAGGGGATGTTCTCAAACATTCGCAATGCAGGCAAACTGCGAGTGAACTTCTGCCAGTTAGACGATGATGGCTTGGGGGGAATTGCATAGCATGCCTAAGTACTGAGCTCTGCTCATGACTGCAGCAATGCTGGCTGCTTGGCCATAAATCCTCTGTGGCATGCTGCATCTGTTGCACTAGTGGATGTTACTCTCTTCCATGTCTGGAGCCTTTCTGGCAATAGATATGCTCTCTCTCTTTATGGCTGTTCTTTCACCGTAATTGACTGAAGATTCTCTCTTCCCTTCAGCACTCCTATGCTGACTACTGGTTTCATGCCTGTGTCTGTCTTTCCGTCAATATCTGAAGCTCAGGCCTGCTTGGTAACTGATTTGCTTAGGTTCTGCCCCATGACTTCTGTGATTTCGTTTAGTTTACACATTAGCAACTATTCTATGTTACTGTTGCCTTGTCTGCATGAAGAGTCTGACAGGTACACATTGCAAACAAGCCAAGAAATGTAATAAACGTGTCATTGTTCTGTATTTGAGTTCTGGGAGGCCTTTGTCATATCAGAAGTTTAAATATTTTTTCAACCTTCAGTTGTGATTCCCAGCATCCAAGGACGTAAAGTGTAACAACTGTAGAAATCTCAGGAGAAGAGGAAGGGAAATTACTAGCCAGCCAGCCATGCTGTTGCTAACATCATCATCATCATCATCATCATCATCATCATCATCATCATAAACCATCATCTTCTTTTACTACTACTACTACTACTACTGCTGCTACTACTACTACTACTGATTTGGATTTCCAGCTAAGAGACAGTGGTGAGATTGTACTACGAGTATGTAATAGACTTTTTTAGCACTTATAATGGTGTAAAGAAATGCCATTTTATGCTTAAGTAACTAGTGACCATTAAAGCATTATCTACCTATCTGCTGGCCTTTGTCAAGAGGACTGGTTGGTGACCTGGATAATGCCCAAGCTTCTGGTTAACTGCTGATGACTTACATCACCATCATACTTGTCATGAAGTAGGGCTTGATGCAAAAATCTGTTGAACAAACAAATAAAAGATTGTTCCAGGCCTTTTCCTGTTCTGCTCCTAGAGCTTTATCCCTGTACGTTTATGGTGCATTTATGTTCCTTGGCATTGAGCTGGCACTGCAGAATGTAACAGTGGCACCACTGTGGCCTTGTAGGATGCTGTTTTTGTCAGCAACCCCAGTTCCTCAATCCTTCCTAAAATTTGCTTCATCTTGGCGTCTCCTACAGGGAGCAACATTGAAGATTTCTTCTGGTTCATTTTTGTCAAACGACAGGCCACTCCTGGGGTGTTGGCACTGAGCCACAGGGAGCCTGTCTGTCATTTCAGCTTCATGGTTGCAGTGTGTGGATCACATGAGCAGGAAGAGTCAGTTTCTAGTCCTGTTCCAGAATTTAGTGTGGCACGTTCCATGCAGTCACTGTGACCCCATAGTAATCCTGGTCATGAAAACAGAGTAAGCTGAAAGTACAGAACAGTTTGGGAAGCAAGGTGGGTTATCAGTTTGCTGGTTTGAGATGGTTGCACACAAAACACTGATTTGTGACATTTGAAAATGGTGCAATTTTGTACAATTTTTCCTAAGATAAATTATTGTTACAGGGGTTGTGACTGCATTGCATTGGACTGTATCATGTGTTGAAAGGTCAAGGGGGTTTTGGGTATTGTTGGATTTATTAACACATATTTTGTGTGTTACCACAATTGCATCTCTGTTGCCTTAAAAATAGTCTTGAAAATAGGATGAGTTCCCTGCTGAAAGGGAGGGACAAAAATTTACTTCTATTTTCATTCCCACCTGTTAAGAACTGCTGCCCCTTTAAACTCAGAGCTATGTGCTGACTTGGAAAGGTTGAGACTTTACTGACATTTCCTTTTACAAAAATTTGTAATAAGAAGACTTTGAAAGTTTCCTTTAACACTTCTTCCTCTGGGTTATAAATTTGAACAGAACTAATCATTAATGAAAGTTAACACAGTGCTTTATTTAAAGCCTGTATGCTAATTTAGGTCAGAATTCCAAACCCATCAGTAAAGTCCTCTGGTTTCCTTACTCTCAGACTGTAGCATCTGCCCCTTCCCCTAGCTGCTTTTTTGAAGATAACTGCATTGCTTCCATGAGTAACTGTAATCTAAATGCTGTCCCTAATTGTTTGTTTGCCAAGTCAGAAAAATAATGGCCACCTGTATTTTTTACATGCTTGGACACCTACTTAGATTTCGGTTAAAGGTTTTCTGGCAGATTTTGGAAGTGTTGGAATGACTTCTATAAAGAAAAATCTGAAGAACATACTCTCAGGTCTAAGCCTAAGTAGTTTTGTAGTTTTGAATTTAAATACTTTTACTACCTAATGAAGTTGAAGGATACTGATTTTTATTTTGTAGCCAATGTAGTCCAAGGGATAGACAGTTGACATGAGAAAGATCACGTAGCAATTCCATGTCAGAGGTGGAAGTGAAAAAGCATGGTCTTCAGCCTTACTCCGTGGTTTTAACCATGTTCATTCCCTCATCTCAAGTATATTTTTAACATCATTTCAGATGATTTTTGATGCTGTTTTAGCTTTTTTTTATTTTTTAATCTTGTATTTGTTAATTAATTAACTGTGTTAATAAGACTTTTTGATGTTTTTTGCCTGGAGGTTGAATGGTTGGTCCTAGCAGAATTTAGTGAAAAGTTCCTTCTAGAGTCCTGGACTGGATAAGCTTTGCCTTCTTTAAAGCATAAAAATACATATTTTTTAATGTCCTCTAGAGTATTCAAAGTAACTCAATGAATGGCAAGCATCTATGGTATGTCTCTGTGTAATAGAGATGCTTTTCCTATATGCCATGCTTTGAAGGTGGAGGGTTTTGGGGGCGGTGTCACTGCATTGGGGGCTCCTTGCTTCATGTGCAGTTGTCTGCCCAAGAGAGCGGGTGATGCTGCCTCCTGTGGGGCTCTGCCTCTGAAGCCATGGCAGCTGTCTGTGTACCTGCTGGTTGCCTTGCTCCTGCCACCCACACCTCTCAGACCAGTAAGAACAGAGGCTGGAATTAATGTGGAAAACATTTGTGTGAAGTACTTCCAGGTTTGTACCGCTCCTGTAGAAAGACACAGATTCATTCTCAGCTGACAACCTCACCCACAAAACTCCTACCAAAAAATGTAGATTTTTTTTCTTGCCAGACCACTGACAATTATCCTGCTCTGCAGTCCCAGATGCTTTGCTTGATCCTGATCCTTACCACCTTCTCCTGAGAGTCCTGGAATTCCATTCCAAATGGAAATTTAAAGCTGAGATGAGCCTCAGAGCCATGGCAGTGTTTATTTCTCACAGGACAATAATGGTGGTATCTTCCTGCACAGGCACATGTGTACACATCCCTAGTATGCTCTCCTGTTAGTTCCTCTTGCAGTATTTATTCACTTGGAAGAAAGCACTACAAAGTAACACTAAGTACTAAAGTGATATATTTATAATGTCCCGTATATATATTTGTAATGAGCCCTTTTGTGAAAGCTCTGTTTCAGATTTACATACAGAGTCTGATTGCTGGATATGTTGAAGTGTTTATTTCAGTCTGGGAGATATTCTGATTCATTCAGCTAGAGGAAACCCGAGGAAAACAGTTGTCTGAAAGCAGCCTAATGTCTGTGAGAGTGCTTTTTTGTTCTGCTTGTGAGAAGAGCAGTGGCCCACCTGCTTCTGTTCTGTAAAGGGTGTAGCACTATTCCGAGTAAGACAGCACTCATGTCCTGTAATTTCAAGGTGAAATTTGCAGCTGCTCCTTCTTCTTCCCTTCATCCTATTTACCTATAATCTTGCCTCTGATTTATTCCTAAAGAAAACCAAGAGGGATATAGAAAATTGCATTAAGTATCTGAGTATTATTTCAGAATTTTAGGGATTAAGTTTTGTCAGGTACCTGAAAAGAATTAGTGAAACTCAGTAATGTTGATTTGCTTGTTAAAAATTTACAAGTGGCTAGTTTATATATCTGTAGAAGAGCGTAATGAAGAAATACTACAAGGAAATGCCAGGGAGGTAAAGGCGACATTTTAACATGTTGTTATTACAGAGAAATCACTGTCTTTTACTATGATGGAATTTTATCATGGATTGCTTCTCTCTGCAGATTTCTATTGTATAGCATCAGCCTGATAGATAGTGATGAACAAAAAATTCTAGCACTCTTTGGTTGGCTTTTTTACTATTTTTATAAAATATTGATCTGTGCTTCTTCTGACAAGACTACAACCTTACTTTCATAACGGGATCAGGCTTTCAAAATATTTTTTTTTTTTTAGTTAAAACATGCTTTTATTCAGGACTTTGTTTCTGTTGACATTTGTAGGATAACTTGCCCCCTATTACAAAAAAAAAACAAAACAAGAAACAAAACATAGAAAACCAGGAGTGTTCCATAGTTTCATAGATTCTCCTGAATTCTAAAATCACTCTTATCTGCACATTACATATGATTAAAACCTGATGCAGTAATAATTGTTGTTACTATTATTAAAAGAATTTCCACTCTGATAAAATAATTTTGATTTTCTGTTTTAGACTGCTTGGTATTCGAGCAGCAAAACATTTGAATACTTAAGCTTTAAGGATATGTTTCTTTTTCGTGTTAAATGATTAAAAAATTAACACCTTCTTTCCATTTAAATCATGTAAATAGTTAAGACTCATGCTGTAGCTAAGCTGATTCTTTCTCTGTTTTAAAAATAGAAAATGCTGGAGCAGTCCTTCCCTTCCCCCACTCTGTAGTCACTAGTCCAAGCTAGTAAATGTTACTGAATGGATTTCAGTGTTGTAGGCATTCTACAGTAAGTACAGCAAGATCCTTTGTGAAAAAGCGAAAGGAGGAAAAAAGGTAGTAGAAATCATTTGTGGATGTTCGTCAGAGCAGAGTACCTGCACCAATGACAGACAGGCTCTCCTCGAGAAACAAACCATGACAACAAACACTGCTGTTCAGAGGAGCCAGGATCTCCCCAAAAGACGCCTAGAAAGTGTAGGGGAGTGCCCTGCAAAACGGAGAGCTAGCTGGGGTATTCTGACCAGCCAAGGTTAGTATAGCAGCCATTTCAGAAACCGGGTACTGAAATATGCTAAGCTGACCCAATTTGTCATGGTCTAGCTATAAAACTGGTTTTTGGGTGGTTTTTTTTTTTTTTTTCTAGCTGTAATGTAAATGCATGCTTTTGTTAGTGGCACTTTATTGTCTTGCATGGGTTAACACAAGGGTACTGAGGCTATTTTCGTTCTTTCTGCTCTCTTATCAGCTGATCTAAAATACCATTTCTTGTTTATCTGCCCTATTTGTTTTATGCAAGTGTTTAAGGCTTGACTTACCCTGACTTTTGCTGTCCTGTCACAAGGTAACCGGATACTGAAGGTTAATTGTTTACTGTGGGGAACCAGGGAATGAAAGGAGGGGGAGGAGTAAACTTTACATATAACTTTATGTGTAAGGAGTCTATAGATAGTCTATAGAAATAGGAGGCAATAGAGGAACACAGGTGACAGAATAATTGTCCTGTACTAAGATACTAAGGACAAATATATAATTGTAATAACATAGAGAAGTACTTAGGAGGTATTTAAGTTGCTGAACACTAACATTTTCAGCAATGAGAAATAAACTCTGTTAGAAGTATTTAGGACTCCTATTGCCTATGCCATATTTTCCTGTATTTTTTTTTCCACAGTCCAAGTGTGTAAAAGAGAGCTTTGAATAATTGCAAGAGTCTTAAGAGGAATTTTTTTGAAAGAGTGATCATAATTCCATTTAATATTGATGATATCATAAGGTTTAGAATGAAACAAAAAGAAATTAAGGAAGTCAAGCTTGAAATTCATGATAATATGATCTAAAATAAAAAACTGGGAATGTTAAAATAGTCAGTGAAAGGACTAGACAGGAGTGAGTTTGTATGTTGTGCAAAAAGGAACTGTGAATTTACCATGTAAAATGTAGCTATATGCTAGAGAAATCAGAGTTATTCTTAAAATAACTTTGATGGTTTCCAGTATTGTCAGTTTTAGAACTAAGCAATATTCAAGAATTTAAGCACCAGTTTCCTTATCTTCCAAGTAACCATTTGATTGCAGTGATAAAGCATGATTGCCCTTATTCATCAGTTTTAATACACAGAGCATCTTTTGCCCTCATGTTTTTCACTGTTTGGGCTAAGATTTCCTGACCTAAAGAAACTTTGATTTATGGTCATTTTAGCTCATTAGGTCAGTAGTTTCCAAAAAAATTTGGGCAATATCCCTCAGCTGAAAAGAAATATAATGCAAGAATTTATCAGTGTTAGTACTAGCCACTCCATTATATGGTTGAAGTTTAGGCTCTCTTGTTACTCCTGCAAAGAAATAGCCACAATTAGTCTAGTTTTGGAATCCTCAGAATCTAAGTAAAATACAGAAACTAAAATTTTCTAAAGAATCCATCTTAACAGGGTCTAGCTACTTAGAGCCTCTTTGTGATTGCCATGCTGGAACATACATTTATTAACAGACATCCTGAAGTACTGAGAGACTGCTGTTGCACTTAAGGATTCTGATTGTTGCAGTCCACTTGAATAACAAGTATATCTTCTATCAAGTCTGAAGGATGCTTTTTTTCCTTCCTCTCTATTTCATCCATGGAGGTATCCAAACCTGACTTGGCTCTCCAGGCACCTTTGCAGAGCAAAGGAAGAGAAAGTCATACTGCAATGCAGTCTGTAATTAAATAGGCAGATTGGAAAATGGACCGAAAGTGATGCAGAGGGTGGAGTATATCCTAAGATTGGATAGAAGGGTGAAAGGATAGAGTTAAAATGGGAAAAGGCCTTCAGCCTTCTGGCTTGAGTGGACACAACTCCAAAATCTCGTGGATGTGACAAAAATCACACACTGGGCCAGCTTTGCTGCACAATAGCTTGCTGCTTATAAGGCTTGAGATTAGGCCCTGTGCTGCATTCACTCTCAGGAAGGCTGGGAAAATACAGAGAACTCTCAGCACAGTTTGGGAAAAATTCTTTTGTACTCTGGATTAAGGCTGAGACTGTGTTTGAGGAGCAAAATTATTCCAGACTTCAGTCTTCAGAGTCTGAACTCAGCTCAGGATGTCCATATGCCTTTTCTGTCACCTTCTAGTTGGGAAGGGGACTGGAAAACCCTTACTTTTAGTGACTTGTCCAAGGAAATAATAACAGACAAAGAATATTACCAGCTGGTCCTCCTACTCAATTCACATCTGATGGGGATCTAATAGATTACTGAATTTGGAGATTTATGTGATTTTACATCTTGGCATTCTAGCTCGGGCACACAGACTCTGCAAGCTACTTTAGGTTAGAAAAATATCCAGATGGTTGTTGATGCTTCAAGAAGATGGAAAAAACAACCTGTGCATGAGCAATGGACATGGAGCTGTGGCTGTGCTTTCATGTGACACGAGAAGGGACCTGACACACTCCTTCCCACACGTGCAAGGCCAAGCACAGAGCCAGCAGCGACTGCTGCTGCCCCTGCCATTGTCATTGTCATCATCTTCACATAGCATAATGTTGCTTCAGTTGGGAACCAAGCAAGCTGTGTTTGGAAATTGCTATTGTGTTATTCTAGGCTGTTTATAGAGTTCAGTGGCTCGTGTTTCTGTGTGAAAATTATGCTGAAGTGCAATGGCAAACACTCAAAATGTTACCTGTGCCACGCTGATTTGACCATTCAGTGCATTATACCCCAGTGTGTGACAGCACAGTCACATGCTGTGCTCTTCCACAAAGCCCCAGCCTCCTTAGCTGTGCAACATGAATGATGTTCTGAGAATGCATTTGGTTTATACCCAGAAAAAACATACCCTGTGTTTTTCTCTTTGATGTAATGGTTAGAAGGCATGCAGTGAATGGTAGGGAGAAAGGTTTTAATGCCCCTAAAAGTAAATTCCATTCTTGTCTTTGCTTTGGAACCTATGTGTTCTAAGACAAATCATCTAATGTAAAAGCTTTTTGGCTGATCATGGTTATTATTATCTAAAGCTGAAATTTCAGAAGCTCAGAGCTCTCATAACCATAATTAAACTGTGCTTTTAGTGTGCACTCTAATGTTTAAGGACTCAGAAAAAAAAAGCTGTTAGAATGATTTTATAATTCAAGCATCAAAAACTCTGTCTTTTAGCTCCTTAGTTATAAAATATTATGAATGGATGATGTTCTGATAAAGGTTCAGCAGGGGAATTTAAATATTCTTTTATTATTGGGACAATACCATGAAAAAGGCAGTAGCAAATTAACAATGTTACAGTGTGTTTATAGTTTGGATGACATGCCTTAAAGAGATCCTGCTAGAAATGGAGATTAAAAAAATTGAATACTAACTCATTCATTGAATGCAACACTGGAATGGCAAAACTAATGTGTAGTCATGTGGTGTGAGTGCATTAGAGACAGAACTGTGTGGGAAAGTAGATTTTCTTTGTATGGTTTTTAGGAGTAGGAAATTGTTAGCATTTACACTTGGAATGAAGCTCCCAAATTGTGAAAAGTCTACATTATGATAAACATTGGAAAGTATACTGGTATATATATATATTTATACACATGCATATATTTATATAGTTAGAGAATTTGCAGATTATTTAAAATATTGAAATGACATATGTAAGTGCCACTTGAATGGCATCTTCTCTTTCAGACATATTTTAATAATCTCTAGACTAAATTCTGATTCTCTTGGAGATCTTCAGTGTTAACTGTTTAAACTTCATTTATTAAAAAATGTGGCTTCTCTTTTTTTGGTCATATCTAATCATGGTAATTAAGCATCATAGATGTATTTCTTAAAGTTTAAATCTTTCATTTAAGATTTTTTTCAATAGTTTTCAACATCAGATATCAATTAAGTAAGAAGTTGACATTCTTCTTTATCCTACAAGGGATTTAGACAAATAAGTAATTTTATAGTGCCACACTAAAAATCTGTTAGAACCTAAATAGATATGCAAAGTATCAGACACTTTCAACAACTGAAGTGATTCTGTTGATCTTGGGACTCTGGTGTTGCAGTTTTTCTCTTTAGTTATTGATCCTCTCGGCTGCTTCACTTGCTAGAAGCTGAAGCACTCAGAATGCATCTTAAGAAGTAAAAGGTAACAGTGCTTGTCTTAATACATGGCATTTGTTGGTTTTGTAGAAATAAATATTAGCTACAACGCTTCCCAAATACTCTGTGTTTCTCATCTCCCAGTTATGAGCTGTGTCGGGCTTCTATTTTCAGTTCTTCTTTGGTGATAGTGCTTCTTCTGACAGCTAGGACTCAATCTGTTTAGCTGCAGAGCAGTAATTTTTTAAAGTGCTGAGCTCTGGTATAAATACTCTCCCAATGAAGTCAGCGAGAAGAACTTTATTCATTACAGTCTTGCTTTTGAAAATCTAACCTTTAATGTGCTTTTTATACTGAGTTGGGGGGTGTTGTTTTGTTGGTTTTTTGGGGGTTTTTTTGAGACTTCACAAATTTTTAGAAATAAATAAAAAAAGGAATGACATGACTGGAGGTAAAAGACTGTTGTGAAAATATTTTTACCTAGTATTTTACTACTATGATTATAGTTTCAGGAATGACTTATAGATAATTGCAGGTAGATGTAAAGGAGTGAAGTCTGTAGGGAAATGTGGAAAAGAACATTAATGATTTAGAAATGAATCAAAGTCAGAATTGCAAATCCCTGTTTTTGGACATTTTCACTGCTGAGAATAGCTATCAACACCCCAATTCAACAACCAAAGAATATTTTAGAACATAATTGAAGGAATAGTGAACTACTAAAAGAAAAACACAGTTCAGGTACAGCTCAAACAGCATTTGAAACATGTTCAGAATATCTTCGCTTTTCTTTTGTAGATGTATTATGAGTAAGTAGTAAAATAACATAGGGACATTTGGCAGTGCTTCCCTTAAAATCTATGTACTGATACCAATTTTTGAGGACAGAAAACTGTATCTCTTTGCATGAAGTTAAAGAAGAAGGAGTTTTTCCTGCAGTTTATTTATGTCACGGTTCTCTTGATTTCACTGTGAGTTTCTCTTGTACTGAAATTCCAGTTAATCTGTCTTGGAAAGCCAATGCACAGATACTGGCCCTTTGAGGAGTTATGTTAAGGAAAGAAATGTGAAAAACTGACCATAAAGGGCAGCAGTCCTTTACCATAAGAAACTGACAACGTGTACACGTTCATGTATTCAAAGCTGTGTTTACTGAAGGCTGTAAGTTCATATTACAGGGAGCTGCTGATCTTCCAAACGTAGCTGGAGTGTTTTAAGAACAGTTCCAACTAGCAAGAGCAGATTTTTTTAGTATTATTATTTTAATTTTTTTTTATTTTCCAGATTGAAAGAAATGAGTAGGATTTATAATTGCAATTGGCTGGAAGTGCCATGGGGAGATGGAGATTTAGGTACTGTATAATAATTTGTAATTTTCTTTAACTTCATCTGTTAATGCAGTGAATATATTTGTTCTTTTAATCCTTACAAAGCAATGATGCTTTGTAATAGTTTGCCCTTCTGGTAAACTATACATCAGAGAACTGGGAACTGATGTGGCTTCTGTATACAGTTAGAGATACTTCGTATTCAGCATCATCAGAGACAGTAGGGAAATAATGCATTAGCAATTTTGGAATAGACTATGTTTGCTAATACTGCTGTTACAAACACAATGAATGAAAGTGTTTATACTTTTGCTAATGACTTCTAAGTGAGAGACATTGTAATTTGTAGATTAGCAGAAGGCAGTAATCTAGGCAAAGAGTTTAAGAACACCTTTGATGTTTATTTATGGTAAATATTTATGTTGAACATATTCTTGTCCCTGTGGTATTTAATGATAAATTACTATGTATATCAACAAATCAGTTGGAATGTGAATTTTCTTTTTCCAAACCTGGTTGGTACAAAATATAGTTCTGCAATATTTTGCTTTTAGATTTTATTTGTAGCGGAGATGATAAAAGTATTTTGCATTTTATGGATTTATCAGAAACAGATGGCTGCTGAATGTCTCTGCCTAAAGATAGGGATATAAGGTGGGTCTAGGTGCAAATCAGAGCTTATAACAGAATCTGGCATAATTTGATTATCAAATGTCACTGGAGTAATTAATAGACATTCTGCTGATCAATCCAACATGGAAGGAGGTGAAAGAAAAAAGGGTGGAAAATTCTTGCTTTCAGATCCTACCTGCACCTTTGTTATGTTTATACATGGCTACAAAATTGTCTGAAACATATGTGTATTTAATGGGCATAAAAACTTCATAAATCTTATGATTTTATAAGATGTTTTTTCCATATAGTCAGTTAAATGTCTATTTTTTTTTCTTCCCATTGACTAGGATAAACTGTAGAGAAAGAGACTTTCATATCTATAGAGACAGGGTTACAAAATAACTAAAAGCAACCTCTAAATACAGATTTAGATTTGTGGAATTTTTTGCAGCAGCCTGCAGGAGGACTTTATGGATCTAATTAATTCGAATTAGAACAACTTGAGTGCTCATTCAGATATTACTGCAGAAGAAGAAAAACATTGATCCAAATACTCATAGTAATTACACACATCTAAACCACATTACAATAAATCTATCTGAGCTTATTGGTATGACAAAGAAAATACTGATGATTTATCAAAATTGGGTCACTTGAAGGTTTCTGAGCTCAAGGTTTTTTTAATATATAATAGCCCTTATAATCCCAATCACTTTGTGTGTGTATTTTTTAAGTTTGAGTTGGTTGGGTTTTTTTGTTTTGTTTTGTGGGTTTGTGGATTTTTTGTTTGTTTGGGGTTTTTTTTTGTTTGGTTTGGTTTATTTTTTCTTTTTTTTTTTAATTCAGAATATCAATAAGAATTTCAAAACATTAAATTAAATAAACCTGAGGTAAAAAGTACAGGGAATAATGTGTGTGCATTGCATATGTACATGCACACACAGATGACCAGAGCTTAGTGCAAATAATTGTGACAGAGTACTGGGAACTGGATCTTGCCAGTAGTCCATCTACTGCCATGGATGAAAGAGTTCAAGGAGCTTCACACATACAGGATACTCTGACATGATAGAAATCTCACTCCTTTTTTAAAACCAGGTTTATAAAACCTTACTCTCATATTTTTAAGCTTCTGTGATCAGCTTTATGTAGTCTTATGATAATTTAAGTAATCATCTTTGCTTTTGTTTTGCCAAGTTTTTGATCTCAGTAGTATTCAGTAGTGCTGAGTCACAAAGTGCACCATGTTTTCCAATATGCAGTCATACATCTGTGTAAGTTTTAGTCTCATTCCTACTAACACCAGTAGGAAAACAGAGGTTTTATCTACATTTTCCTATTGTGCACTATTTAATATATTTTTGACTAGGCCCTGATTTCTTTTCAGGTTGAGTAGCCTTAATCTTTTTGTCATTGTTGATGTCATTTGCCAGGGTTGTTTATAGTAAACAAAAGTGTACTTTCTGAAACAGGCTAGTGGACAGAAGGAGTCCAATAGGAAACAGAAACAGGGTCTATTTCTGGGGTGTAGTTATCTTAGAGCTTAGGCTGGTGACTGCCAGTGATTGAGCAACAGCCTTCACATTTCAGAGTCATTGCATTGCAGTGGCTGGCTCTGTGGGCTGTCCCTGGCCATGGCAGAGTCAAACCTGCACTCCTGGAAGAGTCACCTGCCAGTGTCACCAGTTCATCATTCCAGGCTAATTCTCTCTATGTTTCTTCAGGAATTTTGGGCAGCTTGATGTACAAGTGATTGTATTAGTGTTTTACAGTTCTAGCGATTTTGTTCTTAGAAGAATAAATACTGGTAATTCATAATACATTTTGAAGACGTTTCTTCCTTGCATAGCCTCTCAAAACTGAGTTTTCAAAATTCCTGCTATAAATCAGTATCAGCTCTGCCTGCAACCTTGGCTGGCTAGAAGGAACCTGTCAGTGTGCAGTCCTGTGGAGGAAAGGGCAGGTCCTTCAGCAAGAGCTTCAGGATGTCTTTGGAAGCCGGGTTGGGAGTTAGGGAGGTTATGTGTGTGAACACAGGGTTCTTGTTGGGTTACTATTTTTTTTTCACTTTTCTCTTTTGGGGGTGATAAATAAATGAAAATAAAGGCCAAACCTTTACAGTAAGCATATCTAATTATTTTTAAGCCTAATAGTTTATGGAATGAGAACTTAGACTTTATATCTTATTTCTACTGTAGTAATTTTTTTATTGTGATTCTCACTGTATTTCTCTCCTTGCACTTGTGTAGTAGCTTCAAATTAATCTCACCAGACATAAAGACTCCCACATTGCTTTTCATATACACCAGCTTCTTTGTAACTTCTTCAGGCAGCTTTATGTCTGGTTTACGTTCAAATAATGCCTATATTCCAGCTACAAAGTTTTATTATGGGTATTAAAAATGAACAGTGGAATATGGTAATTAATGAATTTAATAAATCAAATTACCGATATCAATATCTCAATATTTTCTTCTGTGGACCACATAATGATTTATAAGAGATGTTTTCAGTTGATAATAGAGCACTTTTTTATTGTTTAGAAACCGATCATTTGAGTCTCTAAAGAGGAAAAATTAATTTCATAGGACATTTGACTTCGTTCTGTGCATCATAGTTTCTGCTTTGCTCTGTGCATTCCAAACCCTTTCTAATTCATATGGCTTATTCAATAAATGTTGTTATTATATAGGTTCTTGGGCAGATCGCTCACCTCTGCATGAGGCAGCCAGTCAAGGACGTCTTCTTTCTCTAAAGACTTTATTGTCACAGGTGAAGGCTCTTTTTTTACAATTGCTTTCATTTTTAATGTTATTTAATTTTTCAGCATAGATTATTAATGCAGATTTAGTATGCTTTATTTTGCTTTTTTCACTTGAATTTTTCAGAGCAATACATATTTAGGAATTTTTCATACTGTAAGATATAAGCTAGTAATTAAAATATTTCCTCTGTATGTTTTAACCCCCATCACCCCCCCCCCAAAAAAGAACCCCAAACCTAAATTGTGTCTAAATTTATGTCATTCTTTCCCTCTTGCATGGTATATATCAATATAGTTTCACCGCTTTAAGCCTTTGGGTAAATAGAGCTAGTCAGGAAGATACTAGTTAACAGGAAGGATCACTGAAAGATTCTGGGTTTTGCATTGTTGTCATTTAAAAAAATTGCTAATATCAAAGGGGGAGACTGTAAATGCTACATTTTAATATTACAATATTGTCCTATTAGCTATTTCAATACTGAAAAATTATACTATAGAATACATTTGTTAAAAGCAGGTAGATAAAATTGTTAGTTCTTAAGACTCAAACAACATCTACTGCAAAAAATTTAGAGGGCTCAGTGATTTTATCAGTCCAGTAAGTGTTTTCTTTGCTAAAATTCATGGCTTTGGATATTTCAGACCTTAAGTCACAGGATGATAGAATCATAGGAGAGTTTAGACTCAGGTCTTTGTGGGGCTTTAAAGATCACCAAGAGAGGAGATGCACCACCCTTTCCCTCATCTATTTCAGGGTTTCGCTGTCCCCCCAGTTAAATTTTTTTCCACATAGCTCCTCAGAATTTGCCATGTTCTGACTTGCTGCCTTTTGCCCTGTCACTGTGCATCTAAACAGTCTGCATATTTTATGCCTATTTCTGATTAAAAATAAATGCTCACTGAGGATTTACTTATTGCAAGTTGAGTTTTAAGCCTATTTAGAGTATTGTAAACTATTCATTTGAACAGTAATGTGAGGAAACGACTCTTAATAGGTTTTGTATGATCTTTAAATACCATTCACATCTATTTTAGGGGTACAATGTAGACACACTAACAATTGACCAAGTAACTCCACTCCATGAAGCCTGCCTGGGAGATCATGTAGGATGTGCAAGAATCCTCCTTGAAGCAGGAGCGAATGTAAGGCTTTGTTTTATTTTCTTTTATATGAAATCCAATTCTAATCTTGGCTTAACTGAGAAGGATATATTGATTTTAATGTAATTGGTCTTTACTTACCCTATTGGGTATATTCATCTCATGTAATTACAGCTGCCCGTCTGCGCGCTAGCAAATGAGAGTGATGGGCAGCCACTGAGAAGGAATGAGTTGGTGAATCTGTTAGCAGTATTCATTATGATATTTCTCTTCAAAAATATGGAATGCATTCCTCTACTTTACTGGGCTCCTCTTGCTTTGAGTGGCTTTCAGGAGACTGTTCTTTTAATCTTCAGAATGTCTGCTGTCACACTGCACCTGTGTGCTCTTAAAATTCTTTGGTCTGAGTAGAAAAAAGCACAGTCTCTTTTCTGTTCTCCTGACATAGGCTGTCTTATCTTTTACCCCAAAATGAAAAAGGGACTTTACAGATCACTTTCAGTGCAATGTCTGCTGACATCAGAGTTCAAGTGCATAGCTTCCTAGGTCTCTGATCTTTGTAATGGAAATATTTACTGTTCTTAAAATTCAGTTTTCAGAACCATGTGGAATATGTCTGTGTTATTATGGAAAAAGAAAAAAAGATACATAGATTTTTCCAAAACCAATTTTTCCCTACTTCAGCTAGCGCAAGGATTCTAAAGAAACAGAACTATAACAAAAAATTAATTTTTCCCACCTGGTTTATTTTTAGTATTTTTAATTGTTTTGGTGGGTTTGGAGGGTGCATGAAAGAAGATAGGCCAGAGTCCTGGAAGGAGCCTTCTCCTCATACCTGTGTTTATTGTTATTAGCCCTCACAAAGTTGCCTACTTTGTCTCCTTTCTCTCTCACTTTGGAAATATTCAGTTGAAGAGTGAGGTGGTGAGGTTGGTATTAAAACAGTGAGCCTATGCTGTTAGCTTTGTCTCCATCCTGTGAAATATCACTTGAACCTGGAGACTAAAACTACAGAAGAAAATGGCAAATAATCCTTAATTCCTGCCAGAGCTGTGGAGGGAAGATCCCTTTATCCCGTTAGTATGCAAAGTGTAAATTTTGTGTATCAGTGAAACAAGCTCAGTGCAATTACTTTTGAAAATTATTTACTGCCCAGATGTCAATATATGCTCTTTAGTATTCCACGTGTATTTATCCAACACAGTTTAACAAGAATAATAGTAAACTAATTCTAACTGAGAAGCATAGTAAGACAGTTTCACAGGGACTGGTCAGTTAACTTGTTATTTTAACTAGTGCTTTTTTTTTTTTTTGTATTTTATGCAATTTCTAACTATTTCTTGTTTAAAAATCTACCTTTCTTTCAATTCTTTTTGTAAATAGATTTTATATATTCTAGGTAAATGCTACAACAATTGATGGAGTGACACCTTTATTTAATGCCTGTTCGAGAGGCAGTGCAGCATGTGCTGAGCTCCTGTTACAGTATGGTGCCAAAGCTCAGTGGGAATCCTGTCTGCCATCACCAACACATGAAGCAGCCAGCAGAGGTAAGAAATGACCTCCTCGATACACATGGAGCAGTTGAGCAATGTGAGAGGGTTAAGAAATGCGTGTGGTTTTGTCCATGAGACAGCATACTGAAGTCGATCAAACTGTCATGCTTTGTACTGACAGGTCACAGTGAATGTCTGGAGGTACTGATATCCTGGGGTATAGATGTTGACCAAGATCTTCCTCATTTGGGAACACCTCTGTATGTAGCTTGTGTTTCACAGCAGATCCATTGTATTCGAAAGCTTCTTTATGCAGGTACGTCATGATTTAAATAAAAATATTACTGGTCTGTAAAATAAGCATATTGTACTCGCCTTTGAAGTCAGCTTTGCTCAGCCAATCCAACTGGAACCCTTGTTTGCAGGATTCTACTTCAAAATTTATGTTGATTCATGTTTTCTTATAACTTTTTTTTTTTTTGGTGCTATAGTAAGCATAAGAGGAAAAAAGGAAGCAAGACCAGTAAGAATGAATGTTCAAAATTTTCAGCACATCGTGTAGCTTTATAGATATTAATTTTCTGTAGGAAAAACAAGGGTAAAAAATGAGCTTTGAGAAATTTTATATAGTAATCATTGAGATTTCAATCAAACTATTTTAGCAATGAAGTCCCACTTGCTTTCATTCTTCAGCAAGTTCTGATTGATCTTTTCACAAGGCATAGAGGCTGAGTTGCAGAGGGAAGGGGTGAGGTAAAAGGCAACTGATCCTAAACTTCAGGTTATTTATTTAATCAATGGGTAAGAGATGTTGAAGGCTGGCTCTGTTTCAGCACAAGTCCAGTCACAATTGGCATAGCTGAAAGACAATTTACCGTGTTCCAGGTATTTACATACAGGCCTTTTGCATCCTGCAGAACAAGGAATTAAAATGTATTTATGAATAACTCAACCTCACTATCATTGCATGAGAAATATTTTTCTAGTTGATTGCATACTATATTTAGAACTTAAACAAGCAGATAAAGTGTTTCTCATTGAGTCCATTTCCTAGGATGACTAATTATCCTATGTCATGATTTTTTTATGTTTAAGAACAGCAAAAGTATAATTAGCATATTTTGGGATTCAAATACTACTATACAGAAAAAATAGTAACAGAAGGGCATATTCTACATTTGTTGGTGCCCTGAAGTAGAAAAGGATATGTAAATTGAGAATATATTGAACTATTTAGGTAAATTAAATTTTTTCATGTTTTATCAATTTGTGAGAATGTATTAGAAGTTGAAAAGCAGATAGACAATTAAATAAGCAAGAGAATGCAGAAGCATGCTCAAATTGTTAATATTAAGAACAGTGAATTATTCACATTTCAGATCCAATTGCTAGACCTGTGACATTATTATTTTACTCAGATGGACATTTTAAATGCAAAAAGTGTTGATTCAGGGGGTAAAGTTGGTATAGAAGGCAATTTTTGTTCTCACAAGGTCAGTAAGAAGTCTGAAGAAGGCTGAGTTTTAGATGAACCAACAGCTTCCCTGTAAGGGAGATTCTTCCATACTAGCTAGTTTAGTTTAACTACTGTACAAATATGTGTACAAAATGTGGTTTTTTTATGATTAGGCAACAGTGATGCTCATGTTACCTGATACCTTTTTATCTGGTTGTGCTTAGATAATAAAACCTCGGATAAAAAACCAAAACCCAAACAAAACACTGACGTGATTAGTTTAAAATAATACACTGTGGCATTCCAGGCCAGTGGTGGTTTTTGTTTGCTTTTTTAGCCTTGTCTTTCTTACTTAATGGCAAATTTTATTAATCTCTTCTTACGTCTCTTTATGTGCATCTGCCCACCAGGTGCCAACGTGCAGAGAGGAAAGCATTTGCAAACTCCACTCCATGCTGCTGCCCAGCATTCTAGTACAGAGATTGTAAACTTACTCCTTGAATTTGGGGCAGATATAAATGCCAAAAATTCAGATTGTGAGAAGCCTGTTGATTTAGCTGCCCCAAGCAGTTTAGTGGAGAGACTGCTGCTCTTCCACGAAGGTAAGTTTTACATGTTTACATTTGAAACTGCAACTTGTATTATTAAAAAAACCAAACCCACCTAGAAAAACCCCCAACTTAACAGTCCAAACAGCCCATGTTATAGAAGGAAACACTGTGCTGTATGAAACAAATATATGAGCATTCAGGTAATTTCCTTTCTAACTATAAACATACTCAGCAATATTTAGCCTCAGGCCAGAGCCCACTGACCAAGCAGCATCAAAATTTATACAAACTGAAAAAGTATTGTCATATGTTTATTGGGTGTTTACTCAAGTAGACAATAAAGCTACATTTTTATTGGTTTTTACAGACCTTGTTAAGAAGAAACAGAGTATTTAAATTTGAGGTTAAAAATATATTTCATTTTGGTCAGCTGTCATAATATTTTTAAATATATACTTCATGTGCATATAAAGCAAATTATTTTGATTGTGGGCAAAAAGCATAAGAAGTTTAATTTTCTAAATTTTCTTTACAAAATTATAAAACAGGAGAAAACAGGAGACTAAAGAGTCTATAGTCCCTCAAACCTCTTAAAGGTCTATCTGCTTTGGAGAGAGAGAATATTCCAAACGGAACTGGACTTGTTCAGACTGAACTATGTTTCATGTAAAAATAAGCCACAAGAGAATGAAACTCTTTCAGTAACCATGGGCATCTCTTTAGAGGTGAACTGACAAGTGACACTGATTCATGTTTCCGTCAAAAAAAACCACTCTGTAGTCTGAATGCTACTAACAAAACCTGTATGTTTTCTCTCTAAAAACTGTATGTTTTCACAAATTTACCAAGACCAGTGTTTTTAAAAGTTAGAGCAAAGAAAAAAAATTACATGTCATGAAACAGATATAGGTTTATTGTCCAGAGGAAATAGTAATGTTCATTTTGATGGAGTGAGGAGCAGACTGATAAACACATTATGATTAACTAGTAAGACCACTAAATATGGTCCAGGATCTCGGGGTATTTTGCCTGCTTATTCTTGTTGTAGTGATACATTGGTAGTGCAGCTGGTAGTGCTGTAGCAGGTATGTAACCTGTGCTGTAAATAAAAAAACCCCAAACAACTAGTCTGCAGTTTTTAAAGTTATTGACATCAAATATTCCTGGGAGCTGGTTTTTAATTAAAAAAACCTGACCTTGTCTTGCTTTCTTTAGTATTTCTCTAACTATTATTAAGGTTTAAGCAGGTCCAGTCTTTATCTTTGAGGGCAGAAAGGCAATGAAGGAAAGGGAATGAAGAAAAAGGTCAAATCTACAAAATGTGAACTTTTTTTTTCATTTTTTTTAGAAATTGCATTATTATGCAAGACTGCTGTAAAACAAAGTGATGGCTTTTATAGTTGTACAATTAAACTCCTTTCTTTATTGTTTGCAGCCACACCATCTTCTCTTTGTCAGCTCTGCCGACTGTGCATCCGAAATTACATAGGAAGAGCTAGGCTGCATCTTGTTCCACAACTCCAGTTGCCAACAATACTTAAGAATTTCTTACAGTACAGATAACATAGTAATTAATTGTTAGAAACTTAAATATAGCGAGTACATTTTCTTCTGTCTCTTTATTGTATGTTTTATCTAAAGAACTGCTGGGCGGAAAAAAAAAAGCCTTTTGCATATTGCTTAAAAAAATTGTATCTTTGACAGCTGGTGTTGGTAATGTAATAGTAATTGGGAGCCATTCAGCAACTAGTGCCAAGGTGCTAATCCAGCTGAATTGAATAAGTGTGCTGATACTCTGGGATATGATTGTACAACTTTATCTTAATCCTTTATAGCTTTAGTGCTGTTAACTTTAATTGTGTTTATATTTTTAAAATCTGTTTGACCTGAACCACAAAGAGTTTCTTCATTATTATTTGTTAAGTTTGTCCATTTGGAGTCAATATTTTATGTATTTTCAAATTTCTGTTGTTCATGTACCTAAAAATATTTGGTGATGGGTGCACTATATGCATTGATAAAAATAAAACAATTAGACATCAGTTCTTCTTCTTTTTCTTTATATAGACAATTCATTAAACACAGTGAGAAATTTCCTTTACTCTTCCTCACTGCCTGTGCTGTGAATTGTAATTAAACTGATGTGAACATAATCACAATTTTTTATAGAATTCTGTTTATTGGTACAATTAGTAACTTATTACTGAAAAGCCTTAATATGGACAGACTTTTGATATCCTCTTGTAAAACAGAATTATATGGGCACTTCCTTTATCTTTTCATAACAGAGCTGTATCACAAAGCATTTAATGGGCATATTAAATAATTATTTGCCTCAGAGAAAGGCATATTTTAATGTGTAGTGTCTGTGAGGTTTCTGAAGGCATATAGTGGAGATGTGGATACTAAATCTTCAAGCTCGAGCTCAGGAGATGAATACAAGGTTTCAAAAGCGTCAGTTTTCTCTTTCAAGATGGGTACAGCTCATGAAAGGACATTACTTCTCTTATTAGCTGTTTTTTAAACATTTACCCAGCTCCAAAAATCCTATTGCAAATTCCCAAAACTCCAGGCAGGCATTTCTGTGAAAAGGTAATGTTCAACTCTAGCCAGAGATGGAATGGTGACACCCCCAAGAGACATTAGAAAACCCTTTGCTTATGCCTTTGAATTTTTGGTGATTGTGATCTGAATAGATGAAAATGCAGCACTCCTCCTTTCCCTCTTCTCATTTGGTGTTCTTTTGAGAACAGATTACTTTCTCTATGACTGATACTTAGCTCCTGCAAACCAAAGCGCAGGACACCTGAAAACCTGCCATTTGCCCTTGGTGATTCACACTCTTCCATTCCTTTTAAGTGACTCCTTTCAGTATTTATGCTTCTACGGGAAAGATGATAAGTGAGGAACTAACTATAGAGGAAGCTTTCACAAAGAGGAACGCTTACTCAGTTGCTAAATTATATGCACCTAACAAAAAATGTAGCTATCTTGACACTGTGTTAAATAACTTCAATTTGCTTCTGTTCCCTGCAAAAACTCTAGTTAGGGGGCTTTTCTGGAGTCTTTGTTAAGGAAAGTCAAATACAAATATGAGGAGCTGCTTAGGAATCCATCATATCCTGAGTCTGTGCTGGGGTGAGTGTAGTGGTTTTTGTGTTCATCCAGAAAGTAGGAATTTGTGTTTTTAGGTACAACACCATTACTGTGTATTACTGTGACAAACAAGCCAACTTTGAACTGCCAAGCCAACCACAGCACTGTTGAACTTCACTGTTGAACATAGAATGAGCTCATTTAGAACCTCACCCTCAAGCGTACACATTGCTTTTCAAATTTGATTCAGACAAAGTGGCAAAAAAAGCTCTCATGTTCCATACACCTAGATCAGTTTGGAGCAAACACGGCTATTCTGCAAAACACCTGTTCGGAACACAACTAGATAATCTTAAAAGTTTTGCTGAGAGTCACACCAGAGTCCAGGCCATCTCATTGCAAACAGGTGTGTTCATGCTCTTGTGGCATCTGCAATATCTATTCCCACCATTCCCCATGATCCCTGCCACAATCCAAAGAGCAAACAAGACCATCTTTGTAGTTTACAGGTACTTGGTACTATTTTTTCTGTAATTATACAGAATAGGAGACTAGTCAGAAGAAACTGGCTTGTGGTAATACCATTACTTTGGTCTCAGGCAAGAGGCATTTTTAAACATGAACTTCTGTCTTTTGGTAACAGATAATTATATGAAAACTAAGTTCATTTTGGCCAGCTGAGCTGAGCTGGATGGGGCATTGCTTCTGTTTCTATGTGACAGGAACAAACAAAATAGTGAATGGATGTGGTTGGCCTGGCAGGACTATGCACTGGCACAGGTCTCTGGCAGATCAGAGCATGCTACTGCCACACACCAAAAACCAGATGAGCAATAGAATACCTGGTGTTAGTGCTTGGTAAAATCCCTTCCAAAAATGATCCCTTATTTAGCCAGAAATGAAAGGAAACAGGCTTGTTCCTGTTCTCATGCTGTGAGGGCCCTATTCCAATGTGGCTCTGATGGGTTGAATTCTTAGTATGAAATAAATGTTAAGTAATGTATTAAAATATTGGGAACCAGGATGTGAAGCAAACATTGACCCAGTCAAAGCACTGTTAAAGACTATTACAATAAAGCTCTTATTAAATGAATTGTTATACCAGTTTAAAAGTGTTCTAAGGCATTTTCAGGGGGAAAAAAAAGTAGTTTAATATGTCAATTCTGGAAAGAAATCCAACAGTGAAATCCTGTAGGCTTGCTGAAAGTATTCCAGAGACCCACAGGAGGTACAGCACTGGCAGGTGAGAAAGCACGTGGTGTACAAGGCTCTCCTTGTGTTTCTCCTGGGCCTATCCTGGGGCTGCGGGGCCGCTTGGCTCTGGCCATGGCCCGTGCAGCATCATTGGCCCAGCCTGGTGGGGGCCCTGCTCAGGGTGGAACAAACAGGGCATCATTCCAGCCCACAACATGGCTTTAAAATGCCAAATCTCCTATCTCAGACTGCAGCTGCCAGTGAAGCTGTCTCTAAAGCTTATAAACATGTCAGGACTGTTGGACAGATTATTTCCATAGAACAATGGATTTGGTTTTGCAGGGATGTTGAACATAACTGAGATTTCATAGTAATTGGAAAGCACTAGCTGTGTAGCTTCATATGTTTTTTCATTTAAATGGAAATATGACTTTTACAGAGGAGTCAAACAGTCTTTTGAAGACAAAGTATTCTTTAATATTAAGGGGGAGATATCTGTATTTGACTTGCTGTACTAGACAATGAAACTACATATTAGCAAACAATCTGTAATTAGTTTTGAAAATGATGAATCAGTTGACAGTTGCAGCCACAGCTGTAACAGCAGACACAGTTACAACCTTTTCTACATATTCCCCTCACTCACCACTGTACAAACAACTTCAAGGAAGATGCAACCTCACGTTATTCACAATGACTGTTACCTGATGGATCCCCAATATAAAAAACACCCTTTGACTTAATTTTTGTATTTTAGTAAGGAACGAATTCTTAATCCTCACTGTAATTTAGAGGGAGTAGATTTGCCCAAGATTCCATGTTAAGGCACAATTTATGTGCAACACATTAATGCAGTTATACTACATATTTAAGATCTTTTAACTGGGAAATATTAGTAAAAATCCTTATGATACAACAAAAAAATTTAAATATAGTAGAATGGCAGTTGAGTCAAGGCTTCAGATCCCAATCCTCAGTCATGGGGCTGCATGGTCAGTTCTTACCTTTGCTCTCCACCTCTATATCAACAACTTTTACATACCAGATTGCACGATTTATGTGCTAAAAGACAGATAGTCTTCCATTTGACAGAAGTAAGATCAGAGACTGACTAATGGAAAATTCTTTCAAAAACTGTGAATTTTAGCTTCTGAAACCAAATTATTTTTCTACAAGCTCCATGGAGTAAACCAAGGGAAAACATTTTCAAAGAATACTTGCAGGAAGTAAAAGATTCGGTTCCAGCACCCCAGTATGTACAAAAATGGGGTTTTTAGGGTACAAACCAGCTGTGTTCCCTCTGCCCAATATATTCTTACATCATAAACCCTGTAATAATACTCTAGAACATTGCCAGAGGGAAATTTTTCCATTTTAAAGAGGGAGGGAAAAAACCAACTCAGGATTTTCTTTTATTTCTAATCTCCATTCCACCTTCCCAGCATGGTGGCATTGTTATTTCTATAATTAAATAAGGGCAAGGCTTACCTCTACATTGAGGCTTGTTTGATAGGCTCTGCTAAATGGAGACCTGATACGATTTGCAGTTTTAAAGCAGTTGCTATAGAAATAATTTTGCCAATTTTTAATCGCAACCTCTTTATATTTCATGTAACTATCAGAAATTTAAATAAATTAAAAAATTTATTCTAAAGCAGCAGCAAAACATGTAAGAACAGCTAAAGTGGATTTCTTCTTATGTGCCATCAATTAACCTAATAAAGGGTATTGTAACCAAGGCATCTTTTCTACAGGTGAGCAATTTTGATTATAAGAATTATTAATAAGAATAATGAATTTAATATTTGCCTTATAAATAAATTCCATACTATACACAGCTTTAAAGTTTAAATATTTTTAGTATTCTATTGCCATAACTGTTTTTCCATTTCAGCACAGATTTAGTAAATAAAAATATATATGCACAAGTATTTACTTCTGGTTTGTCATATTATATGCATGTTTATAACTAATACAAAATGTAAAGAGAAAACAAGAACTTTAAATGTACATAGCATAGTTAAATAATTTCAATAAATATGCTGTTTGTTCTATACAAAGCCTTTGTTAAAAAAAAAAAAAAGTTTATAAAGAGTTTTAGCCTCTGGTGAAAGTATAACGGGGAATGTTGCCAAATATGATCCTATTAGAAAATAGAATTTTGTAATCTAGATATCTAAATAAATAAATAATAGATAATCGAAACAAAACATAGATAATCTAAACAAAACATAAGTAACCTTCTATTTTTACTGCTATCATAGCACAATAACAAGCGGATAAAAAAAACCACCTACTCTTTAAATTTTACTTTTGCTATAGAACCCTGTGTGTAAAAATTAGTTCAAATTAAAAAGGGGAATATTCAAAGTTCAAATTAAAAGGGAATATTTTGGTTGTGTGAAACAACCAAAATATTCCAGTCATTCTAAAAACAGGTTGCATTTGCTGTCAATAAAGTAATTCTATTATTATATATTTGGAGGAGTGTTTATGGGTTTCACAGTTTGTTATCAGTATTTTGGTAATGTGTAGATAGTTGCTTACTTTACAAAGCATCTATTCACACAGAGCTGACAAAAATAATTGTCTGACGACAATATTCTTACTAAAAAAAATGACATGGCTATATATGAAATTAGGACTTTTTCTTTGGATTATCAAATAAATTTTTTCTTTGGATTCTCAACAAACATTTGTATAGAAATCCTTTTGTTCTCATTTTACAATTTTCAAAGTTCAAGTAATTGACCTTCAGGAGGAATCAACTACCAACTTTCTGTCCTTTGACAATCAAGGGTAAATCAGCATTAACTCCCAGAGTGTTATTTTAAGCACTATAAAGTGCAGAGGAAACACCTCATCAAAATGGGTTAAGTCGTATTCCTGTTCCTAATGGTGAAAAAGGATTCACTTTGGCCCACATCAAAGCATCATTCAGTGAAATAGCAGATTTTCCATCTTCAAGGAAGAACACAGGTCCCTGTAAAGCAAAAATGTTTGGGAAGGGGAAGAAAAAGAAATTATACATGGATTGTGTAAAGGGCACAACAAAAAGCACATTTTATCTGAGAAGAACATAAAAACCTTATTTAGACCTATATACTATGTTCTTACTGAAATTTTTCCCCACTCACTTAAAACTCTGATAACAGCTACACATTATGAATTAAGGGCACTTACGTTCCCAAATCTGTGAACCCAACCTTTCATAATATTTAAATTCTTAGTTTGATGTGTTTTATTATGTTATATGTTATGTTATGCTTGTAAATTATTCCAGAGTTAAATTTAGCTTGAATTAGAAACTGAAGTAACAAGCATTTTTCTTCAGAATACTGTCCATATTTCATCATGTCTGTCATTATTTCTGCTCATCTGTGCTTTTTCCTATCCACAAAAAGCCCCCCCGATATAATGCCACCATAAATTGTTTGAAAACAAAGTCTACATGCAGTCTACAGAATAATTTGAAATATTCACTATGAAAAGGACAAAGTACTTGTTCGTGTGATAGAAACAAAAGCTATTTGCTAATTTATTAATTTGACAAAATGTGCTCTCAAAGCTGCAGTTCAATTTCAGTGCTTTCTTAAAGAGTTATGCTCTCCAAACTTGCTATGTAAAACTTGTAAACCCATACAAGTAGACTGCTCTGCTTCAGTAGTAACTGATTTTGATTGATCTGATCTGATCTGAGCTGATCTGCATGCCTAAAGCCATGACTCCTAATGTATGCTAATCCAGAAATAAGGGTCCTATAGATGACAAGCTGGTGACACCATATTTGCTATTCTCGTTGAATGCACTGTAACATTGGCAGCTTTACATGGCTGTTAGCCAATGTTGAGAGTACAGCCATTAGACAGAGGCCACTGCTCTAATCTGGAAGTACTGAGAGCAAGTTTTTTGATTGATGGTGAGCAGTTGAGAATTTTGTTTACCTCAAAAATCCCACTAGCATTTTGTAAACTCCAATATTTTGCCAGAAAACTATCCATCCCTCATAGTCCCTAAACCACCCTGTTACTCTTTGTAACAGGTGTCTTTGGGCTGACATCTTACACTGGACAGAGGAAACGGACTTGGCATCACCTAGGAAAGTAAATTCACACTGAGGCATTGTCTGGAGTCAGTAGTAGTGTTTTCAGAATCTTTCAATTTTCTCTTTACTAAAATAACAAGATATGCTAAAGAGGTGTTATAAGGACTAATGTGTATTAATCATAAAACTCAATGTGAGTGATGAATAAATATATTTGAATATTTAGTCTTCTAATATCTGGATTTAATTAGTCACAAATGCCAAGTTTTATAGTATGGATTTCCATAGTGATAAAAACCAAAACCAGAAAAATGTTAGTATGTGGTTGAAGACAAATAATTTCCTGGCTTTTATTCAAGCTGTGGTGAGGGAGTAGCCAATAAGATACATGCACTTTAGAGACAACATTTGGCAAAGGAAATCTTCCATATGTAAATTAAAAAGTTTTGGAAAATTACAACTATTTGATTGGACAATTCTTTAGACAGCCTTTATATAGCTTTTAAAGGTGTCACTGCCTGTCACCTTTAACTCTGCTCCTGTGATAACAGGGTAAACCTTTTTCCAGCCAAATGGTGGGAGGGACCTCACAAGCAGTCAATACTATCAGCAAGAAAGAACACTTCAGCTCTCTGCAACCGTACCTGGATCTTCAGCCCTGTCAAACAAGAGGTATGAACATCGGAATGACTAGGAAGATTTGATCCAGTGACACAGTCTGGCCCAACCATTCCTTTCAGAGGCTCCTCCTGAATTCGCGAGACAAGTACTGAATACAGCGCTCTCTGCGATTCAGAGGGCGGGGTGCATGGCAACTCGTCCGTAGGCCTAGGAACATAAAAGAAATTTGGTTTTCAACTTTGCTTCCTAATGTGTGTTAGTAGTTAAGACCTGCAAAGCAATGACATTCAGACTTTACAAAGGGAATAAATTTACAACTAAACAGTTAAATACGACTAGTCTCACTCATGGTAATTTTACATTTTTCCACCTACTTGTTTGATTGTGTGCAAGCTCTCCATGCATCTAATTCCTCAGAAAGCTGTTCAATTTTCAAAGGTACAGATACTTCCCGTCTTTTTAAAAGCTGACTGAAAAGGAATGCAAGTAATTAAAGTCCTAATTAATCCTAATAATTACTATTTTCTTAGAAGCAAAACATGATAGACAGTAGTAAAGAAAAACTATTTCTGATTGGATATGGAATAACTATGGAAATAAATTGGTCCTTCACAATATACACTATATTAAACTTCAGTAATACTCATACAAGTTATAGAAGTATAGCTTTAGATTTAAATTTTATTTGAATTATCCTTATTTACACCTTATTTAATTTGCTGTATTTTTTTTTATTTGAGGCCACTCTATATTTCAAGGCTATATGTGTTTTTATTTCTTAATATTGTCAACTTTACAAAAATTAAGGATCCATTTTGCCTGCATATACCACATATGGTAAAAATGCAGTTAGAGAAACATGGTTGAACACATACATTGGGACAGCCTTGTTTCACTTGCAGAAAACAGTTTTAAACCCCTTGCAATGGATGCATTTTGTATTTATCAGAATATATAGGGAGCAGTTACTACCTGACCTAATTCTACCATCTTTCATTTGTGTTGCGATACCTTTAAAATGTCCTGCTTAAGCATGTAAATTGTCCACCTTAAGCAGGTAAGGGTTCAGTTTAACATGGGCCAGAAACTAAAAGTCTATGAGTCTTGGAGATACTGGGCGATCCAAGAACAAAACTTTGGTAATGTTCTGTGGTTCTTTACATAATAGGTAATTGGAAGCTTTACAGCCAAAAGTATCACAAACTGAGCCTCAAAGACTGCTTGTTACTAGTCTAATAATATCCGTATCAGAATAGCCCTTCTGTGAAAGCTTGTATTTAATCTTGTTATTCTCTAGGTTCAGAAAAGAAAAAACCAAACCAACAACAAACAAATGCTCCTTTTCCCAATCCTCTCACCAAGTTTCAGACACAAAGATAGCTAAAAGGAAAGACATGTTTTAATTTCTTTGGGATAGGATGTGAAGAAGAGTGCTCAATGTATGGCATACGTCATAATAAGGACTGAGATTACTCAGAGTTAATGAAAACACAGTATTACCTTGTATACTCATACAGTGCAGGTACAATGCTATTGTACTGTCTTCTGATAGCAAGTAAAGCACCAACGTAACCACACAAGACCAGCAACTCGTTTCGAAATCTATAAATGAACAAGCATCGATCATGAAAAACAACAAGTGTTTGGAAAAATATTAAATAAACTCATATTCCTGTTATAATTTTAAGACCTAATTTATCTATCCACCTTTTGTGGAGAATATATGTTCACTGATTATGCTTACTTTCTGTGTCATTGACTTGTTAAAACAGACTTCATCTGCTTCATATTGGTCTCCATTAATAAATTTTAAATGGCACGTACAATACAATTTTTAAGTTCAATCATGTACAGTTACAAAAACAACATCTCTCAGACCTTTTAATGTGATAGAACTCTAAATGTAAATAAAACTGCCCCACATATGAGTGTCGATTTCAGTTTCACCAAGTTCCCCCAGCTTTTTTTCTCTCTTTCGTTCTTCACAGGTATACTTGTGTAAGCACCTAGGCCGAGCTGCAACCATCCATCATAAAGGTGAACCAGAGCTATTCAACTATTTTAGAGTTAATTCTGAGAGTGGCAGCCCAACATTCCTTAACACTTTGACATAAAAGCCCACATGATTTGTGATACCACTTCAGGAAACTGAAACCAGAGCTGATCAAATTGAAGCTCTTCACATAAGCCCAACATTGATTCACACATTATAAATACTCCACAGAGAAAGAAGCAGTAATTTTTTTTTTTTTTCTTGCTAAACCTTCAAAATCTGGGAGAGCCCACACTCAATTCTCCAGACTGGAAATAAGCATGCTTACTGAAATTTTGTTTGTGTCCCTCTTCTGTTAAACAACAAAAAAAAAAAAAAAGATACTAACACTGTGCACCTATATATATACACAACCTGAAAGATTTCTTTACAGAAAGTTCTACTTTTCTAAGTCAGGAAAATATACTCACTCACTACACTTAGGCAACATTAACTGTTCAGTCCGCATGTAACTTAAAAGATCAAGATATGGAAAGACTGAATCTAAAGTCCAATCTGAGCCACAAAGTTGTTCTGTTGAAAAATAAAAAGAAAAATATCTCATCAGGCATTTGATACAGATGACTTTTGCATTAAAATTTTTCTTCCTCCAAGTACCTACCTTTCACATACTGAATACCAACAGGGAGAGCCTTTTCAGGTTCTGTGCTTAACAGATAGTACTTTATGGTTTCAAATATATCCCCATCTGCCTGAATTGTCTCTGCCATTCGCATACATTCTTCCACATCAGGAAGATTACACTGGAAAACATTTTGCCAGAAAATTACTGAAATGTTCAAACACTTCTCTAAGATGCACAGAAATACTGATGCTTGCACATAACAATAAGAAAAAATTCTCTCTGAAGGAGTCATTGAAAGACATACCTGCATATAATGTGCATTAAGAAAGTCCTCTAGACCAGAACAACACTGGAAAAGGCTCTGTAACTTTAATTTAAGCAGTAACAGTTTTCATTGCTAATGTTTTTGTGAAGTTTTTACTACTGTTTAATAAATGCGCAGTCTGAGTTGCACACTAAGGGAGTACACCCAAAGCAGACCCTTCTGCTGCCAAAGAGGAAAGGGGGCATTTATGGACATTACAGGCATAAGATATAAAACAATTCAGACTATAGAAAGTTGATCTGCCAAAGCATGATTAGGCTGCACATCTAGTAGGTTATAAATCACACTGACAGGTAATTCTGAAGATCATAAGGTACTTCAGAAAGTAACATGTGTCAGGGAAAGGGTGCACAAAGGATAGAAGTGAAGAACTGTATTTAGTGTACAATACTGAAAATAAAGTCAACAAAGGCTAATAGGGGCAAAAAGAATATGTTACATATAAGACAGTAGAGACAAATTCATCCTATGGTTTTATATGGCCTTATGGGTTTTGAAATTAGTAAATAAATCAATACAAAACCTTATTAGATTCAGGTAAATTCTTTTACGTTGTACCTTTTCATGCAGGTCATTTATTTCTGCTATGCATCCAGGATAAAAAGCACATAGTTTTACTAACTGCAGTTTATTATCAGGAATCATCATAAGAAGATCAATTGCTAAATCCCTGCAAAAAAAAAAGATGACATATAGTTACTCTTGATAGTTTGCAATAGAAGGAAACTATTTTCTCTTTTACATTCCTTTTTTAAAGAAGAGTTTACTGAAAAAATACTATTTCCAGAGAAGTGCAGAAGATTGAGGCTTAATTATTCATCTTATTGGGAAAGTCATTAATTAATTTTCTGTTGCTTTAGTTGGTTGAATTAAACAGCTGTGCAATTCTTAAGCCTCAGAACCATTTCAAAGTGAAATGGAAGAATATGTGAGCAGGGATGGGAAAGGAGAGTAGGAACCCTCCAATTCAAGAGAAGAAAAGATGATAATGTGGTTCTGTGTCATGAAACTATCCTCAAAATTCCAGGCTACTAAAGCTTCATGGCATCAATATAGGACATCTCTCGGTCGTCCAGAATGGCTTGGTGCTCATGTGACATTGAAATAGAGAGATTATCTGGGAAAAGAATGTGATACCTATTTTCATCCTTCTCAAAGGAAAACTGTTTTAGCAAACTGACATTTCTTACGTTTTCCTAAACTTTTTACCATTTGTTACCCTGTCCTTTACACAAACAAATAGCTGAAGAGAACATATAATATTAGAAAATTATTTGGAAATTTTTCTATTTAAGTTTTAATAACTGGTTATTCTATGACTCTTCTATTCATGCAGATATCGTTTCTCCTGTGAACCTCAAGACTGACTTGCCCCTGTGTGAGGCAAAAAATCCTACTGATTTCCTCTGGATTTTCAGATGTGGTTCTTAGCTTAAAAATGTTCAAGTAAGCTATTATCCAATATTTGCAACTGCTTTCTATCTCACTTTCAAGTATTAATCACAATTAAAAGTTAGGATACTTATAGAAATTTCAAAAGCTTGACACTTTATTAAGGGAAGAAATAAGCTTAAACTTTCTCCAAAAAAGCAAAATACCTGTATCCAAGTGATGGGAAGCTAAAAGGAAGACATTGAAACAGTATTGAACAAAATTTTGTATTATTTTCCAGAGAAAATATCTGATAGAAAATAATTAAACTACAGCAGCAAATGTAAGGGTCAGGGAAACTGACTTCAACAGCAACAACAACAAAAAAAGCTTTCTATTTTATGCCTTTTGACAACATAAAGAAACTCATGCCAAAAGGTCTTTAGAAAATATGTGATATTATTACTGTGCAACAGCCACTTTTCCAAGTTACAGAAGCATCCTTTCAGAATCTAGGATATTTCACAAGTTCTTAAGCTATTTTCAAGATCACTTACTCATATGTACTAATCTTCATAAGCAATTTAAACATTTTTTTTAAGTGATTAGAAATTGTCTTGTCAAAAACCTGAAATCCAAAATTCATTTGAAAAAAAATAACTCAAAGAAGATAATGGCCTACAAATTGTGCAACCTGGAATGATTTTTAATAACCTGGAATTTTTAAGAAACTGGAATGATTTTTAAGAATCAAACTGAAAACACTGTCGAGTATAAAGATCAAAATGAGGTAGCTGAGTTTGCATATGCAGAATTCAGTATCTCAGGTAAAATATGACTAGCTTTTTGAATAGTAGAAAGTTGCTTTTGGCAGTATTTAGGTATTAAATACAAATAAAAATGTGTCCTTAAACACTCAAACATTTTCTCAAGGCTCTAGATTTGGGAAAGTGCATGAATGTTTAATTTTTTTTTTTTTTTGCTTGATTTTATATTTTAGAGTATTTCTAAAAACAACCAAGCAAAACCCAAGAAACATTCCACCAGTAACTGATTTCTTCATTAACCCATCAGGATCCTTCTGGTATTCCTTTTGTTGTCTACAATTAAGTGCTTTGCTACAGTGAAATGTTTCCAACTGATGGATATCCCTGAGCATAACCAACAGTAAAAATAAAAAGGGAGCCCTTCAAATATCAGAGACCCTTGAACTCCACCTTCCCTATACATGATCTTACGAGTGCAGTTAACCAAGGGGTTTATGCTTTGTGAAAATCTCTTTATTACAAAACAAAGAGATTAATGAATCTCTGATCTTTTCCTACAGAATATAAAAAATATGCTACAATGGTTGAAAATCAGAATCCAGGATTGTGGGGTGCTCAGTATAGTGTGTGAAACCCATTGACAAATCCAGATGTATACTTGGGCAATATGCAGTACACCACTTTCAAATTTTGTCATGTATACTCATGTAGACTTCAGTGTACACATGCAGTAAGTTTACAGAACCTTTATGGACATAAACATAAATGCCATACCATTATGAGCACTAATTACAGCCCTGAGATCAGACAAGCTTTTGTTATGGAACTGGAAAAAATATACACTGTTTTTTTTTAATTCCACATCCAGTGCTTCCTATTGGAGGCCACATAAAAATGACTCTTAACAATGATGGAACTTCAGACACCTTAAAAGCTGCAGATGGAGTTTCCAAAACAACCCTATTAAGACTGGTGCAATGCAGACATGCTAAACCATTACAAAATGAAAGCAGCAAGTCACCAGTTTCTTATTTTGTCTTTTTCTTCATTGCTTCATAGAAAATGCTTCATTTTCTAATGAAAGGGAAACATTCTGTAAACAGGAGTTCCACTATGTTTCTCTCAGGCTACCTCTAGATACATTAGCAAATACTAACTGTAGAGGAAAAACTGATCCTTAACTGTTTAAGTACACATTTTCTGTGAAATGTTAATTACAAACCAGTTATACAGCTTCCAAATACACCTTATAAAGGTTTTCTGCTTTTTCATTGTTAGATAAAAAACCAAGAAGTTGTATTCTTCAAAATAAAACCACTACAATGAGGAAAAGAAAATTTACCACAGAAGGCTTCCCCTATATGCAAGAGAGAAGTTACTCCTGCAGAATTAAGTAGTAATCCTGTTTCATGTTTAAATCTTTGCAGGAGTTTTGTGTTCCTAATACTAACAGAAGATAATTCCTCAGACTCATAGTTTTATATTTTTCAATCAACTACTTAAAAATCACTTCACATATCCTACTTGAGATGTTCCTTTTGACCTTTTAACTCAATTCTAGCCTTACTTTTTTTGAAGCCGTTCTTTTTACTCAGTACAAACTAGGACTTCATAAGCTACCTATTGCCCAAGTAGTTAGGGGTTTTTCTCAGTGGGTTTCATATTCTGACAATGACTCCTCTCTCATTTACAATGCATATGGAATGTATTTTGAGATTAAAGCAGAACATTTGCATGCCCTGTACTTCAAAGGTCTAATATAGCAACTCTTACTCAAGCAGCAACTTTTATTCTCCCTTCCCATGGTGGTTTGATCTCTTTCACAATGACACACCTTGATTGCTTTGGCAGGGAGAAAATAAAAAAAAATCTTCTTTGGATTAAGAAATTCTTACCATGTTATTACTGCCATACATTTTCTTGCTAGTAATTCTAGGGCATAATGTGTTGCTTGTGCTGCACTTTCTCCCAAGACAGTACCCACACTGATTGCCAACTCCAGTTCATTTCCACGAATCAGGTTTGCCATCGCAAGCTTGCTCAATGAAAAAATTATATCATTAAGGGACATAAGTAGTTTTGGGCATTCATCATGTTGAACACATGACATTCACTTATAACACTTTTTACAGAAGGACAAAATATGCAATAGTTAAACACAATTATATATATTTTGGGTCTCTTGAATGGGTAAATAATTGTGCACCATGTGTTAATGTGTTTTTAAACAACCGAATAGATTTCCTTTAGTAGAATCTTCCTTTATTCAGCTGAAGAGATCACATAAGTATGATACCCAAAATGTATGCTAGGAATTCCATCTAATCTTAAGGACTCTAGCATTCAGAGTATGTATTTCCCCCTCTCTTTCAATGAAAGGAGACTCAAAACCCCAAGAAAACAGGAAGGATTGTCCTGTCCTTACTCTCTCTGAGCATAGTTACCGATAGGTATAGCAGAATGTCAAACCCTATGAGACCACACAACAACTTCAAATATGCCTATTTAGAAATTAACTGATATAGTTATATCAGTTATATATATATAACAGATATGTACAGTTAATTCCTATATAGGAATTAACTGATTCTCAATTTCTCTCAGAATAACTCATTGGGATGGAATTATATTTATTTGGGGGGATAGAGGATGAAAAACATGTTAAGTCAGCAACAAGAAAATCCCGATAAAATGAGGAAAAGAAACAATTTGTAAAACTACAAGCAGATAAAAACATTAAAATGTTTCCTACATGTCAGTTCTATTTTTGTACTGAGGGGTGTTTTTTTTTTCCTCTTTACCTCTTCATTTAGACTGAAAATTCTTCAAGGTGGATGACTGCATCTTCTTTAGCACAACAACTTCCAGTTCTAAATGGGTATTTTGGGTCACCATAAACAGTAACACTTAGACGTATATATCTAAGGTACTTAAGTATCTTATATTGTCTAATATAACAAGATATTGTAAATAAAATTCAGCAGCAACACACTACTTTCTGTGCATGAGAGAAACCTTGAATTTAATAGAATCAAGGGAGTTCTGCTGCTAACTTTAATCCTATAGCTATCTAACTCCACAGAAATATAAAAAAGTCAAATGCCAAATACCATTTTTGAATGTGATATATAAATTTTAAAACATATGTAGAGACGTAAAAAGGAAGCCAATGCTGGCTTTTTCATTGTTAAAGAAAAAAAATACCTCTATATTTTCAACAGCCAGATGACAACATGCTGCAAGCACTGCACGGCCATCCTGGAAATACCAATCTGCCAGTTCTTTACTGACCTTCTGCAGGAGACTGCAAGAACAAAAAATGAATTCTGCAAGGTCACTTTAAGTTTGGAGTGTCTTGGGTATTAATTTATGTAAAATTCATCACATTTGCTTCAGTACCCTAAAAGTTCTATATTTGGCTCACAGATAATGACACTACTACATTGAAAAATGCAATCTGTTTGAGCTACATCTACTACTTATGTTGGTGCATACTGAGGTGGGTCGGTTTCCCAAAGTTTACATCAGTAGGAAATGTCCCTTCAAATTGACAGAAGGAAAATCAAATATTTGGATATCCAATCTGTACCTGTAAACTCTGCACCAGTACTTCTCTAATTGTTCAAAAACTGCTCATGTAAATGAAGTAACTACACAGCCTCCAAACTCTTTTTGTTGCTACAACTATAACTCAATAATGTAATTCAGGTTTTTGAGTGCTGTCCTAGACAAGGAGAGGTGTGTATTTGGGGGTTTTTTATGGGCATGGACAATGAGAATAATAGAATCAGAAAATGGCTTGTGTTGGAAGGGACTTTAAAGATCATTCTGCCTTCCCCTAGACTGGGTTACCCAGAGCCCCATCCAACCTGACCTTGAACACTTCCAGAGACGGAGCAGCCACAGCTTCTCTGGGCAACCTCTTCCAGTGCCTCACAGTAAAGATTTTTTTCCTAATATCTAATCTAATCCTACTCTCTCAGTTTGATTTTCATTTTATATTATCAGAACCTTCACTTACGACAAACAGCAAAGCTTCAGGAGGAGATTATGTGTAATAACAGGGGATCACAGACACTTGTTAATGCTAAATCTTACTCAGCAAAAGTTCTCAGTTAATATGCTATATATTTTTGTGCATAGGAATGCATCTTACATATCAAGCAAGTGAAAAGGACATTTATAATTATAATACATACATATGAAAAATCCATTTTGTGCCAGGAGGCACAATAGGGAAATTAGTGTAGCATCAGGTAATTAGCAACTTTACTAACTAAGTACTAGAAGATGCAATATTTTGTTGAACTCTACAATGCTGATGCCAAATTAAACCATTATGCTTTATCTCCCTTAATGATTTTACACTCTGCAGTAAGATGAGGTTTATAGCTATAAACTAGAACAACTTACTCATTATAATCATCTGTATTGTTTCCACCAGAATTTGAAGTTCCACTTGTTGTGGAGAGTGGTAACATCTGTATATTTCCTTCACAAGCTGCCTGGAAGTGAATAAAATATAGATTAATTAATGCAGAATTCAAACTGAAGATGAAATGAAATTTTTCACTAACAATAAAAATAATCTAAGATATATACAAAAGTTTCTAAAGCCCAGTTATAACAAAAAAAATGTTTGAATGTTTAAACTAATGAACTTATTCATAGCTAAATCTTAGCTTAGCTTTATCTACCCATACAAGAATTCTACGAAAGCATGAGACTTCTTCCTTCCTATGCATTTGTGCAGGATTTCTCAGCATTTGGATATAGTGGATGGTGAAGGCTACAACCTTGATTTTTACACCCCAAGGAGCAAGCAGCTCTGAGGGAAGGATGAAGTCCATAGGCACTTCTCAGCAGGTATACCAGCAAATCTGGAAAGATTTGGCATATAGTGCTTAAGGTGAATTTTTCTTTGTATCTGGCAATAACTTATTTCTAGCATTAAATACAAAGAGATCAATGTGGGTTAAAATTAAATCAGTTGATAAAGTGGTGGTTGGTCACGGGTTGGACTCAGTGATCTCAGAGATATTTTCCAACCTAATTGATTCTGTGATTTTTTGAAATTCTTTCACATGCTTTAAGATGTAGTTGGGATAATACCATAAAACCCCAGGGCTCAGTTACAAGGGAAGGTAAATCCTGGCATTTTGTTGCTCATTATTTGTGGCAGTGTGGATTTAGATGGTGGTTGCTGCTACCTATATCTGTTCCCAATAAGCATCTCCTGCTTGGGTCAGCATTCAGGCAAAGCAGTCAAGTCCACTCACCACAGCTGGCTCAGTGAGGGAGGCAGAAGGGCCTTTTTGTATGGTCACTTCTTATTAAACCTTTGAGACAAAGACTATTCTATGAATTGTAATATCTCAGCAATCCCTCTTTTACATGAAAAATTAAGATCTTTCCGAAGCTGTAATTTGCTTTAAAGTTCAAACATTATAGCTTGTTAAATTTAAGCATGTGTCCTACATGAATTTGATGTTAAGGGCAGTACTCATTGAAAATCAGGTTCCATTTCAATTGAAATTGAACACATCAGTTTTCATTATGGTCATTTGGTTGCAGTTTAGAAGAATCAGGCTTTAAATCTGTAAACATGAGGTACCTCCTTCTTATGATTTCTGTATAAAAACTGGTCAATACCACATGGAAGCAAAGACTAGGGCATCATTATTCAGCTATTTTGCCTTTTAAATATTCATGCCATATTCTGAGTTACAAGCAAAGAGCTAAATACATCTCACAGACTGGTATATATGTAGTAAAAATACCTGAGCAACAAGTAGAGCCTCTTTAAGCTGACCTCTTGAAGTAAAGAAAGAAACCAATTTCTTCACATCTCCAATAGCTATACAGTATGGGATGACATCATCATTTTCTTCCTGAATTAACTGATCAGCTCTCCTGATTAAACAAATTAATAAATAAACAAGAAAGATCTATATATATGAACAATCACCAAAGTTATCTATATGGTGTAGGTGTTAGATGAAGCTGAATAAAGTTCCCTGAAACACATCTGCCTTTCCAGGCTTACAAACTGTGAAAACTGCACTAAAGAGTTTATAAAGTTGCAATTTATTGTTCAACCCTTTGATTCTTGTACACAAAGTTATTGTTGAAATCCTCCAGAGTTCTATCCCAAAGCTTACTGAACAAAAAGTAACATTACAGAATGCTGTAACGAAAGACAAGTATATCTGGTAATAGTATCCATCTTTCCTATTTGTCTGTGTCCTTTTATGGACTGAAGCTAAAATTTGCCATCATATTTTAACATACCTTTGCATTAACTTCCTCCAATATTTCATTGATACACCAGGTGCAACTGAGAGAGCTTTGTCCCACTAGAAAAAAGCAGCAATACATTTAACTTCAGAATTTCTGTTTAAGAAACAGCCATATTTTAAACTAGTGTAACTTTTCTTCCATTAAAAATACGTTTGTCAAGAGTTAAATAAGGAACGAGTTATGCTTTAGACTGCATATGTTAAAAATAAGTGCAACAAGATTACTCTTTAGGGGACTTGTGACCCATTCATTGCCTCCCCATTTTTGCTAGGGTAGCTGGTTTTCAGAAATCTTAATCTTTTTTTATTCTTCAATAGTGTTATGATATTTTACCTCTCCAAGTTCTACCATCAGCTCACAATATCGCTGAATTTGTCCTAATCTTAAATGTATTTCTGCAGCTTCTTTGAGTCTTTCCTCTTTGCTTGGTGCACCAATACCACCTCCAAACTTAGACATCTTTACTGTTGTCAGTTCTTGTGCCTTGGACTGAGGGGAAAAAAAAAATTAAGATGTTTTCTGTGATGAAAACAAGTTTTTTAAAGAATGTACTATTGCCAAATATTACAGCAGAATATAAAGGTTGTAATTGAAAAAAAAATTATTTAGAGAAAAGGCTAATTGAAAGATATTTCAATGAGATTACAGTGAACTATGTTTATGTTGTTAAAGTAAATGTATTGGTGTTTTGTTGTACATATACATGTTCCTTGATTATCTTCCTATAGTAACTTAGTTTTTTTTATTCTCATATATAATAGTAATTCACACAGATGTCCCTCATAAAAATCTTGATATTTTGAAGCTTAAAAAAATGTATTTGTGAACATAAACCATACAGAGCTGAAAATTGTACATATTACCATTATAATGATGTCCACATTAACTGGTAGACTTAACTGGTAGACAACAGGCTCTGTGGTCTGATCTGTCATGCCCCATTAACCTTATGGCCAAGAAATTATTTATATTCTCAACTACTGAAATTTTTATATTAGTTGGGAAGATAAGACTAAATTTTTTCATCAGCCAGAGTCTGAGAAACAAGCTGCAACAGAATTATATTTACAGGAAAAAAAAAAAAAAGCAAAGGGAGATTCTCATTTCAAGAATTCTCAATTGAATTCTACCATCAATGCACAATGATTGCATTTGGCTAGTCATGACTTTGGAGTACCATACATGGAAGATGGAGAATGAATTTTGAGCATTCTTCACCAAAGTAAGCTGCCATGTAGACCAATGGCAGCTCCCAAGGATCTGTGTTTTTTTGAAAACATACTACACAATTTCTTTTCCTCAGCACCTCTGTATTTTTTATTATTTTCATGCTAAAATCTCTCATGCATCCTCTCTGTTTCCTAAAACCAGAAAAAACCAGAGTTGCTCTACACCCTTACTGCATCCCGAAATGTGTAGGTGCTGCAGTGCAATTATTTAGTTTCCTAAGGAAAAGTGAGTATTAGCAGTCCTTAACAAGCAGTCAGCATTACCCTACCCCATAGTTTCTCTTAAAGCTCTTGGACAAGATTCTGAGTCAGCAAGAAGGGGAAAAAATTCTTTTAATTAATGTGAACACTCCAGGTTCACAGAATAACCAGTAATTGCTGTAGTTACTCTAGGTCACCAGAGTTATAAATGCATGAAATCATGTTGCAGGGATAAACAGACTGCTGGCACTGCACAAGCCAAGATTTAATGTCTTCTCAGACTAACTGGCTGAGATGAGAAAACTGTGTTTTTTTGGACACATGGACACACAAACAGAGCTTCACAGAAGTAGCAGAGCAGCTGCTATTATTACAGTTAACAACACTAATAAACTTTAATCACTTGAGAGTCATAAGGAATGTAGGAGACTCTTAAAGAGCTGGGATTTTACAAAAGAGACAGCATGTAAAAGCAAATAACAGGTGATACCTGGCAAGTATTAGCCCTGGGGCTGGCAAGTGCATTCCCTGATCCATACCAGTAGATCATCTTTCCTCTATTTACAATTCAGTCATTAGAGTATGAGATTCTTTAGTACTCCAAAGAACTTCCTGACAGAATGATGAATCTTCATATTGTACACAAACTGTGTATCTGGTTGCACATTCATAAATGCAGCTACTAGTAAATTTATAGCCTAGTACTTGAATTTCCTATTCTCATCCAAATCACTCTTAAGCTGAGTATCTGTCGTAATGACAGGTTCTTGCCATTCCCTCTTCCAGAGAGCTACAGAACATTATTTCTGCTGACTCTCCCCCATTTTCAGACATGAATTCCCCTGTCTGTACATCTGAACATAGCTACACACTTCACATTTATACAAACAAATCGTTTGACTTTACTGAACATAAAAGTACAATGTATATAATAGGGAAGACAAACTTGCTTCATAGCTGAAACTATAATGATGATTGCTTGCAATTTCTTTTAATTGTTTTGGAAAATGCTTTTCTAGTTAATAACTGTAACCTAGCATTTTAACACTGAGTATGCATGAAGTCACACAGACTCAGCTAGATACTATTGTAACAGACCAGTATTGCAGTGAAGAACTGGTATTGCACAAATATCTTTGGATATGAAGTTGTGACCTTTTGTAAAGCATTGAATGTTATTTTTATACAGTGAAATACTACACGGACTAACAACCATTTTCATATACTGTTTGTGCTTCACTTACCAGTCTAAATCTAATGAGGTGTTTCATATGCATAATTCCTTTGCAGTAGTTTTGTGGAAGCAAACTGTCATCCTGTCCCTTTACTACAGCAACCAAATCCCATAAATTTTTGCTGCCTCCTGGAGGCTAGAATTGTTAGGGAAGAAGAGTTTTATTACCGTTATGTTCAAGAGAGAAACTTGAACTTATAAAGACATTGGAAAACATTTGTCAATCAACTCCAAGAAATACAATTTCAGACAATTTCAATATTAGAACCTTTAACTGAAAACATGAAATTAGTTCAAGAGGCTACAGGTCCTTCAGTCTTCTTGAAGGCTGTAAAGATACAGTGAGATCCATGAACCTATTTGGTTATGTGTGGACATAGCTGAGGGCTTGCCATCAGTTTTCCTTTTTGCTCTCAAAGAAATACAAGCTATCTTGTGTCTACTGCTGGCACAAGCCAACAGTCAGCCGCTGGCATGCAGGAGCTGACCCAGGACTTGTTCACTGCTTTCTGTAAAGCAAAGGCACGGGACAGGTAGAAAAGAGCTTCAAGGCTTGACTGTCACAACCTGGTTTACTGTCTGAATATTAAACCTTAAAATAGACACATATAGTATAATGGTATATGCACCAAATATTTTTTAAAAACAAATTGTAAGCATTTCTATTGGTCTAGCCTTTGAATCAATCCTTCTGTAGAAACATGACAATAGTTTAACACTGAACGAAGTCTAGAAGAGAGTGAGTATTCAAAAGCTTAAAAAAATCATTAGACCTTTGACCTAAAGAAGCTTTTCTAAGAATAACAGGATCACAAGTATAGAAGTCTGATTATTTCTGAGCTGATAAAAAGCATAAAATCCTGCTAGGGAAACCTGTCCCTCCCACCCTTCCTCCCCCCAAAAAAGAAAAAAATACTACTCTCTCTTTCTTCTGTCCACTAAAACTCTTATTAGACTCCTTATAGTTTAGCACAATACCTCATTTTCTGGACTCAAAAAGCACTGAAAAGCTTTTGTTCTTGGAAAATTCTAGCATTCTTAAAACAGTTTTACTCTCAAAACAACATGGGAAATCAAAATTTATAACTTCTGTAAAGTAAGGAATTTTATAAATATATTTTTAATAAAAGAGAAAATGTCTAAGTTTGAAATTGAGAAGATTGTTTCATAATTTCTAAATTATACACTTCAATTTAGCTAGAACTCAAACCAGATATTTTGGATGAACTAGGTCTTTTTAGATCAGTGTTTTGATTTAAATTACAACAGTGTTTAACATAAGCTCCAGTAGTAGTAGAACCTGTAGCTCAAAATAATTTTGTCCTTGTTCTACCTCAAGTGCAGCTCTTATTCAGGTAAGAACTCACAGGAACCCATATTTTTAAATTCATTTGCAGTAAATTGCTGCAGCAATTTATAGAAAATATTACTGTGCAATGGAGAAAAGGCAATAGATGGATACTGAGGCACAGGTCATCTGGATCTACAGTTCCTAAAATGTAAAGAGCACTTTGGGCACAGACATTTGGGCAGTTCAAACCTTATCAGTAATGAGGGTGTTCTTTTAAAAACTCTAATGCAGTTTGATTAAACACATAATTTCATTTTCTTCAATAGCAAATTGCTGTCAAATTAACCTTTCCTATAGAAATTATATTATTTCACTAATTTAACTTCACCAAAAGCTGGTTTGTTTTTTGCAAAGTGAAATTGCAAATTTCACTAAATTAGTGAAATTTGTTTTTCACAACTGACAAACAATTCAATCATGGACATTTTTATATGCCCACCTGTTAAGAAATAAACTTATTTCTGCCTATTTTCCAAGCTCCCTTCAAGAAAGAGAGAAAAAAAATGTTAGAGAAAAAAGAAATTTCAATTTTGGAGATTGACTTCAGAAAAGAAAGTTGTGCACATTGACAACATCCCTAAGTTTGCAGAATACTTACTGAAAAAAATTCTGAAAACCACCTTAGTTTTTTTCCTTGAGGATTTCCTGACAATTTTTCCAATTCTTGTTTAATATCCCTGGAAACTTTACCACACAGCAAAGGAGGAGCTCCAGACTCCACAGCGCGATCTAACACACACAAAGATTTATATATGGAATTAAAATAAAAAACAACCAAAGGAATAGGAACATTAACATGAAGAAAATTAAAACAATGGTTTATGCAATTTGCTTACCTGTATTGCTGATAATATCATCCCAACATCTGTCTATTATGATATTTATTTGTAGAGGGCTTATAAGGGGTGTCAATGACCAGAGTCTCACAGTGGAATCACGAGAGCAAGATGCCATAGTAAATGGACGACTAGGATGACACGTTAATCCTAGTAAAGGGGATATTTAAAAATGCAGTCAAATAAGTTTATCTAATAACCTGTTTGGTTAAATGACTTAATAAATTTCAAAATATATTAGAATGCATTTCAATACAGAAATAAAACAAAACTTAAAATATATTACCATATACATCTGCACCATGATCATAAACTGTGTCCAAACATGTTCCATCTCTTGTGTCCCAGACTCGAATTGTATAGTCCCAACTGCCAGATATTAGAAGGTAAGGAATTTCAGGATTCCACATCAGTCCCCGTACTGGAGCTGTATGTCCACTAAGAACATTTATACAAGCATCTTGTGTATAATCCCATATCCGAACGGTACTGAAACAGGATAAAAGAGAAACAATCTACATCAGATGACCTATTGAAATATAATTATCTCTCTACTTCAGCAATATTTTAAGCTTCAAATTTATCAGACTAATTGCATCACAACAGGGCTCAAAGGGTTGTAGTAAAAGGGGCTAAATCTGGCTGGTGACTGGTCAGCAGCAATGCTCCTCAGGGTTCAATTCTAGGGCCAGACCTGTTCAATGTATTTTATTGTCAAGAAATTTGCTATCAAGTTGTCTCCTGTCATGAATCACTACACTATGAACTATTAGATTTTGCTTCAAGGATAAACCTCTAATGAATTATAATGGGAAAGCAATAGAAGCCAATACTCCAAACTTTACAAAATATCCTTTACAAAAGTATCTTGTGTACTCTGCAGGGAAGTGGCTTAGAATCACAGAAAAATTTCTTCCTCCTGCTTACCATGGACTGATGTGTTCTCCCTCAAAAGCAATGGCACCAAACCAAAAAACAGAAGTATCCAATACTCATTAAAATTCTCTGCAGATTCTACTTAAGTATACTTTTGGAAAATATCAAATAAGAGCAGGTCTTGCACCTGTTTCTTCAGACGTAATGTAAACATGTGGTATACTCCTTGTGCTATTCCTTGCAGTAACAGTATCAGGCACTGACCCTACTTTTGGGAAAGCATATGGAAACTTGCACTACTACAGCAGCTGTGACAATTTTAGATAATGATCCTACTGCCCAAATACTATATAGAGCTAAGAGCAAAGCTAAAACCTGGATCTAAACAAGGCAGAGATTTAGATATATTAAGTATTGACAATGCCATTACAAATAAACGTGTTTCTCCAACAGTCCTGGCTTGAGGTTTAAGTTTTCTAATAGTTCAGAAATACTCACCCATCATCAGAGCCACTGCAGAGGATTCCTTCTCTGAGAGGAGACCACCGTACATGAAACACCTTTGCAGTATGCCCAGTAAAAACTTTCAGTGGCTGATCAGAGCTGGTTGCCAAGTAGTAAACACGAACATTTTTATCCTCACAACCAGTAGCTATCATATCTCTGCAAAATAAAAACAGCAAAATCCTTGATCACAGAGATTATGAATGCTTTTTTAAATTTTAAAAAAATATGATGTGCAATTTGCAATTTTTTTTAATAGCAAATTTTTGCTTCTCCTTCATCTCTTCAAGATGTAGCTATCGATAATCCAATTAAAAAAACTAAATCAGATAAAACCTGATAAAGTTTTGCATTAGTTGCAATGGGGAATATATTTGCACTAATCTGACTATGCACCCAATACACAACTATTATTAAACTGAATTACTATATAATTTTTTTTTTTGACAAAAAGCTCTCATGTCATTATTAGGAAATATCTACAAAATTTACATATAATCACAATGTATTTAGTTGTCTGCTATGTTTTCACCTAAGCAGTCATTACAAGGACACCAATCTAAACCCCTCTTTCCTGGTATTGAATGTCTGCTTTTTTTTCCCCATTATATATTCAGCTAGATAATTTTTTTTCCCTCATCAATATGAAACGATACTCCTTTGAAGGTTAAGAAAGTTCATGGTGGTCAATGAAATATACTAGTACTGGGAAGAGAGAGCTGCTATAGGTAAATCCTACTTTGGAACAGATAATTTCAGTGTTTTACTATCACAGTGAATATCACATTCTAGGTAACTTTGTGTTACTTTACTGGCAATCCATTTAAATAGTAAATATTGTCAATTCTTCAAGTTAGTTTTTACTTACTTGTTGTTTTGACTCCAATCACAGCCAAACACTGCAGCTGGATGTTTGTACTTGTGAAGAACATTGCCATCAATGGTTCGAATAATACTGAAACCAATTACAATGTGATATTATAAGGAAAAATATATTCTGGGTAGGCTATCCAAAATTACGTTTTGTTCTGTGCAAATAAAAGCTAGAGAGCAAAAAGATATACATAAAGAATAGGAGAAAGAGCCACAAACACTATCAGCTCCTCAATTACAACATTTAACTGGATCTTGATTTTACAACATCTAACTTGACTTCAGTATCTATGTTTCTTCAGAGGGACTTTAAAGATGTTCACTGTGGTACATCTTTCTTGAACGGATCCTCATAGCCCAGAATCAAAGTTGTAGTCATGGCTTTAAGGTACAAATAGATCTTTATGAATTAAAAAGAATGTTGATTGTTTTCTAAAATTTCTGCCATGATGTTTGAGCTGGAATGACACAGGTAGCAGAAGAAACAAATGAAGAAGAATTTTTAAAATGTACCAAAGCACAATATATGCAAAATTGATTCCAATGGACATTTATGTGTTTTTAGAAATGAGGTATTATACTCCTGTGATAGTGCACTTGTAATTATTTAATTCTAAAATAGTACTTTTTAGTCCTTGAAACAACAAACTAAAAAAAAAATTTAAAAATTAAGGCAAGTAAAGTTGGATGGCTTTTGAAAAGTGTCCTCTACGGATAAGAAACCTAGAAGGATATTCTTGTCCAAATAAAAATCAGTACTCTAGTTTCACTATCAATGTGTCTTAGACACTATTCCTTTAGAAAACATTTCCTTTCTTTTTTTCTTAAAATAATGCAAAACATACCCTAACAAGTACAGAAGACTAATATAATTTAAGTTTTGTCCAGCAAGAAAAGTTTTAAAATTAATTACTGAGAGTACTGCCAAAATTTATGGAATTGAGAAGTGCATTTAGCAATTTTTTTCTTCCGATAACACTCACCAAAATCCATCACTGCTGCAGGTTGCTATTCTTTTGGAATCTTTATGACTCCAGGCAATGCAGAAGATTCCATTCTTTCCATGCTTCAAAAAATGCAAAATACCTATCAATAAGAAATAATTCACCCCTTTTTCTCTCATCTATTGACTCATCTTTTTTACTTTTTCCTCCTATGGGCTTCAGCCCTTTTCTCCCAGTACAGTATACTGTACAAAACCATATTATAATGAGTACCCAATATAAGCTGGATGCTTGAGAATCCAAGTCCAAAACAGTGGGACTACGGAGATAGGTAGTAAAACTGCTATAGCCTCCAGGATCCAAGAGACAAAACAGGGTCAAGCTGAAGAATGAGCAATCCATAACTATATAAACCTGAAGCTTAAATAAACAACACTGTGGACAATCAAGAGGGACCTTTGGACCTTGGGATGACTGCTCAAGGGATGTGAAGCACAAGTTGTGCTCTCTTCTGTCCTGCCAGTTGCAGGGAATGATCTGGCAAGAAACAGGAAGTTCATGCAGATGAACAACTGGATTTGATACTGGTGTTACCAGCACAATTTTGGTGGTTTTGATCATGGGTCAGTTTATACAACACCAGGCCTGCTGGCAAGAAATGGGGTCCAGCTGTTTCAAAGGAGAACAGGTATCTTAGTTCTGCCTGATAGGTAAAAAGAAGTGGATGAAGTCTTCTACAGCTGTCTAGAAGCAGCTCCAAAGTCACAGGCACTGGTTCTTGCGGGGCACTTAACCCTGACGTCTGCTGGAGAAGCAACACAGTGAAGCGCAAACAGTCCAAGAGGTTCCTGGAAAGTGTTAATGACAACTTCCAGTCACAGATATTGAAGGATCCCACAAGGAATGTTGTGCTGCTTGAACCTCATACTAACAAACAGGGAAAGCCTTGTGGGAGATGTGAAGGTTGGGGGCAACCTTGGCTGTAGTGACCATTGAGACTGTGGAGTTCAGGCAAGGTGGAAGCAGGGGAGCAAGCAAGATACAGTCATGGACTTCAGCAGAGCTACCTTTAGTCTCTTCAGGGATTTTCTTTGAACAGTTCCATGGGAACATGCCTTGCAGGGAAAAAGGGTCCAAGAGAACCAGTTAATATCCAAGGATCACTTCCTCCAGGCTCAAGAACAATGCTCAAGAACAAAGCCCTGATGAGCAAGAAATTGAGTAAAGGGGGCAAGAGATTTTCATGGATGACCAAGGAACTTCTGTCATTACTTAAGCGCACGTAGGAAATGCACAGGAGATAGAAGCAAGGTCAGGCCACTTGGAATTAAAATAGAGAGGTTGGCAGAATAAGTAGAAATGAGATAAGAAAAAGGCTCATCTGGAATTAAATCTGGCCAAGGGTATCAAGGACAACACGTACTGCTTCTTCAACTCCATTAGTAACAAAAGGAAAACCAAGGATAATGTAGGCCCATTACTAAATGGAGAGGGGACCCTGGTACCAGCGGATGCAGAGAAGGCAGAGTTATTGAACACCTTCTTTACAACAGTCTTCACTGACAAAACCAGCTCTCAGGAATCTTTGAGTCAAGGGACCATCAAAGAAAAATGTTGGAAGACTTTCCCTTGATCAAGATGAACTGGGTTAGAGAACACACAGACAAACTTGACATCCACAGGTTCATGGACCCTGATAGGATGCATCCACAAATGATGAAAGAGTCCTGGTTATCACCACAGTGAGGTTACTCATGGTCATCTTTGAAAGGTCACGGCAATCAAGAGAGGTGTCTGAGGTGAGGACTCTAAGAAAGTAAATGTCACTCCTGTCTTCGAAAAGAGGAGGACCTAGGGAGCTACTAGCCAATTAGCCTCACCTCAATTCTTGTAAAGGTCTCATTCTGGAGGCCAGCTCTATCCACAGGGATGACAAGAAGGTGATCAGGAGTAGTCAGCATGGATTCACTAAAGGTGAGTCACATTTGTCCAACCTGATTGCCTTCTACGATGACACAACTACCTGGATGGATGAGGGGAGAGCAGTGGATATTGCCCACCTTGACTTCAGCAAGAATTTCAACACTGTCTCTCACAAAGTCCTCATAGTCAAACTCAAGAAGTGTGGACTGGATGAGTGGACAGTGAGGTGGATTGAGAACTGGCTGAACAGCAGATCCCAGAGGGTTGTAATCAGTGGCACAGGGTCTAGTTGGAGGCCTATCACTAGTGGTGGCCCCCAAGGTTCAGTACTGGGCTCAGAATTGTTTAGCTTGTCCATCAATGACTTGATGAAGGGACACATGCCTCCTCAGCAAGTTCACTGATGACAGAAAGCTGGGAGGAGTGGCCAATACCCCAGAGGGCTGTGCAGCCCTTCAGAGGGACCTTGGCAGGTTGGAGAGATGGGCAGAGAGGAACCAGCTGAAATTCAGCAAAGGCAACTGCAGGGTCCTGCAGCAGGGGAGGGAATAACCCAGGAACCAGACAGGCTGGGGCTGAGCTGTTAGGAAGCAGCTCTGTGGAGAAGGTCCTGCGGGTTCTGGTGGACACCAAGCTGTCCATGAGCCAACAGTGTGACCTGGTGGCCGAGAGGCCAATGGTGACCTGGGGTGCATTAGGAAGAGCATTCCAACAGGGCAAGGGAGGTGATCCTGCTCTTCTACTCTCCCCTGATGAGGACATATCTGGAGTATTGTGCACAGTTCTGTCCTCCTCAGGACAAGAGAGACATGGAACTTGTGGAAAGGGTCCAATAGGGGGTAACAAAAATGGTTTCTCTTACAAGAAAAGGTTGAGAGAGCTGGGCCTATTCAGTCTTGAGAAGTCACAACTGAGAGGTGATCATTAATGTCTGTCAGTATCTGAAGGGAGGGTGCCAAGAGGATGGAGCCAGGCTCTGCTCGGTGGTTCCAAGCAATAGAACAAGGGGCAATGGGCAGAAACTGATGCACAGGAAGTTCCGCCTGAACATTAAGGAAGAACTTCTCTATTGTGTAAGTGACCAAGCACTGGAACAGATTGTCCTGAGAGGCTGGGGAGTCTCCCTCTCTGGAGATATTCCAGAACCATCTGGATGCAATCCTGTGCAAAGTGATCTAGGATGACCCTGCTTGAGCGGGGAGGTTGGACCAGATGACTCCCTGTGGTCCCTTCCAGTCTTAATCATTCAGTGAGTCTGAATAAAGGTTAGTTATTTGTTGGAATAATGAAGTTTGTGGACATGAAAAATTGTGGTATGAGAAAACTTAACTGGGACGTGTATCAGGACCAGCATTACAGAAAAGATATTTAGTAGCACAAATGCCAGTATCAGTATTATAATGCCAGAACTCCTGAAGGTAGGTATATTTTTTTTTCTGCTCATGTCTCTCCTCACTCCCTCACCTCTCTTCTTAAAGAGCATCCCTTGTAAATTGATGCAGATCCTATAGTTAAATAATTATGTCTGTATAATCTGAAGATCACAGCTATATACTAGGAATACACAAAATAGTGTAAAATAATACAGCATAGTATCACACAACTCCTTCTGCCAATAAAAATGATGCTACTATTTCAGGACTTAAAAATGCCTGGATAAATTTCAGGTAATACAAGGCAAGCCACTAAATGAGTCATACTGCTTAGTGTGCTGCAAAATGGAACTTTATTGATCTAGACTTCAGGTACTGAAAATTTTTTCTGGCTCTTATGTTTGAAAATACAGAACACAGTTTTCATTTTGACGCTGAGTCTGTATGTCCATATATGTTTACACAGTTAAGGAATCACCTATGCTTTTGCCATGTATCCCTGCAGGACTAATTTTAAGATAATGGAGTCCATCTGGTGCTTCACCAAACTTATATCACAAATCAAGTCTCAGGAAGGAAAAATACTTTTGCCACACATGTAAACTGGCACCTACATAACTCCATAGATTTTTATACTATAGCACCTTTTAAAAACATATTTACTTTGGCCATCTCTATTTATGGACACTAGAGAGAATGAGTAACTTACATTTAATATAGACAAAAAAAGTAGTAATCTCATCTTACCTCACTGAATCTGGTTATCATTTTGCCTTTTCGAACATCCCAGATAAAGCCACCATTTCTGGATGTTCCACCTGCTATGCAGTTCAGATTTCCTTTAAAAAAAGATGTTTGTAAAATATTACAGTAATTATAAAATCACAATATTGTTTGACAGTGGTTCTACTTTAAATTGAATAAATGTAATATAAACGTAAGACGTCAATGGTACGTGGACATAATTTTTCCATAGTTTAAGGCCAGTATTTGCTACTGTCACAAACATCAATTTCAGTGAAAGCCTGACCTGTTTTTCTACATTTCTGTTTTGAGGAATGGTCAAATAAAAATTGTATTGCTTAAAAAGTGTCTTAATTCTTGTTGAAAATCTTGCATGTAAAAAATTAATGATCATGATGTATGTGACTCAAACTGAAAGAGAGGTAACCTCAATGTTTCAAGCTTAAAGTTGTAGCAACTAGAGCATTTTCCCTTAAAGTTCCTTACACATAAAGACAAATCATAAAAACGAGAGAGAACAATGAGTATTTTGTTTTCTTAATCTTGCACTACTGCTGCACCTAAGACCATCAAGAACGTACCTGAATCTGTAGCCACACTCTACAGGGTGGAAAATCTGAGTACAAAACTCCACAGTGAGAACCTGAAAATTCAATTCAGGTCTAATCCAAAAGCCACCAAATTCTCCTCACCACAGTGACTATCCCAATATAGTTATGCTTTTCATAAATAGCAGATTTATAGGAAAGTTTTGACTTATTTTATTCCAAGCTTCAGAGGCAGAAAAGACAATCTATGCAGGAGGAGTCTAGCAAAGCAAATATATAAAATGGGAATAAACTCAGGTAGGAGAATGATGGGGGAGAAAAAAGAAAAGGGAGTAATCACTCTTTCCAAAGGTCTTCTGAGACCAAACAAATGGTGGCATCCATTAGATTATATATCAGGAGCAAAGTACAAGCCAGATAGGAACTGTCTGGGAGAAAGTTGAAAGAAGCACCAAAAGTTCTGGCTGGGAGGGACAGAAGTGGTAAGGAACAGGGTGAAGCACATGCTTCCAATTTTGGACAGGGTGGTAAGGAACAAAGATGAAGCACATGCTTCCAATTTACTTTAAAAGAAACCAAAAAAACAAAAAAACCCTAAACCCACACCCCTCCTGCAGAAAACAAACTCTTCATTCAATGTGAGATACAACTACAAATTGAATTTAAGCTTCAAAACTAAATAACCAAGCATAAGCACTTTATTTCACATTGCCATGATTTCCATATAGCAAGACAAATTATTTGTGAAGAGGTATAAGTTGCAAGAGACTTTCTGAAATGAAAAAATCCAAATTTATTTCACACATGCAGACTACATTAAGCTTCCCATAAAAATATTTTTCTTCTGTCAGCTATTACTTCTTAAGAGTTTAAAAGTGCATATGAGAACAGAGAGATGAATTTTTTAGATTTTTTAAAAATACATCTGCAGTCCAAAGAAGTAAAACACAACAGGGAAGTCCACCTATTGTCAGCTATTGACAACTATCAGAAATGTATTTTCAGGTACACCAAAGAGAGTAACAGAACAGCTTTGAAAACAAAATTTCCCAGTGACTCCAGTGATTTGTCTAAGAAAAAGTAGATGCTTTTCAGAAAAGACACTTCTTATTTTAATAAGGTTAAAGCAGAATCCTTCAGCGATTAGACTCATACACAAAGAAGAAAGAAAAAGAGGTAAATACGTATGTTCCACTATTTCAGCACAAAATATAATCTAAATTCTTTTAAGTAGCTGCTTCTCATGCAAAGCAAGACATTTTGTCATGGTCATAATGCCATGTTAGAAATGTTCCAGAGATTTTCCTCCCTCCATTCTGAGTATGAAATTCTGGGAGCATTACTCAGAAGGGTAAGCTTCAGCAAGGTCTGAAGCATTGAATTCTGCTGGTTTCACAGGTAATTAAGTTTTGTTTAAACCTTAGAAGATGCCTTTCTATATAAAACTAATACTTTTATATGACAAATTCTGCAGTCAATGCTAATTCAAAGAACATTTAGACATACAGCAAAATATTCTTACCTGGAGCCCAAGAAATGGAATAAATAACCCCCTCATTACCAGGAGATGTATAAACCGCTGATAAAGTATTTATGTCCCAAACTTTTATTGTGCCATCAAATGAAGCTGTAGCAAGAAGATCAGGGTTATCAGGTTTGAATTTGCAATCAAAGATGGTCTCAACATGTCCCTTAAATGAAACAAATATTTAATCCATTTTTATTACATTTGATTTTTTTCATAAGTCCAACTCTAGATCAAACTCTAAAATACATTGTATTTAATTTACCTGTCAGGTCAATTAAGAGTTCCAAAACCCCTTTATATTTAAGCTTATCAGTCAAAATTAGAAGGCATAAAATAACTTGGACTATAACATGCTCTTTCAGAGATTATTATTAAAACCAGAAAAATTCTTTCCTGAAACCAGAGCATGCAATGCCAGGAACTTGTTAGCATTTTCTGTTGGAACTATGTTGCTAAAAAATTGAATTAAAAAAAAATAAACAAAGAAAAAAAACCAACTTAATTTTTTAAAACAGAAACAGTTTTTCCCTTTTGATAAAAAGTACCTGACTGAAAAAATAAAGCTCTGTATGTCAAACATGTTCTACAAGTTGTGTAGTACCCCACTGAATATTCTGTTTCTAGATACAGTCTATGTTCTATTGCAGTTTAAACTTCAATCCATTAGAGAATTAACATACCAGTTGGTTGTCTTTCAAGACATGCATTTGTAGAATTTAAGTTGATAAATATATGAAACACAGGTATTATGTAAGAACTTTTTTTAAGCCTCAGTTGCTTTACAGGACCAAACCAAATAAAAATGGAAAGAGAAAACCAACCGGCAGCCTCTATTCAAATGCATACGGTAGTACAGCTGAAAATTATTTGGGTTTTGTTTGTCTGGATTTTTTTTCAGTGAAAAGGGAACTTGGAAAGAGGAAAAGAGAAATATCCTTAAGAACCTCAATAAAAAAAAAGCCTGTTGAAGAAAAGGGTCATCTAATACATGCTAAACCCATTTCTGAATTTAAGCTTCAAAGAAAATTTAATAATTCAGTCTTTGTAATGTTAAACTAAGTGCATTCATGATATAGCTCTTTGATTTGACTCAAACTTTTATTCTGAATTATAGAAAACCCACTAGAGAAAATTTCTGAGAAGACCATCAAGCTAAAATTTCAGTTAAAAAATAAACAAACAAAAACCAAGTCCTTTAGTCTCTATTTCTGGTTAAAAAAAACCTGTCAGAATACTTCTAACAGAATTCAGTAATTTCCAATAAAAGATTACTTTAAACTTCAGAACTGTCATTTTGTTTCCTAGAAATTTAGGCTCTTTTTAACAATAGAAACTGCTCTACAGTACTGCAAAGACTTCATTCTCCAGTTTTTTTCTGTTAGAAGAAAGTACATAAGCCAAATAAAATCTCTATTCAAAGACAGAGATGAACCATACCAAATCTCTAAGGAAATCCCACTTTTTGGCTCCCATGTCATAAAGCCCCACTCCACCATCCATGAAGCAACAGACGGTATGACCAGGAGGAAGAGAAAATGCTTGGTTTTGGGTTAAAGTTGGAGGAGGAACAGCCTCACTTGTTGAAGATGTATGGTGATTTTTAGTAGGATACTGTGATGAACACGCTTAACAATATAAAGCAAAAGACAAAGAGAGAAGATTATTTCTTATTTCAATAATAAGTAAAATCATAAAGAATAAAATGCTTTCATTCTAATGAGATTTAAAACAAAACAAATGGAGAATTCCTGTGTGAAGCCTGGCCAACTAAAGAAGGACCTTATAAAGTACTTGATCCTTATGCATTTGTCTAATCCACTAGCAGCAGAAAGTACTTTAATTAAGAATTAAATAGCTGACCAACCTTACAGAGATTTATCTGGACTCATAAATAAGATTTTCTTAAGTTGCAGCCATCACAATGAATAACAATCAAAATTACACTTACACTTTTTCTTTGGAGGAGAGCTTAGCACATGCAAGCCATGGAAACCAGTTTGCTTCAATTTAAAATTATCTATAGGTGTTGTACGGGAAACATTCCAAACACGTAACACACCAACCTGAGAATCTGAGGTTTAAAAAAACAAAACAAAACACAGAGGTATGTGGTTTGAGGACTGATTTATACAAAAATACAGCAGTGAATTAAACTTCAAGTCCTAAGAATAATTTTATAAGCAGACACTGTCAACTCCATAGAATCACAGAACAGTCAGGGTTGGAGGGGACCTCTGGAGACCATCTAGTGTAACATCCACGGCATCCTATTTATCCTCCATTCACCACCATGGCCATACCACTATTAACAACAATCATTATTAACGTTAGCTATTTAAACACAGATAAATTCTATGGAACCTCTCTCATTACAAAATATTCTGCTAGTCTTAGTTTCCTTATTCACTAGTTCAACCTGAGCCATAATGCTTATGGTGTAGAAAAGAGGCAGGAAATAGATTCTTTTTTTCTTTTAATTTTTTAAGTCTTTGAGGTGACATCAATTAGTACAATGCATTTTTATTCCTATTCCCAAAGGAATTAATATATTTTTGCTAAAGGGTGCATGAGGAAAATATTATTTAGCATAAAAAATTGTAGAAAGTCACATATTTATGTAGTTAAAATTTTTAAAACACGTAAAAACTGCTCAGTGTAGTTTTATTATTTTCCAGTTTTGTGTTATGGTCTTTTTTTGTACAATTCATGTGTGCTTCTACTTGTAAAAATATTACGAAACAGAAAAATCAAACTGGGAGTATCAATTTTTGAAGACTCAGTCCTGTATTTGTTATCTTTGTATAAATCAGGAAATAAAAGCCTTACCTCCAGTTATAAACATTCCAGGTGCACTAGAAACCCAGGCTAAACACTGAACAGATGCTGCTGCACTGGGAAAACTAAAAGTTGTGATACAGGACAGAGATTCAGAATCAACTAGTCGAATACCATTATGTAAATTAGCAACAAGAAGATAATCAGTTGACAAAGGGTCCCACTCCAGAGCTGTAACTGGATCCTCTTCGTCTGTTCCTTCAAGAGACTCTGGTCTTAAGACATGTTTCTGATTTTTAGAACCTTTAAAGTGCACAAGAAAAGAGGTTATTTAAAAATTAAATCAAAGATATCCTTTCAATAGTTACAAGGTTGGCAAACATAATTTTTTCCTCTCTCCCTGAGATTTTCACTAGCCTGCTCTATTGTCTGCAGCAGTGAAATTAATGAAGCTATCTTTGCAATGCTTGACTTAGAGTATTACTTTTTCTATCAGATTCGACTTTAATACATCAGAAAACAGAAACAGCTGTCAGACTTATAATTTTATAGGAAAGGAAAGTATGTTAAATCACATACATTGTTCTAAGAACTTCTGTGAGTAAAGGGCTGCAGCACAGCATAAAGTACAAGCCATTTGAGTGTAAGTAAATCTTCACACCACAGCAAATACAGACAAAATAAAGGCAGTAAGAACCAGAAAAACACGGTGGCAGGAAAGGCTTTTTTCTGAACAACTGCCTTTAGACTTCTTTTCTTCTTTAAAACTATGTGTGCAGCTTTGAAGTGTTTATAGATTCTGTAGCCAAAACAGAGCATTAAGTATCTAGTCTGACACCTACAAAAAAGACTACATGTTTCACTTGATGATCCATATTATCAAAACCCACATTTTTTAATATCATAATTATCTCCCACTTTTTGATTTTACAGAGAGATGAATCTTAGTTTTATAAGACAGTGTACAGTCCAAATGAAATAGATCTGTATTTTTGCAGTTGTGATGTTATACAAAAAAAAATGTTACTACTTTTCTAGAAATAAGGAATTGACACCTTCCATTATTCATCTTCAATCTAATTTTCAATTTTAGTACTGGTTCATACACGTTACATCTAAGACAACTTTATAAAATCAGGTACCAGAAATGGGAGAAATAATTTAAGACTGTACAACAATTAACAGCATAAACCAATTTTTCGATTCCATAACAGCAGAAGTATGAAAATTGTTTTAATTTGCCAAAAACTTGAGAACTCCTGCTTTTTAAAGTAATGTCCCCTGCTTACATTACAGGTCACCTTTTTGTTTTACTGCAAATCAACACTGAAATGAAAAACAAGAATGGACAACAAAGCAGAATTGTCATTTTTCAGTTAGCTATACAAGAACTAAAAGCAAAAAGCCCTCGAGTGACTGAAGCCATCCATTTTCAAACACTTCAGCCCCAAGAAAGCACAACCACCTGGTGGGAGAGCATAAAACAGTATCTATATAAGGGCCATTCAGTTCTACCTGTGTTTCAAAAAAAGAGTCTAAAAGCAAACCTCATAAAAACCCTAACTGTTAAATTTTGTTTTCCATTAAAAGAGGACATGAACAGTATGAATCATGCAACTGACTCACAGGTCATTTAAGTAAACTCTGCTTATTTTGAGAACAAATGAAAGGGAAAACATTTGGCTCTATATGACTGCATTGAATCTCCCTAAAAATTGGGTATTAATCTTATATTCTTGCATATATTTTTTGCACACTAAATGTTCCGATATATTAATGCATAGTCTAGAGTTAATAAAAAAGAAAATACAGCCATGGGAGAGAAAACTAAGTAGATAACAACAGTGAAAATAACATTGTTACTCTGCTACTTATGCAGAAGATTTTCATCCAGCTGCATATAAACTTTCAAGTTTTATTTCTCTGTTGGAAACGAAGAATCTTATGCATGCTAAGAATAGGAAACAACTTGTATATTTTTTCTAATTTTAAAAATATTTTAGTAAAGATGTGCAATATTACAATAATAAAGAAAACTATCCTAAATACAGAGAAAGGCAGCACTCCTGTGATAATCTAATCTAAATTTTTAGTTGATGCAAATAGTTTTATCCCCAATAGTAATGAATAATTTTCCTTAAGCATTTTTTTTACAGCAACTTGAATTGTGCTACAGACAAAACTGCCACTGACTCAATTTTTTAGCTTATATTCTATTTTCATTGGCAGAACATGATTTTTATATTTAAAATTCTTTTCCTATTATTTCTGTTTTCATACTCCATTTTAGACAGACTTCATGAAAAGTATCAGTCTGATAAATACTTAGATGTTATAATATTAAAATTTATTTCCTTTTCCCAATGCCATTGCTAATTCAGTCAGCACTACAGAAGCAAGGGAATCTATTCTCTGTGATATCCTGTGTGACAACTTAGTAGAGTGGACTGAAGGAAAATAAATTTTGCATGGCTGTTGGAGAACAACTTTATGTAAAATTAACACATTATTTAAAGAACAGTTTTTCTCACAAAGTTGAAAATAAATTTTTCTTCAGGGAAGAGGAAGCAGTCAGGAAAAAATTCAAATAATCAACCTAATACAGATACCTGCATTTGAAGAAAACTATGAAAACAAGTGAATTTTACCTTCGAATGAGCTTATCAACATGACACCTTCTTAGCAGAGAACTAGACTATTTACAAAGTATGCACAAATGTGTGTGGTGGATTTCAGACAAAAAGAGATAAATATTTTCCCATCTATCCTTTGACAGAACAGAACCATGAAGATAATACTAAGTATGACATGAGATTCTACCTATAAAATTGCAGAGGATTCTAGAATATGAAACAGAGGACTCCAGAACAAATGCAAAAGTAGGAAAGTGAACAAAAGATTTAAGTCTTTCCATTCAGAAGAATAAACTTGCAGGAAAATATAGTTCAGTAGAAGATCATGGCTGTTACCATTCTCAAAAAAAAAAAAAGTGTTTATTGCAGTTGTGAAAAAAATGCAGTCTTATCTTGGTCATAAAAGGGAGGTGACATAAAAAATGCTCTGAATTCTTTATCTAAGAAAACGTATTTTTGTTATATGGAAGGAATAGGAATATTATGAATCATGAACAAATTTTATGTATGTACCGACATTATAGAATTTAATTTTAAAAAGTGCAGAATTACATGCATATGGAAAAACAAGAGATCCATATACAAAATGAAATATTTTGTCAAATGAATTTTTACCTGGTTGAAAAATAGATAGGCTTCCATCAATATGTCCAAATACCACCTTTCCTTTTTTCTTTGGATGCCATCTAAACAGACTGATATCTGACAAGAAACTCTGTGCTTCTCTATGCACAGTTACCCCACTGTCAGGTCCTGAGATAGTCCAAATGTACAGCGGACCTCTGTGGGACACGAATGCAACTGCGTCACCTGCATTCCAGCACCAGCCAAGGGACGCAGGAATTCCTGAAACATACAAGTAAACCTTATAAGAACCATGATACAAAATTCAGTGTAGTATTCCTTGACCCAGTAACAGCAATTGTCTTGAAAAATAGTAGAAATAAATATTCTACATAGAAATCGCTAGACTGAAATTTAGAGAACTGTGTGAATATGTTATGGTGTAAAAGTAAACTAGACTTCCAGAGGCAGGAAGTAAAATAATTTCCCGAATTACTTTTATGCTACTTTTATGGGCCATATTTCATATCTATACTTCATCAGTGCCAAAGACAATCACACATCTGAAAGAGGATAAGCCTGATCCTGCAAACAATACTTTCATTGATTCAGAATTTCATTCACTACTATGTTTGTCTGTAAGTTATTTGCTACTAAGATGGTAAAATACTGAGAATTTCAAAATGCCTATTTTAGCAAAATACAATGAAATTTAGAGATAAATCTAACAGAAGTAGATATTTGTGACAAAACTTGAGAGCTAGCTCTGTAATAAAAGGGAGCTCTTGATAGCTTCCTTCTGGATATATGACAGTTTTAATTCCATTGTCCAATACCTAACTGTAGGCAGTCCCATTTAAGAATTTTGATCTTAACATCTCCAACCCTCATCATCCTCATATCTTAATAATGTGTGCCTGAAGGAATAAATGACAATAAGATAAATTCCTCAAGCTGAAAACTGTATTTAGACAGTTTTATATGGCAGTGTAAAAGGGACTAAAAGAGAAAACAATAGAAGGTTTAAACATATTAACTTAAATTAGTTTCTAAAAATATTAAAATAGTAATATAAACACTTATTTCATGTGTAGTCATTGGCTGAAGTAGATCTTTAAACAAGCAATGTATTGAAAAATAAGTATCAGCCTTTATATTCATGCATAAACTGATACAATATTTCTTTTAGAATAGATTAAATCACTGTGGAGTTTTCTTTTGCATGATATGCCAGATGTAAAACATTTCCAGAGGTATCCCTAAATACTCTGGAGAGAACAGAGTAGGGAGTTCCAAAATAGCTTATTAGATCCTGAGATTCTAACTGTTCTTGGGTCACATTCACTTTCCAAGAATGAAAATGCAGAGTCAAGGACACCTGATGAGATGACACCTGACTGTAAGAACAGAAATACAGGGACTGGTTTTGACTATATGGCATAAATCAGAACTGGGCATGGAAATGTAACACAGATGCTTAACCCCCGAGACTTGTAATACAACCTCCAAGGCCTGAGACAAGGTTCAGGTAGACAAGCATTAGGGTATTTAAACAAAAGCTGTTGTTCAAATTCACTGATTATTTATACTTGAATCTGTTAAGGCTAACTTTTATTTGCTTTCACTTAGCTAAAGTCATTGTGAAGGTTATTATTTTAAAATTTAATTATCATTTTTTAAAGTGATGAAAATAATGTTGGTTTTGGGTTTTTTTTCCTTCCCTGCTCAATAAGAAATCACTAGCAAAGTTAATTCTTGAACTGGTTAACTTCTTTAGAAAAAAAGAATAATGTCTTTGTTTACCAAACATGAGATGGTTGAAGGCAATTTACTCAAGCACACTATAATTATTTTCTAGAATGAACTGCAAAAAATCTGACAGGAATATTGTGTTAGGCAACTGTTAAAATTCCAGCCTACCAACTACAGAGTTTATACTACATCAAGTATTTCTCATACCCATGGATCAAGCTGTATGGATAAAACAGATCTCCGTGTCTAAAATACCTTTTGTATTGTCCAGCTTGGCCACAACTTTCTGGTCATTCACATTCCAAATGATCACTAAACTATCTGCACTGGCACTTGCAAACACATCAGGGTTGTGGGGACACCAAGATATAGCTGTGATTGTCTTCTTGTGCTCAGACATAATCGCATGGAGCTTGAATTCATTGTATCGGTGATCCAGCTAAACAAATAGTAAAATTCATTTTAGAAATACATTTTTTGTAAACTTTCTTTAAATACCTCTAGGTTGGAGAATACTTCTTATAACAGTATTAGACTTACAGATGAATTTATAGTTCATTTAACTATTGCCAGCACTTCACATCTCAGTAAAATAAATTCTCATACATTTGGCTTGGAAAGAAAGGTTCCCTGATATCCACCTATCCAAAAACCAGTTTTATGTCTATCTTCCTGTTACTTATAAAGTAGTATATTTCATTTAGAAGTGTACTCAAAGAATCCTAAAATGCTTTATTTATAGTCATGGTAACAATCATTTAGTAATCTCCAAGGGGGAAACAGGACAGAATATAAAAATGAGTTGATATCCTTATCATTTTTTAAATCACTTAGTACAGTTAAAAATATATATATTAAAAAAATGCCCAAACATGACACAGTAAATTTTGTTCATTTTAATCCTGTATAACTCTTAAAGTAAGTACATCCTTTATTTCCTCACATATTTCTCAATCTGAAAATTCTATGTCACAGCATTTCTATTTTTTAGTTACGTGTTGATGTATAACAACTGTAAACTTCAGAAGACCACACTGCTGAGGAGTTTGGGCTCCAAATTAAATAAAGGTGGGTCACTGAATCTACAGCTTTGAACCATTTTAATCCACTGTGCAAAAGACTATTTTATATTAGAGCTTCAAATGGAATTGTGGAATTACTTCATTTCTCCCTCAGAACCCAGTCTTTCATTACTAAACTTCACTCATCTCAAATGTTTGCTGCACTGTAAGCTTGCCTTCTAAAAATAATTCTTGATACATACAACTTCAAGGGTATCTTGAATGGAATATTGAGCTTTACATAGACATCTTCTCAGCAGCAGCCATACTTGCAAAACCATTGCAGAAAAATTTGTTGAAAGGGTTCAAAGTGAGATCAACAACAATGTAAAAGTGTAACTACTCTGATAAACAAGAATAATCTTACCTGATAAATATAGACAGCAAGGGTAGCACAGTAGGCAAACCTGTCCCCACTAGCGGCACATATATCCTTGTTCCATGGCTGACATCCAGCAGCTAAAAGTCCCACTTGTTTCACATGTGACATTTTTGCCTTTAAAACAGAAATTCATTAGACTCCAAGATGACAGAATATTAAAGAATAGAATAATACACTTTTGTTCTCATAAATAGTTTATACATGTCCACTTTAAAAATATAACTTGTCTGAGATACAAATGAATGTATCTGAAATAAAGACAAGGAGATGTTCAGATGCTTCTGTGCCACACAAGAAAGGGTGCCTAATACCATTCTCAACAATCCATTTGGAAGAAAAGGGNCCTATTACAGCTTAATGCCTCCTCTGCTCTCCCATTCATCTCCCACTGACAGCCAACAAAATAAACCATATACTAATATTTTTAAGTAAACCAACATGTAGAAAGGTCTTCAAACCTCTTGCATAAAACAACTCTTTATCATATTATCCTCCTTATTATCATCCTTTCTGAAGAAGCTTTTGAAATTTTCTTAATAATAACTTTAACAAAAAAAGTTGAAGTGAGCTGTGAAAATCGAAAGAAAAGCTTAAGGTAGCATTACTGTACAGCAAACTATGCTTTCTCTGTCCAAAACAAGTCTCACAGTACCAGCTGTGCTCAGAGTAAGAAAACCGACTTCAAACATAAAAAGGCATGAAATCCTTTGCTGGGCCAGATCAATTATTTACCTAACCCCCATTTCATTCAGGATAATATCAACATGTTACCTAGTAACAGAGTGTCTCAGGGTCACATTTATGCTGTGGATAGATTAATGGACAGAGAAAAATATTACATGGAATATGGAGGATGACATCTTTAGGTCAAAGAGCTAAGACTATAATCCTGAAAGAGGAGAGCTATGTTAAATTTACCAAGTGTTAGGTACCATTTCAAACTCCACAAAGGAACGGGAATTAACAAGAAATGAGACTTCAAAAGCAATCAAGTATTTTGAGGGAGCAACTGTTGATGAAGTACAAGGGTTGGTTACTCAATGCATTCCTGTGTACCAGTTTAGCACAGATATGTTGCTGTAGATCAGTCTTCACCTACTTGATGTCAAATGTTTAGAGGGGGAAATATTTTCCTCAGTAACATAGTATTAAGGCACATACTGAACAAACTTTACACAGGTGTTGCAGTAGTGATCTACAGTACCCAAAGGAATATATTGGTCACTATCAACTAAAAACTAGTTGCCTAAATATTATCAAAACTTTATTTAAATGCATTTATACTAGGGATAAAAATAAAGTTGAATGAGTGATTTTATTTTTAATTTTTCTCCTCTGCTTGGTGTATCTGCTTGGCAGGTAAACAGTAATGAATAATCATAGGTAGCAAATTTCATCACATCATGTTTCTCTCACTTTGGAAAGTGTGAAATAGAAAAAAAATGAAAGCAACTTATTTGGGGGGCTTTAGCAGAAGATGAGGACCAGTTGACTGTTTGAGACTGATCATCTCAAAGATATCACTGACCAAAGTTAAAGTGCTTAAACATTCTGAGTGAGTACCAAATGACTGAAGGAAAAGAAATGCTTACATGTAACCTTTAAAAATTTTGGTAAAAGAGACTGGAACAGCAGAACAGAAATATACAGAAAAACAAGTTACAAGATATAGCTTTGTTGCAGACTAGGGCTTTGGCTATTAGACTTCCTTTCTGTCTGTCAATAATATTTATGCTTCCAACTTCTGCAGCAAATTAGAGATTCCAGAGAGAACATTTCTATAAATTGCATCATCTTGCAGCTTCTTTGCAATCCATCTCATGTTCTAAATGATATGAGTTCCCCAGAGAGAAATTGATCTAATTATTTAAAGAATCAACATCATCAAGTGGCAAAAATAGCCTCCAAATTTCTGTTTTTTCCATTTAGTGTTCTTTTACTGTTCAGTAAAATTACAAATTCCAGAGGTCCCTTCTGTGCAATTAAAGTGTAAATCACATATGCAGAGAAATAATTGGATTTGGGGCATTCAGAACAGACTTTTTCTAGTTCCCATGGAAAAAATAACTGGCACCATGAACAATCACTTTTACTGAAATTCAAGTCCCCCAGCTGATTAGATAACTATTTTATGAAAGCACAGAATCCTGGAATAAGAAATTTTGGGTTCTGCTCTTGATTCCAGGGAAAAAAATGGTTAAAACTCTAGGTGTGTCCGCAAACTAATAAGGAACGTTAAAAAAAGCCATGGTGAAGTAGGAGAGAATTAGCTGTAAAATATTAGATTATCATAGCTTTAGTTTGCAGGTTTACCACCTGAAAACCATCAATGTAATATTGATAAAAAAGTCAACAACTATATAGAACCCAAGACTACACAAGCCTTTACTTCATAATAATAAAATATTTTTCTCACTTTGTACAGATACTCTTTTTTACCTTCTCATATAGGAGCTAAGAATCCTTGATTTGATGAAGTTTTAATCTGTTAGAAAATATGACCTAAGTCTTGTTCAATTTGCAGTTTGATTACATGTAAAATTAATTGTAAAGCTAAGATCTCTTAAGATGCTAAAACAGAATTACACAGATTTTTCTTTTAGAGTAACAACACACTTTTCTTGTACGACTCTGCAGTAATCTCTATAAAAATGCTGCTAACAGATTAAATTTTTCAATTTTAGATGAACAATGTTGCTCTGCAATATAGCATTATTTCACTGAGTTAAGAATTCAGGCTTAATAAGTAAACTTTGACTAGATTTTCCCTATTTAAGTATATGTAAAAAAGTTACATTATAAAATATTCTGAACTTTATTACAGAAAAGAATTTGCATTTTATTTACTAATATTTACTAATATTTATTGTTTAAAACTTGTTATTATTTCCTGCTCTTTGTAATGATATACCATTTTATAAGAGGAAGCATTTACCTTGAAATTCAGTATGACAGTATCTAGAAGAAGAAACTACAGTTATGTGGAATACTGACTTGCTCTCTCATAGGCATCATGTTTTAAAGCCATTTCCTGCACATTTTTTCAAACATTATAGATTTCTGTTACGCATAATTACAGAGTAAGCAGAGTATAAAAGAGAAAGATGTATTCATCAGAACAGCCTTAATAAAATGACGAAAATGTAGAAATGCAGCATAACTGAAAATATGTATGCTTTCACACATGATGCATTTTTATACAATGGAGATTTTTTATACTTTGTAAAAAAGTGTTTTATTTTGAAATAAGGGATGTACAAGTAATTATATTTGACTCTTAAGTATACAATGAAAAAAACCCCTGTGCATGTAAAAAACATATACCACATTGAGAAAGCTAGAAGTGTGTGCTCACAGTTTCCAAGGAGATGAAGGAAAGAGGGAGGACAACAAAACCCTTTCTTTTCAATAGGCAGAAGCAGCAACATTCTAGGTCCTTCCTTGTTGCTTAATATAGAAAAAAAAAAACCCCAACAACCAACCACATTAAACTGCAATTTGGTATATCATAAATATTATTTAAAAATAACAACTGAATTGACTAGGTACATACCATGGCTTTATACCAATAACTTAAAGATAAATGCCTAATAATCCCTACCTTAGCATAGGTATCTTTTTTTGCAGAGCACTTTAGAATTTCCATGTTCGTTCCAATACCTTGCTGGTCCCAAAAATGGAAAATATTGTTCTGATTGTAGAATGAAATCACTTTACATGACAGATGGAGGAACTAAACCCTGATGTTCACAGAATAATGTGGTTACTACAGGATGCAGGAGAAAAGACTGAGTGTTGTGTCACACCACACACAAAACTGCAGTGCCAGTAGCCTGGCAACTGCAGCTCTTTAACAGGCACCATTTTAATTTTAATCTAACTCCTTTTTCTCTGCTTCAGCTACCCAGTGTATTTCATTGCTCGCTGTATTTCCCAATTGCACTACGATAACACTTGTAGAATAATAATAGCTCTTTAAACCCATCACTTAACACTTTCTTTATCAATACAGTGCTTGCATGTTATCAGTATCCATACATGTCTAACCATCAAGCACAAGCAGCAACAGATGCTCACATGTGCTTTGATTGTGATCCATGTGGTGTATGACCCATCCAAATGAGCCCATATGCAATATGGCACGCATTAGCAGTGACAGTCATAAAGTAGAACAACGTAGAATAATTATGTAGGTTTACACATGTATTTCTCTACACAAGTGAAGCCCTTCATATTTTCCAGGAGAATTCTACCAAGGTAGTCTAGTGCTTATTAAAGTGCCAGGCTGGTTGCTAGTTTAGCACTAAGCAGTATATATAGTTTACAAAAATTGGAAAGGTTTTCTCTAATTTTGTATACAATTCATGGCACACAGGCCATGTATAGCTCCCAGATAATCAGAAGGCAAACCATAGTCAGGAAGATGGTGCCTTGGATAAGGTTTTGAATTTCAACGAGATTCCTCAAAAATACCAGAAGCTTTGGCTAGACTCTTGCAACCAGAATTTGCAGGTTCCTAACCTAACATTTCCTAACCTATGACAACCTAGCAGGTTTTGACCTTTCCAGACTTTGACCAGGAAAAGAATACTCTGATTTAAAAGATGATTTGAAATGAACAAGTGTTCTACTAGTGTTCACAGCCATTTTAAACCTCCACTTGGACCCAAATCACTACCAGAACTGATTTAACCACAGGATCTCTGGCTTCACAAGGGAAGAAGTTGTGGACTTTTCCTTAAAGTTTGAAACTTAAAATCACAGCCTGAGACTGTTTTACAGAAACAAACACTCAAAATAAAACCCAAATATATTAATCCAAGATAGATACCCTGCTTAGAAAACATAAAGCAATAACATTAAAAAAAATCATAACATAGTAAGTTTTACAAAGTAGTGGTTTTGACTGTCTTGACTACACTACTTGTACATTTAACTACAATATCCTTTATTGTGCCACTTTAAAAAGATAATCTAAAGAGCCATACTAGGTTTGAAACCAAGCATGGATAAATGCTGACATTTCTAACAATACACCACCAGCAATGTTGGACTACACACCTAATCAATATGAAACCATCTAGCAGTGATAACAAAGCCATTATCTATGGAGTATTGCTTAAATATAGTTGGCAGATAATGTGTGTAATGCACAGAGATATGTATACAACCATGTCTGATCACAGTATGAAGCATCTAAGAGTCTGAATAAGATTCTGTTATCATCTTCCAATCCAGAGCTACAAAAATCACCAGAAGATTGCTTTTCTGCTGGCAAATTGCCAAGACTGTTCTGATTTTAGATAAAGTTACCTCTTGACACATCTCACATCTGAATCCCTGATGACAGCTATTAAAAGGTAATTCTCCATCTGAAGCATCCATATAATGAGTGACATGTCAAATGAGAACAGTGGAACAGTATTAATACCTGCCAGCTTTTTATACTTATGAGCTGGCATTATCAAGTAATACACAATAATACAAAGAAAGCAGTAGCTTTCAGTAGCATATCCCACATTCTAATTCATTAGCTGACCATACTGTGAAAACAAGAAAAAGAAATCACAGAAATATAAGGTACCATAAAAGAGCTTAATACAGTAAAAGAAATGTGACTTATATTCATTTCCCACCATAAATCTATGAAAGCAGCTGTAGATATGCAGCTAATAAAGGCTAAAAAAAATCCAAGTTATCCTACAAATGTTGCTATGGTAACAACTCCTCCTCAGAAAAATGTTAATAAAAACATAAAGCTATCCAAGATACAACTTGGAAATTACCCTAGGTGAATTTAATCTCTCCCAAATATTTTTGTTTTACCCTATTACTAATTATAACTATTTTATTTTACTCCATGCATGACATATTAATTCCTTCTAATACAATAAAATGAAATGTTTGCTTTCCATCTCATTGCATATTAAAAAATTACTACTTGTTAAATTGTGCAACATAAAAAATGCAAGTAGGTCATTGTCAAACTTCCAGTACCTTTTATCTAGCTAGCAACATTAATTTTCAAAAAACTCATTTTGGATATGCTTTATTTATAATTCAAGACCTCACTAAAACTACCAAAAATCTCTTCCTATACCACTACAGAAATAATACTTTTGATAGTATCAATATAATAATAAAGAGCAGCTTAAAAGAATATAAAAGTAGTAAAAGAAAAAAATATTATTTTAAGCAATTCTTACTCTTTGTTGTCCTTCATACCAATCATCTTCATCAAACCAGTGGGAAATATAAGTCATCCAAGCCATGAAAGAAGGCACAGTTGAAATAAAAAATACAGAACCTGAACACATATAAGTACAATAAATCCCGTGCTAAAATTTACTCAACACTACAACAAGCAACTCAAAGATTAGATCTGAAGTCTGTGGTATGATTTGAGATTAATAAGCTTTAAATTCATAAATATATAATCTGAAATTCTTTTAACAGCAATTTAAATGTTCTACATATTGGATTTTCTAATGGAAAACAAAATTCAATACTAAAGCAATTATTAGATGATCTATTCCAGTATTTAAAATCAAAGCAGGTTAATGCTTCAAGATTGATTTTGCTGTGCTTCTAAGCTCTGAAAATGAGGTGCTGTTTGAGTCATTCTTATCTGTCTCCTAAAAAATTACTTTCATTTCTTTAAAATGTACTGTCTACAAAATGTAGTTCAGTGCACAAAAGCTTGTACTGAAATGTAAAATATCCTCAGAATCATGGGGAATGATTTGTTTTGGTTATGTAGGGAGTGGTTTCAATTGGCACAGTAGGAGGGGCCAAAATTATCGCAAATACCAAGCATCAGGGTTTTTTTTTTTTAACAGGAAAAAATAAAAATCTGCAACTCCATTGTTCACAGCCAGCAGAGCCTAAAGGGCTCAGCTGCAGCCACCAGCGCTGGTTGAAAAATGTAAAAAGCCTAATTTAACTAATTCATCAGAATGGATCTGCTTCTTTTCTCTTCCTCAGAAGAGTTTCACATATCTGACAGCATTTATTCCTTATGCAGGTAGCATCCTTTTCTGGTATGCTTCCAAGTTTCACATTAGATTTCACAGTGCATTATGCTGATGGAAATGAAAGGTAAAAAGGAATAAAAGCTGTACTACCACATTTCAGTACTGCAGCAATATACTTCATCAGCTGTGCTGTTTAGGAGACATTATAATACAAATCTTCCTGACTGCATGGTTACAGCAACTATCAAATCCTCAACAGAGATTGTGCAGACCAAAAATACCTAGGATCCACGCAACCTCTGCCTTTCTATACTGACTTAACAAGCTGTTCCCTAGTTTGTAATATGACAAATGCAAAAACTAAACAGGGAAGTCCATTGTTAAATCAAAAAATAAACAAAGCAAAGTAGGAAAAGAACAGCTGGAAGGACCAGCTAAAACTGGTCGACATTACTTACCATTTCCACAATTCTGTGTCATTACCTGTCCCACCCCAGAATGTGTTGTTTCCATTAAGGGTACTGTATAGGCAGGTGATATTTTCCAGAGGAATAAAGAAAAGCAGCAATACTTTTGGTTCCCAACCTCTTAGTCAGAAATTCTGACATCCAAGGAGAAAAAAAGAAAACAAACCAAAAATACAAACCACACACATAAACCCATAAAAATTTAAATCAGGGCACCCAGTAATAGGAAGTAGCATTCCAAGATTATCAGATTTTTTGTAGTTATACAGTCATCCATGTAAATGGATACAGACACAAGAATATACAGAAGAACTTCCTACAATACTGCTGAAATCTTTCAAATTACTTGCCCTTTGAGATTTCAGCTCAAACACTAACTATGCAAAGTGCACAGAATTGCATGGTCTCATAAACTGTATGAGAAACATAGGACTAATCCAGTCACCTCGAATGACAGTGCTGAAGAAATCCCTGACCATAACCATGGTCTATGAGTAAACAATAAAAACATTACTGATGTACTGCTTCTGTGAACAAAATTTTTACAAACTGTTAAAACATATCTACATTATTACTGCTTGTTACACATGAAAATCATGGTTTCAAGTAAATTAATATTTGCCCCTTAAGGAAAGTATTTGCTTTCAGGGTGTTCTGTCTTTTTTATAAGGGCACATAGTATCACTGAGAATCTTGATCAAAGAATTACAAGTAATTCAATAGTAACAAACTTGTTTCTCTTTTATGCCTGCGTATTGGTTTTGCACAGCCTGGTTTTTGGTAGCAAGGGGGGCACAGAGGTGCCTTCTGTGAGAAGCTGCTGGAAGCTGTTTTCACCATGCCTGGCAGAGCCAACCCCTGATGGCTCTGAAGGTGGACATGGTGCTGGCCAAAGGTGGGCCACTGAGAGGGGTTGGTAACACCTCTGTGATAACAGATTTAAGAAGGGAATCAATTCAAAGTGCACAGTTTTTTCTAGTCAGAGAAGAGGAGGAGGTGAGAATGTGTGAGGGAAACAACACGGAGACACCAAGGTCAGTGGAGAAGGAGGGCAGGAGCTGCTCCAGGTGCCGCAGCCAAGATTCCTCTGCAGGCCCTGGTGAGACCGTGGTGAAGCAGCTGTGTCCCTGCAGCCCTGGGGATCCACGGGGGATGCAGAGATCCACCTGCAGCCCGTGGGGGAGGTGTCAATACCTGGAGGAGGCTGTGATCCAGTGGAGAGAGGGGCCCTTGCTTCCAGGCTGGAGCAGCCTGTCCTTGGAGGACTGCACCCCATGGAAGAGTGACCCTCACCACAGCAGTTTTGGGATGACTGTGTGCCCGTGTGAGGGACTCACGTTGCAGCAGTTCTGGCTCATGAGATTTGGAGCCATGTTGGAGAAGTTCATAGAGAACTGTCTCCCATGGGAGGGATCCCACAACATTGTAGGGGAAGGGCTCCTCTCCCTGTGCAGAGGAACAAAACCTCACGTGACGAACTGACCAAACCCCCCTGCCCTGTCTCCCTGAGCTGTCAGTGAAAAGAAGGAAGGGGTTGGGGGAAAAAGATGTTTTTAAGGGCTTACTTTACTTCTCATTATCCTCCTCTGATTTTATTAGTAATAAATTCACTTTGTACCTGTAAGTTGAGCCTGTTTTGCCCTTGGAGGTTTTTTTTCCTCCCAGTCATTTTCTCAACTCATCAAACTTCATTAATTTTTCTCTCCTCTGCCCAGCTGTGGCAGCAGAGGGTGAGCAAGCAGCTTTCATGGGTGCCTGGAGTTTGGCCACTGTCAAACCACAACAACCTGTAGCTGTTCCACCATATATGTGATCTGAGTTTTCTAGTCTCAATAGCAACTTGTCAGAACAATGAGTTTCTCAAGGCAAACACTGTGAGACTCACATTTAGTTTCAGTATCATCAAGGAAGCATGGGCTAAAATAGATATGGATACTGTATTACCCTTTCAATAAACTGGTAAATATCTTCAACTCAAAAGTACAGATGTAATTAAAATCTTCTTAGGGTAGAAGATGGGAACTTAAACCACTGAAAAATATCTGTTACAATGCCCTGTAAATAAATTAAGAAGTTTATTTTTCATGTATAATTTAACACTAAAGACAAGAAGTACTGCAAATGCATCATGATGCAATTATATGTTTTTGCCTATTTCATCATTCATCTCCAAGTGCTGGGAAAACTATTATACTATGATGTGCTGGTTTTGGCTAGGATAGAGTTAATTTTCTTCCCAGTGGCTGGTCTGGGGATGTGTTTTGGGTTTGTGCTGAACAGAATTGACAACACAGAGATTATAATTAATATAGATTACACAGAGCCAAAGCATTTTCTGGAGGTGCATGTGAGGCTGTAAGGAAATTCAAGCTGGGACAGCTGACCCCAATTGACCAAAGGGATATTCCAGACCATACTACATCATGCTAAGTACATAAAGTGAGGGGAAGAAGGAGTGGGGGTGAGACACTCAGACTGATGGTGTTTGTCTTCCCAAGGAACCACTGAGCAGGAACCACCCTGCTCTCCTGGAGATGGCAGAGCACCTACCTGCCCATGGGAACAAGTGATTTAATTCCTTGTTTAGCTTTGTTTGTGTGCTCGGCTTTTTGATTTCCCTATTAAACTGTCTTTATCTCAACCCACAAGTTCTCTGGCTTTTACCCTGCAGATTCTCTCCCCGATCCTGCTGGTGGGGGAGTGAGAGAATGGGTGAGTGGGGTTTGGCTGTTGGTTGGGGTTAAACCATAACATACATGTATAACAAAACATATGTGTAGGATGAACAAAACTATGTGTACTAAATATAATAAAACTATGAAAAACCTCAAAGTGTTCCATCCCTTAAATTGTTGTAATTAATGTTAATATTATTAAACATTTTATAAGTAACTTACTATGCTCTTAACCTAAAGTCCAGTTGGTACCTCCAGTTAAGTATTCTTTGATCTCAATTTAAGGACAACAAAATGCACTATAATAGATAAGACCAAAAGAGACATCTTCAAGGCATATACAGTCTTACAATATATTGCCCAATAAATTTGTTTAGAATATTCTAGAAGGAATAAAAAAAGACAAAACATCCTATTCATTTGATGCAGAAACAATTGTTTAATTCTTGAGCTGACACAAGAAAATGGCATGAAACTGTGTCAGGGCGTGTTCAGGTTAGACATTATGAAAAGGTTCTTCACTGAGAGGGTGGTCAATCACTGGGACAGATTCCTCCTGAAGCTTTCATGACACCAAACCATTCAGATTTCACTGAGCATATGGACAATGCTCTTAGTCATGTGGTTTAGCGAGGAGCAGGACGTTGGACTCAATGGTCCTTACAGACCGCTTCAAACTTGAGATATACTATGATTCTATGATCAAACTTGTGCTGCAGACATTTCACAATCCACCCTTTGGAACTAGGTACTCTCATTTTAGCTCATTTCAGATTGACTAGGCATAAATACAAAAAAACCTAAAACAGTCAAAAGGAAAAAGTGGAAGTGATGTTGAAAATGATGATACTTTAGCATGTGAACATCACAATGTGTTGTTAAAGTTCAGCACTACAATGGTCAAGAATTACAAGAAACCAAATACAACCAACCACCCCCCTCCAAAAAAAAAAAAAAAAACCACCAAAAAACCAACAGTGGTTATTTTCTCTTTGTATTTCATATGACAGCTGATCTTCTGGACATTCCAGTGCAATGCATTATGCATTCTCATAATCCGTTCATTATGAGAGCAAGCTACTACCTTGCTCTTTACAAAAGACATGACCTTAAGGATCTGGAAGAATATGCTAGAGAGTATAATGGCCTCATTCTCTACACAGTAAAAAAAACCTGCACCTAAATCTAACATACATGTATAATTTACCTAGAAAACTGAGGTAAAAGGTTACATCTGAAAATAATGTCCTATATTGCATCGGAATGAGCAAACGGACGCTACTCTCCCATATTATCTGGCAATATCAGAAGTCAGCAATGCACTTCAGTTATAAATAAAGATATTCAGAAATGGATGAGAGGTAAGAAACCTCTATTTTGATCTTCCACTTTTACTGCCAAATTTGCTCTTAATTAATAATTTGAAGTTGATATACTGTGACAAATCAACCATGCACTTTTTTTTCCAAATGCATCTTTAACCACTGTTTCTGTTTCTGCTTAACTATTATATTTAGACAGAAATATTTAGACATTTGTTGGTATAAATTCTATAAAAAGTAGCGTTTGATACATTCTTGCCATAAATCAGTAGCATTATCTATGTTTCAAAATTAAGAATTACTTTCAATTAATTCAATTTTTACCTCAGAATTTTTTATTTTTGCTGTCCTCAATTCTGTGAGAAAGAATTGAGAATCCTGCCAATCCATGTAGACATAATTTCATAATATGTTCCATCATAGCTCTAAAAATTTTCTGCCTTAACTATGAATTACTAAAGATTAACATGCTGTGACTTTGCACCGAAGACACAAAACTCATTACAGGAACGTCTTAATAACAAAAATGCACAACAAATAACCCAAGAACAAAATACTTAAAAATTTCCTTAAATTACAGAACTATAGAAATCCATTACTTTCATAATTTATATGACATTATGCAAATTCATTACACCAACATCTATAGTAAAGAAGTCAGTTAAATCCTCAGGTTTTACTTATTAACTAGCACTTTAAGAATCTTTACACTGAGAACACAAAGCATGTAATGATGCCAAGTATCCTAAAACAAATCCTAAAATACAATGCTGAGAGTAAATCTGTGCAAGAGCCAATCCTGTGATAATGAGAGCAAACCTATACCTCAGTGATCTTATGTCATACAAGGTCAGGCAAGAATTGGATTTCTCTAGACTTCCTCAACTCCTATCAAGCTACTAATGGCACAAACATAGCAGGGCTCTAAATAGTTGTCCTTTTTTATTTTTCCCTCACTTGCTCTTTCCCAACAAGCTGTACGGATTTATCAGGACAAGATGACATACAGAACAACCAGGCCACCTCACAGTGATTAGAACAAGCTGTTAGTAACAGATGTACAACACTGTCATCACCACCAGATCTACACTGGGCTGAGACTTTCACACAACCTTCTCACAAGCTACTTTTAAGATTGAGCTTTATCAATTTATAGAGGAGATTAAGCTTTAGCTACCAACAATAGCAGTGGATTGGACTTGATCATATATCTTCTTAGAGGATGTTCCATAACTGGATTTTAAAAATAAATTCAATTAAGCTTTATAGTCTTTTTCCAAGAAAATAAATTATCACCTCTTCAGAAAAAAACTGTAAGTTTATATATTTTTATAGTACCACTTTTACAATGGCTTAGCAGATGCCATTCTAATTCTGTAAAGAGTACCTGTAAGACATGGCAAAGTTAAATATCTCCAATTGCGTCCTTGGTCAAGGAAGACAAAAAGGACACACAGTATATTTACAGATAAAAATTACAATCTTATTCATAAAACTATGTCTATATTGAAATACTTGTCTGAGTTTCATAATCACTACTTGTATAACGTTGACTACATTCAAATTTTAAAGTGCCCCAGTTATGATTTAACCTGGCAGGTAGCTAACTCCACACGGCCACTTGATGAGTTTGTGGTCTGTCAGCAAACAATTCATAGGGCAAGAAACATATTGCATGCATTTTTTAGTACCATGATCACAAGATTTTATCTATGTCTGTGTTAGATTCTAATAAATTTAGATTATAATAGTGCAAATCCTTGTCTGGAATTATAATGCACACATTATAAAGTAAACATTTTAATTACATCAACTTTTTATACTATAGTTGGCTGATTTGGATGGTAAGATAAATATAAATTAAATAATAATTACTATAAAGTACATTTCTAAGGCAGATATAAGAAATTACATAAACACTCCCTCACATACCAAACCAAAACCTTATCTATGAAAAAACAGTCAGCATCTGTAGCCCAAAAATGACCACAAAGAAAATAAACTGAAAGTAAGAAAATAATTTCATGAAATAAACCAAATTATTTCTAGCTGTGAAACTCAAGGTAATATTTAAAATCAACTATATTTGTTAGTGGATTTGCTGAGATAAGAAAGGTGAAACAGTCAAAGTGGGGATGACATACTGATGACTGTATATCAACTTATTAATTTTCCAAATTTGAACTAGCAGTTAAAGCTGGATGTGAGCAAGAAAAGCTTGATTTTATTTAAAAAACAGGTCAACTCTTGAAATTTATCTCCGATATAATGTTCTAAAACATTATATGAGATTTTCTGCCCTAGGAATTTTTACAGAGCAGTCAGTTTAACAGGTTTGTTCAGACACTTCAGAGCCACTTGTGCCCAAATATCCACAAAGGCAAAAGAAACCTCAAAAAGCGAAGATCACAACAAACCCCAAAATAAGAAACTCTTTAACTGTAAAAATATTGCCCTTGATTCTCTGGGAAACCAGAATGAGATACAGCTACATACCTGTTCACAGCCAGCAGTTAGGTATAAAAATGTGCTTAGGTTAGCAACAAATGATTAGTGTCGAGAAGAGCTCTTCTCAACACTAACCTCACACTCAACAGCGGAAGTCTCAATCTTTCTTTCCCGAAACCTAAATCAATCGTGTGATTGATTTAGGTTTCGGGATTAGGTTTGTATATGAAAGTGATCTCCTGGATCCAACATATCCTCCTTCACTCAATCATTATCAGTCATCCATCACAGGCATTTTTGAACAATAGGTAACAACTTGAAAAGAAAGTTAGAAGAATGAAAATTAGTGGCATTAATGAGTTCTTTTAGACCTTGATTAACCAATGTGGGGTAAAAAAAAATATATATATATAATCAACTCTAACATAAAACCTGCAAATTATTCTTTAGCCAGATTGAAAAAGAGAATACAGAAGTTTAAAATCAAAGAATTGGGTTTCAGATTGTAAACAAACTAGGCCATTTATGTCTCATTAAGAAAGAGGTTACAGAGCATATTATCTAATGGTACAAGTAAATGTCAACAGTCACACCTAAGACAGACACAAACAGACACTCTTAAAACATGTAACTAACTCAAAGGGATGAGAAACACTGTGTATTGTGTCCCCCCTCCCCCCGCACCCCCCAAAAAAAGCAAATAGAGGTGGTGGGTTTTAAGAGACCATGAAATTGAGTACATATGACATAACTATAGTACATCAAGCAGAATGGAATCAAAAAAGAGAGAAAGAGGGAAAAAAAATCCCTTACAAACTCAGTCAAACATTGGATGTAATAAACCATAGGAAAAGCATGAGCCACCAACAGGACGTAGCCAGAAGAGATATGCAACAATTTAGGAAAGATCTTGTCAGCACAGAAGGAAGCCTAACACCATTTTACTGGTCATTCATGCATCATGTTTGGTTAGCACATTCAAGAGAGATGGATTTAAACATTTAAATACAGGGGTTAAAAAATAATGAAACAAGGAGGCAATTATCAGAGATACAGAAATGTTATTTGAATCAAGACATCACACGTGCTAAGCATCTGGGTTCAAATTGGTCACGCTGGCTAGAAGGTAGGTAAAGGTTCCTGAACCTGAAGCAAATTTATAGTCAGAAGAAGCATTAAGAAAAAAAACTTCATTAAGTAGGGGAAAGGCAATATTAACCTCATCAATATAAGACCTACAATATACAGACCAAGTGAAAAAAAAAATTATATCAAGCCTTTTCCACTGCAACAACTGCTTCTGAAAGCCTCTACCATCAATAAATAGGAAACTAGATACTGGACAACAACAACAAAAAAAAAAGATGTTGAAACTGAGGAAAAAGACTGTAGATATCTTATCAGGGAGAATAATTAATAAGTGAAAAAAAACAGTAAGTAAAACAATAGCTCCATGATATTTTAAAATTTTTGCATTATCTGTATTCTTCCATGCATACTCCATATTACCTTTGAAGTTCTTTATATCATCATGTCTCCATATAGGTTACAACAATTTGTCAAAGATGGCCACAGTCTTAACTGAAGCTATTGAACAGTTTTGAAATGCAAATATAAATAATGATATCACAAAGTCATCTAGACTGATTTGTGCAAGGCACTTACTCTCTACCAGAAACCTTAAAATGCATCAGTAACTTATATAGTTGTGCCTGTGATTAGGAAAGGAATATCACAACAGAAGTGTATTTTCCCTATTTTCGGACTACAAAAATTAGGAAGTGCAAGGATTAGAACCTTGAACTTATTTTAAAACAGTGGGAAATGTGCCTTACCAGAAATAACTTACAGCAAAGTAACTCTGCACTAAAGTTTGAAGAACTTCTTACTGTTTACCATATGTGTTTCTTACCAGAATTCTTCCCCTGTTATACTCATGAATAGCAGGTAGCTGCATAATGTCATGGCAAAATTTTTAAACAAGGTACAAAACCAGAAGGCTCAATACTCCTATAAAATCCCTCTAGAATTAGTTAGAAAGAGACACAATGAACTTCCTAGCCCATTAAACTTTTGAAAGACTAAGTGCACAGCAATCAGAAAGACACTCTTGAACCAACAGGGTTTAGTGCTCAAAAATGACATTTTCAAGTATTTATTTTCTGTATCATGCCATGGTTAAGCCCATTATTAAGAATAGTGTGGTCTTTATCGATTCTAAAATCCAGGACAATGTTCTTCACTGCAGCACTACAAGTAATTAAAGATCTTGCTCAGAATTTGATCTCATACCTGCCACCTTCAAGCCTTCCAAAACAGTTTCTCAAATTGTTGCGTGACAACGTCTATGTAAAGCAACATCTCTTAAGATATTAGAAAAATCTACTGAACAGAAAAAAAATCCTTAAACTTATTTCTTCATTTGCCGAGTCTGCTGTCTTAAATTCACTTTCATAAGCTTTACTTACTTAGCTTGTAGTTTGCTTTTGTACTTGAATGATTTTTTTAATTCTCTAAGCTTGATTTTGCTTCCCCCTCCCACACTCGTCGCAGCTGGGAAAAGCATTTATAGTATAAAGAAGCCCAAAGCTCTCTCTCCCTGCGGAGGGCAAGCGTTTGCCACGCAGCTTGCTTCTTTTAGACATTGCTGCCTCCGCTTTTACTCGATCTTAAGTTCGTGCTCCCGCACAAGCACGTCTGTAGAGAGACGCACACGCAGCAGGCCAGTCCCCACGACAGTGCAAAATCCCGACAATACCGTCAGACAGCTCCTGGATGCTTCAGACACCGCCCGCAGCCCCGAGAGCTCCCCGGGGCCCCTCCGTACCGGAGCGCAGGTGGGCGCAGGGCAGCCCGGCCGAGCCCCGCACAGCCTCCCGGGCCGTGCCGCACCCCGCGGGGCAAGAAACGCCGCACCGCGCCTCCCCTGCCCTGCCGGGCCCGGCCGCCGAGCTCTCGCGCGCTCCGCGGGGGCGGCCGCCGGCCCCCCCGCCTCCGTGCGCCCCTCACCTTCCGCCCGCAGCGCCGGCAGCGCGG